>CAWUFW010012268.1:250000-553535 GCA_963921515.1 Calotriton arnoldi | reverse complement strand
TTTGCGCCGTATCCTGTCGCATGCACTAGGCCGACCCACACAAGTGAGGTACCATTGTTCTCGTAAGACTTTGGGGAACGCGGGGTGGGTGGAAATTCGTGGATCCACGCAGATTCCAGAACTTTCCACCACAGAAATGTGGGGAAAATGTGGTTTTTTGACAATTTTTTATGTTTGCAAGGGATTCTGGGTAACAGAACCTGGTGGGAGGCAGTCAAGTCACCCCATCCTGGATTCCCCTGGGTGTCTAGTTTTCAAAAATGTATAGGTTTGCTAGGTTTCCCTAGGTGCCGGCAGAGCTAGGGTTCAAAAACTACAGCTAGGCACTTTGCCAAAAAAGGGTCATTTTTCACTGCGAAATTGAGGTGTGACCACGTTGCGTTTTGCGCCGTTTCCTGTCGCAGGCACTAGGCCGACCCACACAAGTGAGGTACCATTTTTCTCGTTAGACTTTGGGGAACGCGGGGTGGGTGGAAATTTGTGGATCCACGCAGATTCCAGACCTTTCCACCACAGAAATGTGGGGAAAATGTGATTTCTTTGACAATTTTTATGTTTGCAAGGGATTCTGGGTAACAGAACCTGGTGGGAGGCAGTCAAGTCACCCCATCCTGGATTCCCCTGGGTGTCTAGTTTTCAAAAATGTATAGGTTTGCTAGGTTTCCCTAGGTGCCGGCAGAGCTAGGGTTCAAAAACTACACCTAGGCACTTTGCAAAAAAAGGGTAATTTTTCATTGTGAAAATGTGGTACGTCCACGTTGCATTTTGAGCCATTTCCTGTTGTGGGCACAAGGGCTACCCACACAAGTGAGGTACCATTTTTATCGGGAGACTTAGGGTAATACAGAATTGTAGAGCAACTGTTATTACCTATTGACTTTCGATGCATTTCTGCCTTCCAAATGAAAGACAATGTGTAAAAATAAGTCATTTTGAAAAATGACCTATAATTCTCATGCTAGTATGGGTACTCCCAATTTCGGAAATGTGCAAATATCTACTGTTTCTAAAATCTACATTTTGTTCCCATTTCATAAATACATAGGTGTCTTTCATAACAATTTTTCCATGTATACATTTTCCCAAAATAATTGCTATATACCCGGTACTTAAAATAAAATCATTGCAAGATGTTGCTCAATTATTGGCTCTGGGTTCGTCGGGTTCTTGGTGAACCTACAAGTCCTATATATCCCCACAACCAGAAAGGTCCAGCGGATATAACGGTATATTGCCTTCAAATATCTGTCATAATTAGAAGAAGTTACAGGTGAAAACGTTGACACAAATGGCTGTTTTTTTCAACTAATTTTCAATTTTTCCTTTATTTAACTGTTAGTTTCTATAAGGAAAACTTTAAGGATCTACACAAATGACCCCTTGCTGAATTCAGAATTTTGTCTACTTTTCATAAATGTATGGCTTTCCAGGTTCCATTATTGGTTTCATACCCATTTCTACCATTAACTGGAAGGAGGTTGAAAGCACAAAAAATAGCAAAAATAGGCTATGTCCCAGAAAAATGCCAAAACTGTGTAAAAAAGTTGGTTTTCTGACAAAAGTCTGCTTGTCCCTGAAAGCTGGAAAGATGGTGATTTCATCCCCACAACCCCTTTTTTTATGCCATTTGCAGGGAAAAATCAAGACGCTTTCATCTGTAGCCCTTTTTCTGCCTTTTTCCAAAAAAAACCAAAATTTTGCTGTATTTTGACTAATTTCTGGGTCCCCTCCAGGGGAACCCACAAACCCTGGATACCTTTACAATCCCCATGATGTTAGAAAAAAAGGACGCAAATTTGGCATGGATACCTTATGTGGTCAAAAAGTTACAGGGGCCTAAGCGCGCACTACCCCAAATAGCCAAAAAAAGGCTTAGCACAGGAGGGGAAAAGGCCTAGCAGCGAAGGGGTTAATAAATCAAGACTGAATTCAAATTGTGAGCTCTGCTGTCCGCAGTGTAGACTGCCATTCAGTATTCCTTTGGACTTGCAAGATTAATTTGGTCATTGTACTAAAGCTATAACTGATATAAAACAAGTTCTTGAAGCAAGGATACTAAAAGGATATTATGTAGGTTTTAGGGACGTAATACTTAGTTGCCTACTGGACTCTGGAATTAACCCCTTCCCTGCGCTGCGAATTCCACCGCAGCACGGGGGGGCTAGGGGGTGGGCGTGTTGCTTCGGGCTCATGACGGCTCCACGCCATCATGAGTCACGGGCGGCGTGTGCTCATGACAGCGTGGTGCCGTCATGTCCCCGCCCACTCATTAATTCGCCCACACAGGCGGGGACTTAGTGCCGCGTGGGCGGAGCATCAGCGGCATGACGGCTCCGCGCTGTCATGAGCACACGCCTACCGTGACTCATGACGGCTCCATGCCCAAGGGGTTAATGAATCAAGAGTCAATTTTAAATGTGAGCCCTGATGACCGCAGTGTAGGCCGGAGGCAGCGGTAAGCAAGGGCCCACAGCCACATGGCGTTGAGTTGAGCTGTACAGTTAGTGTCACCTGAAGCAACAAGCGTGTGTGGAGCCTGCGATGATGCATGGTCCGGGCGGGCCGCACTGGTAGCAATGTCTTTTGCCTAATGAATTCTGTCTTAATAAGTCCAATTGGCGTTGACTTGTGGTGCACTGAGTTAGTGGCACCTGAAGCACTCAGTGTGTGCGCAGTCTGCGATGATGCGTGGTCCGGGCGGGCTGCACTGGGATCAATGTCTCTTGCCTACTGGACTGCGTCATCTGCAATCGCGACTCGATCTGAATTGTGAGCCCTGCTGTCCGCAGTGTAGATCGAAGGCAGTAGTCTGTACAGACATAAGTCTGTGGTGCTCTGCTGCTGGGCTCACAGGGAGCATGTGTCGAGGAGGCCGGCGGTCACGGCAGAGGCCTCGTGGCATGGTGAGGGCTGCTGCCCTGGCAGATGCTTTGGCCTTCCCACAAGTGAACCACGCCCAGAGCCCCAGCCTATTTATTCATACTCCTACTCTGGAGTGGCGTAAGTTGGACCAGCCCACTCCGCTTCCGCTTCCAGGGGGGGACAACACAGCTACATGACCGAAATCTTCCCCACTGCCTGAGGTAACATGGTTGCGTCTATTGTCCACAACACTACAAGCACCAGCAGTATATGTCCACATGGAGAGGTTTGTGCTCTGCATAGTGAGGTCTGTCTACCACATCACCGCTACACTTGGTATTGTGTGCATTTTTATTGATGGGTGACTTACGTCCTTCACACATACTTGGTTGCCACATCTCCCAAGATTCAGCTATTGTGTGGCTGAGGGACCATGCCATTTTTGGAAGGTACGCTGTCCTGTTCTGCGCTGCCTCGGTGGTAGTAGGGAGGGGGGTGGTCCGGGGGGGAGGTCCTGAGGGTGATGGCAGTGGGTGTTATGGCCTTCTTGGGTGTCGGAGCTGCATGGTCAGTAGCTCTATGACATGTGTTGGTCTTCAGATGTGGTTCTTGGCTGGGCTCCCTTTCACACTGTAGGTAGTCATCCTGCTTTACACCAGTAAAAGGCAGATGTTAAATTCCTACTGCTAACGCAGCTTATCGCCTGTTTTTGGATCGCACCCCAGATTTGACTGCTCGTTGAAAATATCGGGAAGTGGTGTTTTCGTGTTATTTTTGCACGGGAACGCCTCCTCTGCATATTATTAGCATTAGTTGTCGCTCTCATTTGTGGCAATTTTTTGGTGCGGAAGCTATTGTTGGAAAACTGGCGATATCAGCTGTTTTCACTAGGTTGAGAATGGAATGAGAATTTAAAATCACTGAAAAAACCATAGGTTTAATGAACATTATAATTAGAAATTAGCATTTAAAAAACGTTTGAAATTCACTGAAAAAACCATAGGTTTCAGGCATGTTATAGTTAGAAATTAGCATTTAAAAAACCTTAGAAATTCACTGAAAAATGATAGGTTCCAGGGACGTTATAGTTAGAAATTAGCATTTAAAAAACCTTTGAAATTCACTGAAAAAACAATAGGTTTCAGGGACGTTATAGTGAGCTGGACATTTCACTCGTACAAAACCATAGAAATTTCACTGTTATAGTTAGTTCAGCTAACTATAACTCGCTCCCCCGCAATGCACTGCTGATGACATCACATATAACATCATTCATGACATGGTCAGTGACATCACTGATGACATCACTTATGACATCATCCAGTGAATGTGTTTTTCTTTAAAGTTTAAATATGTGTTATATATATACCAAGGTGTATTAAAGAATGAGTGGGTGTATAAGTGTCTGGATGGAGGATTTAGTAGGTGTGTGACTGACTGTTTAACTGATTTATTACATGTGTCTTACTGAATGCATTGGTTAGGGACTAAACTGTGTGAATGTCTATATCAGTATGTTTGCTGTTGTATAAGCTGCAGCATGGGTTGGTCAGTAGCTACATGAGTGTCTATATGGGTTATTAATTGGTTGCCAGAGTATTTGTATGGGTGCCTGAGTGTGTGTGTGGGTGCGTGGGAGGTGTGTGACTCTGTGCATACATGTTTGAGTGGTTGATTCACTGGGTGTATGGGTTCAAGAGTGCATGTGGAACTAGCTGTATGCGTGGGTGAGTGTGTGTATGGGTGTTAGTGAGTGAATGGATGTCTCAATGGTACATGTCCAACTAACTACATATGTAAAAGACAGTGTATGTGAGAGTTGGAGTATATAAATGACTATATGTGAGAGTTAGTGATTGTGAGAGTGGCTGTATGGATGAGTGTGTACTTGTATCAGTGATTGTATAAGAGAGTAATTATGCGTTTTTTTCTGTTTGAATAAGTGATGTGTGTATAACTGTATAGGTCAGTAAATGGAAGTGTGATTGATTATTTGCATGACTGACTAGGTGTGTGAGTAACTCTGGATGAGTGCTGGTGTGTGAGTGTCTGTGTAGGTGTATGAGTGCATATGATAGTGTTGTATTGATGAGTGACTGCATGTATGAGTGATTGTATGGGTGAATGAGTGGATGAGTGTGTACACCTAAGAACCAGTGATTAGATATGTAGTAAGTGGTATTGGTGTGTCTATGGTTTCAAAAATGGTATTCTGTTTTTTTGAAGTGGGTGTATCAAAGGTTATATTAGGGTGTGAGATTGTCATGGATGATGTCATCAGTGATGTCATCAGTGATCAGTGATGCCATCAGTGATGTCACTGACCATGTCATGAATGATCAGCAGTGCATTGCGGGGGCACGAGTTATAGTTAGCTGAACTAACTATAACAGTGGAATTTCTATGGTTTTGTACGAGTGAAATGTCCAGCTAACTATAACGTCCCTGAAACCTATGGTTTTTTCAGTGAATATATATATATATCCACATCCCAAGTGCTCCCAAGACCTCCACTCGGCGAAAAGAGAGCAACGGACACCCGGATAGAATGGGAAGATGTTGTTTATTTCTTACTCCTCCTCCTCTGACGACGCGTTTCGAGCAACTAGTGCCCTTGATCACATACAGAGTGCAGTACGCCATATTCTTTATAAATGCTTTGTGTACACCCCCATTACAGTCACGTGATAATAGACATAAAAGAAAACTATAGATTTTATATGAGCACCTAAGGTTATACTAGAGTCTGTGTCCTTTACATTACAAATACATTGTATTATTATAGCATTACTAAAATATATACAAAAAAGTTCAGTAATGTCATGATAAATAAAAGCGTATAAATACACTAATAAATACATGTATAAATATATATAAAAAAAGGGGTACTCATAAATATGCATAAATAAATAAATATATACATGTTATGACATCAGTACTATTTAGTACGACCTAGAAAATATTGCGGCATAAATGCCCATTATATATTTCACCATAGTGTACTACTAATAATGATTTTGGTACCTCATATCATCTTAAATGGTTTTACTTATAGTTTTCATTCAATAATGTTATGACCACATTGACTAATGTACTCAAATATATGGTGCTCAAAATTTACTTTTCATGTTTTTGTGATATTCATAACAGCTGAATATCTGATTTTCCTTTTATTAAAAAAATTGCTTCCGTGCTTAGCAGCCCCTGCTAATTGTGCAAAAATGGCTATGTCCAACTAAAGTGCATAGTACTGTGTAAAAATCTATTTAAAATATGAAAGTGCTAGTGCCTATACTAAAAACATACTGAGTAAAAAATGTTACATTAGGGATGTTTTAAGAACCATTATTTACATAGAGATGGCAGCGAATATAGTTTTGCTTCTGTTTCAGATGTTAAAATTACCCTGCTTCAGTTACAACGGTACTATTGGTCATCATGGCAATAACATTTAAAATCTAAAATTCTGTAAGCCACGGTTCCTTTGGAAAAGAATTAATGAGTTTCATAAGAAATTGTGCATATCCTCAGTGTTATTAAGTCCATTCTGTATCTTACTGTCAAATTCTAAAATCATGCGTGTTTCCAATGGCCTTAAAAGTCGTTCCCTATTCCCTCCTCTTTGGAGGATGGGAATGGCATCGACCACATAATATGTTAGACAGTTGACATCATTATTATGCGTACTCTTAAAGTGTTGAGCCACTGGATAAGAGGAATCGTTGTTAATAATAGCTCTTAGATGCTGTAAAATTCTGACGTGCACCTGTAGTTTGGTACTCCCAATATATCTTAAGCCACAGGTGCACGTCAGAACATACACAGCATATTCTGTCCTACAATTGTAGCTGGCTTTTATTGCTGTTGCCTCCTGACAGAATGGAGTAGTGAATTTAGTCGTGTTTACTCCAAACTTACACGCTCTGGACGACGAGCATTTAACAAATCCTGATTTGGATTTTAGCCATGTACTGATGGGGCCTAGTTCCGGGCTATTTCTATTTAGTTTAGTTCCCATAGATCGTGCTTTTCTAAATGTAATATTTGGAAATACTGGGAGTCTAGTCCCCAGAACATTATCAGTCAGAACAATTGGCCAATTCCTTTTTATTATAGACCTTATTTTTCTTTCCTGATGGCTAAATGTAGTTATAAGTCGAGGATCTTCATCTATGTGGGAACGTTTTATCACTTCTTCCTGTTGTGGTAATAATGTCACCCTTGATCGCTCTTTAGCTTTGTTGACCGCCTCTCTCAACATTCTAGAACTGTAGCCTCTCTTCCTAAGCCTAGCTAGAGCTTCTTGCGTACATTTATCCAACTCTTCCTCTGTACTGCAAACACGTTTAAGCCTTAAGATTTCCCCATATGGAATACTCCATATGAGGTGCTTGGGATGCGCACTGCTAGCATGTAATGTCGCATTCCCTGCTGTAGCTTTTCTAAAAAGTGTTGTTTCCAATTTTCCATTATTTATATACACTACTACATCTAAAAATTCGATGCATTCCTTGCTCAGGTGGGATGTAAAGTTCAAATTGGCAGAGTTGGTATTGATAATCCTAATGAACTGCCTCGCACTTTCCTCATCCCCTTTCCATATTAAAAAAAACATTGTCAATATAACGAAGCCAGTACATTATGTGTTGTGTGAACATTTCATGATGGTCTTTTTTAAGTACCTGTTCCTCCCACCAGCCAACATGCAAGCACGAATAGCTGGGGGAGAAACAGGCTCCCGAGGCTACACCTCTTAATTGTTTAAAAATCTCCTTTCCAAACATAAAAAAATTATTATGGAGACACCAGTTAATGAGGGCAAGCAGCATCTTATTATGTTGGTGGTATTCACAGGGTCTTGTATCTAGGAACTGCCTTACCGCATTTAATCCTGTTAGGTGTTCAATACTAGTGTACAGTGATTCTATATCTAATGAAATAAGAATCAAATCATCTGTCCACACAATATCGCTGATTTTAGTTAAAAAGTCCCATGTGTCTTTCACATATGTGGGCAGTCCTTTAACCAAATCCTGTAAAAAATAGTCCACATATTGAGCAACATGCTCGCTCATACTATTAATTGCAGAGATGATCGGTCTGCCTGGTGTTGGTACAATGTCTTTATGGACTTTAGGTATAAAATATATAGTCGGGAGGACCGGGAATTCTTTATACATATACTTATATTCATCCGATGATATTAATCCCTCTCGTTTGTACTGTTGAAGATCTTTTTTCAAACCTTCCTTTGACTTGTTATACTCTCTCATAGTTGTTCTCTCATAGCATAGTCCGTTGTTCAAATGTCTCATGGCTTCTTGAATATAGTCTTTCTTAGGCCACAACACAATATTTCCGCCTTTATCCGATTTTTTAATGACAATTTCCAAATTATCCCCCAGTTTTTTCATCAATTTGTCATATTGAATTCTATTATATTGTTTAGTACGTTTTTTATGCTTTACCTGGTGATACAGCTTCTTGATATCTTCTGTAACTCTCTCATGAAAAATATCAACTGCATCTTTAGGCATCATCAGGAGGAAAGTAGATTTTGGTTTAAATGGGCTGCTCCCTGCCCCTTGTTGCGATATATTGATGCTCTGCAGTCTTATTTGAGTTGCATTTTCTTCATCCAGTACCCGATTTGCTGTGCTGTTGTCATTGCTAATCTCGTTATTCAATTCGTGTATTGTTAGCAGAGTTGGAATATCTGATGCCTGTAACCCCAGCGTGTCACTCCTCTCAACAGTTTGTTCTGTATGCGTTTTTTCCAAACCTGTTTTAATGGTGAAGAACTTTTTAACTTGAGCTTGCGTATAAAACAAAAGACATCAATTCTAGTACTGGAGTAATTAAAATTGATTTCAGGGCAAAATTCAATCCCAGCGCTAGCAGTTGTTCTTCAGCTTTTGATAGCGCAATAGATGAGAGATTTATTATAGTTTTATCATCTACCATTGTTTCTTGTACCAATGTATTTTTTTCTTTGATTTTTGATTCCCGCCTTTTGCTCCTTGCCCTTCTTCTGGCATTGCGTATTTTTCGGTTCCTCTCTTTTGATTTCTCGGCCTGAGGGTCTGCCGGCGTTCTAGGACTAAAAAATAAACTTCTTCCCCCAACCTGAGTTTTGTTCTCTCCATTGCATTGCTCACGCTGCCACATTCTGAGCCTGATTCACTTGTTAGAGATTCTGCATCAGTGCTGGATATTTCCACAGCATTTCCAGTTCTTTGAATACCTCTTGTTTCAGTACTTTTTGTCATGTCATTGAATCTTAATTGCTTTGCATTTTCATATTTACGATCGAAGGTATATATTTGTCCTTGTTCGTAATCATCTTGATGACGCGCAAACTTATGCACCTTATGAATTTTAATTTTGTCCTCATGTTTTTTCAGGCACTCCTTTATTTCATTTCTTGCTGTTGCTATATAATCCTTCATTTCCGATTTGCTCAATTCCACATTTATACTTTCAATTTCTTCCAACAATGTCTGTCGATCTATTTCAGCATATTTAATTAAAATGTGCACAAGATTCATTGAAGCATTCAAGTTACTCTCACCCCACTCTTTCAACATGCTTGGATTCAGGTTATCGAAACTGGGTGCAAGAAGAATTCGTAGTCCACGCGGGACTCTCCCCACTTTTGCATACTTTGTCAAGGACTTGTGTTCCTACCATTTTGTAATCACGTTTCTCATCTTCTTTTCCAAAGTTTTCAACAATGTTTTGACATCGTTATCTTTATTCACCGCGTTGCCATGAACATTCTGTGAATTTGCACTTAACTTGGGCAGGTTACTAAATAATTAATTTGCCGCCGCCTCTCTCTTGCGTACTGCGTCCGCAGACATGCTGAGGTTTTTATACGTGCGCTTGGCTCGACAATGCCAAGCTTCTGTTATTATACCGTCTATCCTGTCTCCCTACCTACGCCTTATGCCATCTCACTCACCAGCCTGATCGCGATCATTGACGGGTCCTCCGACCCAGCCGCTGTCGTCCTCTGGCCGGTTCAAGCTTTCCTCGGCTGCAGTAGGGGGCCACCGCCAAAATTCCTTCTGGATTCACTGCTTGACTTGGTTGCGGGCGGAAGCCTGCTTGAAGGGAGGGGTCCGTTCCCGGAAGCAACCTTACTTCCGTATTTAGATTCAAGTCCCAAGTGCTCCCAAGACCTCCTCTCGGCGAAAAGAGAGCAACGGACACACGGATAGAATGGCAAGATGTTGTTTATTTCTTACTCCTCCTCTGACGATGCGTTTCGAGCAACTAGTGCCCTTTATCACATACAGAGTGCAGTATGCCATATTCTTTATAAATGCTTTGTGTACACCCCCCTTACAGTCACGTGCTAATAGACATAAAGGAAACACTATAGATTTTATATGAGCAGCTATGGTTATACCAGAGTCTGTGTCCTTTACATTACAAATACAATGTATTATTATAGCATTACTAAAATATATACAAAAAGTTCAGTAATGTCATGATAAATAAAAGCGTATAAATACACTAATAAATACATGTATAAATATATATAAAAAAGGGGTACTCATAAATGCATTAATAAATAAATATATACATGTTATGACATCAGTACTATTTAGTACGACCTAGAAAATATTGCGGCATAAATGCCCATTATATATTTCACCATAGTGTACTAATAATGATTGTGGTACCTCATATCAGCTTAAATGCTTTTACTTATAGTTTTCATTCAATAATGTTATGACCACATTGACTAATGTACTCAAATATAATGTGCTCAAAATTTACTTTTCATGTTTTTGTGATATTCATAACAGCTGATTTTCTGATTTTCCTTTTATTAAAAAAAGTGCTTCCGTGCTTAGCAGCCCCTGCTAATTGTGCAAAAATGGCTATATATATGTATATGTATATGTATATGTGTGTATATATATATATATCGAACACAATCCTGGCTCCTCACAGATTCTCGCTGCGGCAAAAGAGGTACGGACCACAAAGAGTTATTTTCGTTCTGAAAGTGCTTTTATTCAGGAAAAGATATCATTCAGCAGTCTCATAGTCAAGGCAAGTGTCTTTCATGACGCTATATATATATCCATGTTGGTTCCTCTTTGTGGATGGTGCATCACTCCTCTAGCCAATCCATGCTGGTTTAACATTTCCAATCTGTGTAAAAGCACTAAAAATGAACGCACTCCCAGGAAGTTAGCTTTTAAAAATGTATTGCAGCACAAACACCCAACGCGTTTCGGTCTCTCCTCAGACCTTGATCACGGGTTGGTTTCCAAATTAGCCTGTCCTACATTTATTTCCATTCACAAAAACCGTAATTTCTTGCTTCCCCACTCGTTGCTGGTACCTGTAGTTGGGTGCATTCTCAGGTATTAATATTCAAAAATACAATGTGCATATAGTGCAGAGGTACTGCCTGAGTCAATGGATGTGTGCCTGAGTGAATGGCTGAGTACAAGAATAGTGCTTGAGTGATTGCATGAGTCCATAGGTAATTCCTGGGATATTGCATGAGTGTAGGGGTAGTGCCTGAGTGATGGGAAAACTTTATAACTAGTGTATGAGTGGAAGGATGGGTGCAAATGTAATGCCTGCATGATTTCATGAATGCATGGGTAGTGCATGACTGAATGGATTAGTGTATGGGTAGTGCCTGAGTGTATGGATGAGTGCATGGGTAGTGCCTGAGTGCATGCCTGAGTGCACAAGTAGTTTCTGAGTGATTGCATGAGTGTATATGTAGTCCATGGGTGATTCCATAAGTGCAGAGGTACTGTCTCAGTGATTGGAGGAGTGCATGGGTCGTGCATTAGTAAATGGATGACTGCATGGGTACTGTTAGATGGAATGTATGAGTTCAACAGTAGTGTCTGAGTGATTGCATGAGTGCATGGATACTACCTGGGTGATTCCATGAGTGAAAGGGTACTGCATGGATGATTGGAGGGGTGCATGGGTAGTGCCTGAGTGAATGTATGAATGCATGGGTAGTGTTTCATGGAATGGATGAGTACAACAGTAGTGCCTGAGTGATTGCATGAGTGCTTGGATAGTGCCTGGGTGATTCCATGAGTGAAGGGGTACTGCCTAGGTGAATGGAGGAGTGCATGGGTAGTGCCTGAGTAAATGGATGAGTGCACAAGTAGTGCTTGAGGGAATGCTTGAGCACCACAGCTGTGATTGCATGAGTGCATGTATAGTACCTGGATGATTGCATGAGTGCAGGGGTAGTGCCTGGGTGATTGGATAAGTGCATAGGTAGTGCCTCTGTGGAAGTATGGATGCAAGGATAATGCCTGAGTCATTGGATGAGTGCATAGGTAGTGCCTGAGTCAATGGATGAGTGCATAGGTACTGCCTAAGTGAATGGCTGAGTGCAAGAATAGTGCCTGAGTGATTGCACGAGTGCATGGGTAGTGCCTGGAACATTGCATGAGTGCAGGGGTAGTGTCTTAGTGATGCGATGAGTGTGTGAGTAGTGGTTGAGTAGAAGGATGGGTGTAAAGGAAATGCCTGGGTGATTTCACAAATGCATGGATAGTGCGTGAGTAAATGGATGAGTGCATAGGTAGTGCCTGAGTCAATGGATGAGTGCATTGGTACTGCCTAAGTGAATGGCTGAGTGCAACAGTAGTGCCTCAGTGATTGCATTTTGTATAAGTAGTGTCTCAGTGACTGAATGAGTGCATGGGTAGTGTTTGAAGGAATGGATGAGGGCAACATTTGTGCCTGAGTGATTGCATGAGTGCATGGATAGTGCCTGGGTGATTGCATGAGTGCAGGGGTAGTGCCTGGGTTATTGGATGACTGCATGAGAAGTACCTGAGTGAAAGTAAGAGTGCAAGGCTAATGTCTGGGTCATTGAAAGAGTGCATGGGTAGTGTTTGATGGAGTCAATGAGTGCATGGGTAGTATCTTACTGAATGGTTGAGTGCAAGAGTAGTGCCTAAGTGATTGCATGAGTGAATGAGTAATCTCTGGGTGATTGCATAAGTTCAGATGTAGTGCCTGGGTGATTGGATGAGTGTATGGGTAGTGACTGAGTAGAAAGATGGATGCAAGGCACATGCCTGGGTCATTGAAAGAGTGCATGGGTACTGCTTGAGGGAGTGAATGAATGGATAAATAGTACCCGAGTGAGTAGTTCAATGTACAAATAGTGCCTGAGTGATTGCATGAGTGGATGGGTAGTGTCTGCATGATTGCATGAGTGCAGTGGTAGTGCCTGGTTGATTGGATGACTGTATGGATAAAGCCTCAGTGGAAGGATGGATGCAAGGCTAATGCCTGCGTCATTAGATGAGTGCATAGGTAGTGCCTGAGTGAATAGATGAGTATATGGGTACTGCCTAAGTGAATGGCTGAGTGCAACAGTAGTGCCTGTGTGACTGAATGAGTGGCTGGGTAGTCTCTAGGTGTTTGCGGAGAGGTGTGGTGCAGCGGCCAGGGCAGCTGACTTCGGAGCACAGGGTTCACGGTTCGATCCCCGGCTCCGGCGGCAGCTCAGCTCAGCACCATGTGACTCTGGGCAATAGCTCACTTAATTTCCACGACGGCCCCCAGCGCCTTGAGACCCGTAAGGGTGAGTAGCTGCGCTATATAAAACGGACTTACATGAGTGCAGTGGTAGTGCCTGGGTGATTGCATGAGTGTATGAGTAGTGCTTGAGTGGAAGGATGGATGCAAGGCTAATACCTGGGTCATTGAAAGAGTGCATGGGTACTGCTTGAGGGAGTGAATGAGTGCATAGATAGTACCTGAGTGAATGGTTGACTGCAAGAGTAGTGCCTGAGTAATTGCACAAGTGGATTGGTAGTATCTGGGTGATTGCATGAGTGCAGTGATAGTGCCTGGGTGATTGGATGAGTGTATGGATAGTGCCTGAGTGCAAGGATGGATGCAAGGTTAATACCTGGGTCATTGAAAGAGTGCATGCATAGTGCTTGAGGGAGTGAATGAGTACATGGCTAGTACCAGAGTGAATGGTTGAGTGCAAAACTAGTGCCTGAGTGATTGCATAAGTGGATGGGCAGTCTCTGGTGATTGCATGAGTCCAGCAGTAGTGCATGGGTGATTGGATGAGTGAATAGGTAGTGCCTGAGTGGAATGATGAATGCAAGGTAATGTCTGGGTCATTGCATGAGTGCATAGGTACTGCCTGAGTGAATCAATGAGTGCATGGGTACTGCCTAAGTGAATGACTTAGTGCAATAGTAGTGCCTGGGGTATTGCATAAGAACATGAGTAGTGCTTGGGTGATTGAATGAGTGCAGGGTTAGCCCCTAGGTTAGGTTATTGGATGAGTGCATGAGAAGTACCTGAGTGAAACTATGAGTGCAAGACTAATGTCTGGGTCATTGAAAGAGTACATGGGTAGTGTTTAAGGGAGTGAATGAATGCGTAGGTAGTACCTGAGTGAATAGTTGAATGCACAAGTAGTGCCTGAGTGATTGCATGAATGGATGGGTAATGCCTGGGTTATTGCATGAGTGCAGTGGTAGTGCCTGGTTGATTGTATAATTGTATGGGTAATGCCTCAGTGGAAGGACGGATGCAAGGCTAATGCCTGCATCATTGGATGAGTGTATAGGTAGTACCTGAGTGAATGGATGAGTGCAACAGTAGTGCCTGAGTGATTGCATATTGTATAAGTAGTGTCCCAGTGAATGACTGAGTACAACAGTAGTGCTTGAGTGATTCCATATTGTATAAGTAGTGTCTCATTGAGTGAATGAATGCATGGGTAGTGTTTGAGAAAATGGATGAGTGTAACAGTTGTGCCTGAGTGATTGCATGAGTGAATGGATAGTGCCTGGGTGACAGTATGAGTATAGGGGTATAGGGTTACTGTCTCAGTGACTGGAGGAGTGCATGGGTTGTGCCTGAGTGAATAGATGAGTGTATGGGTAGTGTTTGAGGGAATGGATGAGTGCAGCAGTAGTGCCTGAGTGGTTGCATGAGTGCATGGATAGTGCCTGGGTGATTGGATGAGTGCATGGGTAGTGGCTGGGTGATTGGATGAGTGTATGGGTTCTGCCTGAGTGCATGGATGAGTGCTTGGGTAGTATTTGAGGGAATGTATGAGTGCAATAGTAGTGTCTGAGTGATTGCATCAGTGCATGGGTAGTGCCTGGTTGATTGCATGAGTGCAAGGGTAGTGCCTGGGTGATTGGAGGAGTGCATGGGTAGTCCCTGAATGCATGGATGAGTGCATGGGTAGTGCCTGGGTGATTGCATGAGTACAGGGGTACTGCCTGCGTGGTTGGAGGAGTACATGGATTATACCAGGGTGCTTGAATGAGTACATCAGTAGTGTTGGAGGGAATAGATGAGTACATGGGTACTGCCTGAGTGAATGGATAAGTGTATGAGTAGATTCTGGGTCATTGTATGAGTACATACCTCGTGCGTTGGTGATCATATAAGTGCAAGGTTAGTGTCTGAGTTATTGTATGAGTGCATGGGTTTTTCCTCTGTGAAAGGAAAACATGGAAAGATAATGCTTCGGTTATACTACTAGTGCAAAAGTTGTGCTACAGAGATTACATTACAGCATGGATAGTGTTTGTGTGAAACTATGACTACCTGGCTGATATCTAAAAGTTTTTAAATAGTGTAAAGGATCAACATTATTTTTATTAGAAATAAATAACATTTAAATGAACTTTAAACATTGTTTCATATTATCATGCATATTGTGTTATGTGTTCTTAACTTTTTTAGTAATTTAGATACATAACTCTGTGAAACTATTTTAGAGTAGTATTGTTGTATACTGAATTAAAACTCTTTTCAAACTTCACCATTATTCACTGTAAAAAGAAGAAAAACTGTTATGTAATGTAATGCATTACAGAAATTATAATATTATACTTTTAAGAACACAACATCATTTTAGAATTACATAACATTTTTATTTTTGCTGTTCTCAGATTCTACTGAACTTAACTATACACAGTGATTTGAACATAGTATCATCATTGAACAGCGGAGAATAAAATAATCAATGAAATTGTAAAAAAAAAAATACTGCAAAGCATTATTTCAAATATATGTAGATATATGTTTACCTATCTACAGTTTCTTAATTACGTCCAACTTGTAGATTAAGTCTTTTATTACTCTCAAGTACATTTCCTAAAATATACACTTTCATTTACATCTGGTACAATATAGACAACAAATATATAAACTATTGCTTTTAAACATAACTTTCTAAATGCAAAATCAATTAGCACAAATAATAATCCAAAAACTAATTATAAATAGTCATTGTTTCAATCCTGTCCACTTTCTGTTCACATCTTCCCAATAGGCCGGATAATGTATTGAAAGCTTTCGCTTAAAAAAAATCCAATAAAAATGTGTTAATTCGTGTTCACATCTTCCCAATAGGCTGAATAATGTATTCAAAACTTTGGCTTCAAAATTATCGAATATGAATTTGGTAATTCGAAAGGCAACCTAGATTTGAATTGCAAGTGGGCATCATTGCAATGTGTCCATCCTTTATTACACTTTAAATACACAGTATAGTATCCACATGTTGTAATAGGTCCATCATGGAAAATAATAGCCACTGCTTTAAAAGTTCTTCCTGAAATAGATATTTGACTTGCAAGCATTTTTATTTTGGTTTCCAATTTTCTTCCATTTGCTCTACAACGTTGAAACATTAAAATGCAATGTACACAACATCTCTGATTTACAATGCAAACATTTCATATCCTGATTGGCTGTTTTTACTAGTTTGTTAAAATGTACTGATTGCAATCTTGTATCATCAATTATATGACTCACTCTGTGTCTATTTCAGTGCTGGAAGTAAATGAACACTCTTTACATTTATGATCCCATCTGTAACTTACTCCAAATAAGTTTTCAATCTGTATTCCTTCATGTTCTAATACTCGCATTAGAAATTCTTGTGCTACTTGTTGTACATTAAGAGTAAATGTCAAAGAACCAGTACATATATCTAAAAGGTGTCGAACACCAGAAGCAGAATGGATTTTACTTCTGTCAGTTACCAACTGTTGATATACATGACGTAATAAAGACCAAAATCTTTTTTCATGATTTCCCATGATTTCACAATGAAGCTCTTCTAGATAAAACACAACATTCAAAATCACATTAGCATAGCAGTTGATACCAGAACTATTTTCCAACTGATATCCTACAATCTCATCAATAGGTTCATTATCATTTTCTTTACACCTTCATGATTCTCTTCAATTATTTTCTTTTTTTTGAACCTCAATTGAATGTTTGACATATTTCCATTTTGGACACACTACACGTTTCTCATATATGGGATATTCACCTAAATGAGGAGTATAAAGTCTTCTTAAATGATTGTACTCTCTTACACAATTTGCATCAGCACTAACATTTTTCTCATCAAAATCAATCAAATACAAACCAGATAATGTTCTTACTCGAGAAAATGCAACGTATGCCATTCCCTCTTTGAACACTGTACTTCTAATATTTACCAAAGCACTATCTATACCTAAACCTTGAGATTTAGGAACAGTTACTGCACATGCTAAAGACAAAGGAAACTGTTTTCTGCGAACATACAAGTCTTTTACAAGGAAAAAACGTACAACACAACGCCCAATTTGTCTTACCTCTTTATTCTGATCAAATTTTATCTTCAAAAATTCTATTCCATCTCTGTTCTGAAAATTTACAAAATCAGCAACTCCATTTACTAAACCTTCTTCTACATTGAAATTATGCCGTAAAATTACCTGACAGTTTATACATACATGTAAATTCTTTTCTAAACCTGCAGTCTTAGATACAGACTTTTCCAAAGAATCCAATTTTGACTGTAGTTTCTCTGTGAGAAGAATAGTCATGTCAATTTTATCAGCAGCTTCAATTTCCACTATTTGTTGTTTTTCCAGTTTTAAAAGTTCTTGATTAAATGAAGAACACTCTTGCAGTGTAGACATTAGGCAAACTATAGACTTCTTTTCTCCAATCATATTCTACATTATTTCAGCCGCTGTGTTTCCAGTTGTAAACAAGTTCCTTAGTAACCGACTTTTTTTTTTTTTTATAATTTTTTATTGAATAATAAAGCAGGTACCAGAAACATAGTTAACATAAGGAATGAAGTAACTTGGTAAAATATACAGTAAATAGAAGCAGTATTACAGAATATAGGAGAACTGAGAGTATGAACTATAACCTTATGCTACAATTTAAAGGGAAATACGATTATGGTACCATACAAAGCAATTAGTAACAGGCTAATTTATTTTTAGAATAATGATGAGAAAAAAGAGAGAGGTAATTAAAGAAAAGAAAGAAGACAAAGGAGTAGAATGAAAAGAGGAAAGAGAGGGAGAACGATTAACAGGTAAGAACTAGTGTAAGTGAGAGTGTGTAGATGGAAAAGTAGTAAAGGGTAACCATAATAAGTCAGACTTAATTCAATGGGCTACAGAAGAAGATGAAACAGTGGAAATTCTATGTTCAACACAAATAAGGTTCCACCAAGTTAACACGCATATTTTGGAATTATCTTTCCAACAAGTAAGAATAACTTTAAATGCAAGAGCAATGAACAGATCAAACAATTTCAGCTTTAGTACGTATCATGAGAATCAAATGACATGGAACCAAGAAGGGAATACTTAGATGGAAAATCTTGGAACATTTGGCCCATATGAATTTCCAAACTTTTTGAATATTTGGACAATAGAAAATCAAATGAGATAGAGTACCTTTGGTAGAAAGGCATGACCAGCAAAGGGGAGAATAGGATGGGTTAATTGTGTGTAAAAATACTGGTGTTCTAACAGCTCTGTTGCAAAGAAAAAATAAAGATTGAGTGATAGTAGCAGCCCTAGAGGTGAAAAAAAGTTTATGCCATAATTTGTCCCACTTTTGAGGAGAAAGGGTAATCTATAGGTCGAGTTCCCAAGCTAGTTCAATGGGAGATTTTGGTCTTTCAGAGATAGGAGAAGATAAGAGTTTATATATAGATGAGGCTTTGGGATTAGACTCAGAGGAGATGTTGTATAGAGGGGTTAAGGGAATAAACGGAGTGTCGTTGGTAGAAAAGTTTTTGGATTAAAGAAATGATTCAAGTGACTGTGATAATTGAGAGTATTGAGGTAAACAGGAAGAGGGTAAGTCGAAAAGGTCCTGCAGTTTATTAAAAGGCAAGACAGAATTATGGGATATAAGTTGGTGAACATATAAAATATTCTTCTCTTTCCAGTGTTTGAAGTAGAATAATTTATGACAAAACCTAATAAATTTATTGTACCAAATAGAGGAGGCAAGGAAGGCCTGGTTAAAGTTGGATCCATCCATAAATAGCAAGTGTAGCAAGTATTGGGAGTGTTTTAAAATAGGATATTTAGATATGAAGATACAGTTGGACATGAAACAGATGTCATGGAAAGAAAAGTCATGTAATAGAGAACGTTCGAAATTAATCCAACTAGGTATTGGAGCATCATGGTATTGTCTATTTAATGCATATACTTGTCTGATTAGAAAAGCAGTGTAATATAACTTAAAATTGGGAAATCGAACACCCCTTCATTCTTTGGTTTGATTAATTTAGTTAAAGCAATGCAGGCGGGTTTATTGTTCCAGAGAAATTTAGTATAGATGGAATTAATTTGATTAAAATAATAATTGTGAATTTTAAAGGGTAACATAGATAGCAGAAATAAAATAAGCGGTACAATCATCATTTTAAATTTTTTAATGGTATCCAACCTGCCCACCTTGACAGATGTAGAGGGGACCATGAGGAGAGTAAATTCTGAATCTTAGTTTTCAAAGCAGTAAAATTATCGGTAAGAGTGTGGGGAATGATATGAGAAAACCATACGCCAAGATATTTAATTTTTGTTGGACACCATTTAAAGTTGGCGGCAGAAACATGAATTGATAACAAAGAGAATTTAAAGGTAAAATTTCAGTTTAAGAAAAGTTTAATTTGTATCCAGATACTTTAGAATATAAGTCAATCTCCTTTAAAAAAGGGGGTATGGAGGTTGGGGGTTTCAAAAGGGAAACTAAGATATCATCTGCAAAAGCAGACAATTTAATTTCATGGGAATTATGAAGAAAACCAGTTATCAAAGGGTTATGGCGAATACGTTCAAGGAAGGGTTCAAGACATAAAAGAAATAAAAGAGGAGAGAGGGGACATTCTTGCCGTGTACCTCTACGTAAACTAAAATAAGGAGATAAAAGACCATTAACATTTACACTTGCACGGGGATCGGAATATAATAACTTAATAAATTAAATAAATTTGGGGCCGAAACCGAACCAGTGAAGAGTTTTGATCATGAATTGCCAATTTATACAATCAAAAGCTTTTTCAGCGCCAAGGGATAATGCTGCGAGAGGATCAGAGTAATTACTGCCAAGGGTGAAAATATTAGATAGCATTCTAGCATTGTCTGAAGAGAGTCTACCCTTAATAAAACCAGATTGGTCAGGATTAATACATTTGGGAATAACCCCTTGCAGTCTAGAGGCAAGAATTTTTGCAAAACTTTTGCAGTCGTAACTTATTAAGGAGATTGGGCGATAATTTTGGCAAAGGGAGAGGTCCTTGTTGGGTTTAGGGAGAATTACAATAAGGGAATCAAGAAAGGAGCCTTGATGTTTAGAGTGCAGTATAAAGGAGGTAAAAAGTGTAGAGCAAAAATAGATGAAAAGGAGAAAATGAGCTCAATAGAGAAACCATCAGGACCAGGGGCCTTAGCTCTTTTTAAAGATTTAATTGCATCCAGTATCTCCTGAAGAGTTATATCTTTTTCCAAGAGAGCCATATCATCCGGATCAAAGCTAGGAGAAGGGAGGCCATCAAAAAATACCTGCGTGTCATTTATGGTGGGATGGGTGTCATCCATATATAATGTGTGATAATAGGTCTGGAATACTTTAACAATATCTGAATCAGAGTGCAGTGGAGAGGTGTGGTGCAGCGGCCAGGGCAGCTGACTTCGGAGCACAGGGTTCACGGTTCGATCCCCGGCTCCGGCGGCAGCTCAGCTCAGCACCATGTGACTCTGGGCAATAGCTCACTTAGGGGCCCATTACGATGGCGGGCGGAGGCACGACCACGGTGGCGGCGGTTCGGAAAAATGCCTTTTTCCGCCCGCCAGCAGCGGACTCCACGCCCGCCATATTAGGATGGGAAAACATAGGCATTTACCGTCCCCCGCGGTGTGACGCCAACCTCCATCGAACATCGCCCGCCACCGCGGCGGAGTGGGCCAATCACCACACACCGCCGTGCGGAATGACGTCCCGTACGCCGAAGACATCACGATGCCGGAAACAGGGCAGCGCACCGCGACGGAGAAACCGCACAGCGAAATACGGCGGAGACATCACAGCGGAGACAGAAAAAATAACACCCGGAACACACCGCGATGGATCCTGCCCTACACGCTCTCCCGGTGCTGTACATGATCCACTACCTGCAAGTCATCCACCGCCACGGACGCCTCCGCAGGTATGTACAGACACAACAGTGCAAGTAACACAATACACAGCTCCAGGAGGGAAAAACATCGCATGGGAACACCACACACCCCTTGACCTTACCAGGTAGGTCGCTCCCCCGCCACACAGCTCCGCCTGTGGTGTCCTGCCCGCTGCTGCTGCTGGTAAGCTCGCCCTCTGCTTGTGGCCTCGGTGCCCGTTTTTCGTCTGTTTTCCCTCGCTGCCCCCACTGTATTGTGTCCATTTTTTCCTTCTGTTCCCTCGCTGCCCTCATTGCTGTGTGCCCGTTCTCTCTCTGTTCCCCTCGCTGCCCCCACTGTATTGTGTCCATTTTTTCCTTCTGTACCCTCGCTGCCCCATTGCTGTGTGCCCGTTCTCTCTCTGTTCCCCTCGCTGCCCCCACTGTATTGTGTCCATTTTTTCCTTCTGTACCCTCGCTGCCCCCATTGCTGTGTGCCCGTTCTCTCTCTGTTCCCCTCGCTGCCCCCACTGTATTGCGTCCATTTTTTCCTTCTGTTCCCTCCCTGCCCTCATTGCTGTGTGCCCGTTCTCTCTCTGTTCCCCTCTCTGCCCCCGCTGTATTGTGTCCATTTTTTCCTTCTGTTCCCTCGCTGCCCTCATTGCTGTGTGCCCGTTCTCTCTCTGTTCCCCTCGCTGCCCCCACTGTATTGCGTCCATTTTTTCCTTCTGTTCCCTCGCTGCCCTCATTGCTGTGTGCCCGTTCTCTCTCTGTTCCCCTCTCTGCCCCCGCTGTATTGTGTCCATTTTTTCCTTCTGTTCCCTCGCTGCCCTCATTGCTGTGTGCCCGTTCTCTCTCTGTTCCCCTCGCTGCCCCCACTGTATTGTGTCCATTTTTTCCTTCTGTACCCTCGCTGCCCCCATTGCTGTGTGCCCGTTCTCTCTCTGTTCCCCTCGCTGCCCCCACTGTATTGTGTCCATTTTTTCCTTCTGTTCCCTCGCTGCCCTCATTGCTGTGTGCCCGTTCTCTCTCTGTTCCCCTCGCTGCCCTCACTGTATTGTGTCCATTTTTTCCTTCTGTCTCCCTCGCTGCCCCCATTTCCCTGTGTCCTTCTTGCCTTCTGTACCCCTCGCTGCCTCTCTCCAATCCCGCCGCTGCGTCCCCTGCGGCCCCGCCCCCCTGACTGCCCATTCGCTGCCCCTGCCTCCCAGCTGCTCCTCCCTCCCACCTCCCCATAAATGGCGGCCGCTGTGCGGCCGCGCCGCTGGCGCGCCGAAGGCGCGCCTAAGGCAAGCCCGTCTGCGCCCATCCGTGCCTGGACCGCGCCCAGCGCCAGAACCCCTGGGCCGTGCGCCCCCGGCACCAGCCTCGAGGACCGACGCCGATACGATGCCACCACACTCCACGCTCTCAACCCCGGACGGATGCACAACTGCTTCAAGGCCGCCCCAAAACGCACCCATGGTCCCTTCACCTGCCGGAACTGCAGCTACACCAGCCTCAGAGCCACCGAGGCACCCGCCAAGAAGGACCGCAACCACCTCCGATGCATCCTACTGAACACCCGCTCTGCACGCAAACACGCCGTCGAGCTCTGGGACCTGCTCGACACATCATCACCAGACGTCGCCTTCCTGACAGAGACCTGGATGAACGACTCCTCCGCCCCCGACATCGCCATAGCCATCCCAGACGGCTATAAGATCACCCGCAGAGACCGCGTCAACGCAGTAGGAGGAGGAATCGCCATCGTCCACAAGAACACCATCAGGGTCTCGACCAGCACCGACAACACTCTCAGCACCGCCGAACACATGCACTTCCAGATCCACACGGACCCCAATACCACCCTCAGAGGCACCCTCGTCTACAGACCCCCTGGGCCCCGACCCCAGTTCAGCGACTCCATCGCCGACTTCATCAGCACGCACGCCCTGACCTCTACCGACTACATTCTCCTCGGAGACCTGAATTTTCACCTGGAGAACAAGAACGACAGCAATTGCACCACCCTGATCAACAACCTCGCCAACCTCGGTCTGAGCCAGCTCGTCACAACACCGACCCATTCCGCCGGCCACACGATCGACCCCATCTTCTCCTCCAGCTCCCACGTCTCCTTCAGCCACACCACAGAACTCCTCTGGACCGACCACCGCTGCATCCATTTCACCTTCCAGAAACCCATCACACACCACCGCACCCAACAGATCCCACGCCGCTGCTGGAGCAAAGTCACCGAAGACCAACTACGGGCAACCCTCGCTCTCAGCCCTCCCTCCGACCCATCCAACACCGACGACGCTGCCTGCAACCTCAGAAGATGGATGGACGACTGTGCCAACACCCTCGCCCCGCTGAAAAAACCCACCTACGCTGACACCACCAAAAGAGCCAGCTGGTTCACCTCGGAACTCCTAGCTTCCAAGCGTACCTGCCGGAAACTAGAGAAGAAATGGCACAGTGATAAGACACCGGACAGCCACGCAGCCCACAAAGACGCCATCCGTAACCACCACCACCTCATCAAGTCCGCCAAGAGAATCTCCTTCAAAGACCGCCTCGACAACAACGCACACAACAGCAAGGAGCTTTTCAACATCGTGAAGGAACTCTCCAACCCCAGCTCCAACACCAACGACATCCCACCGTCGCAAACCCTGTGCGATTCCCTCGCCACCTTCTTCCACCGCAAGATCGCCGACATCCACGACAGCTTCAACACCCAGACAGCCCCAACTAAGATCGATGCACCAGACCCGCCGCACACCATCGACCACGATCCCCTGCCAGCCTGGGCCAGCGTGAATATCGAGGACACCATCAAGACCATGAGCACAATACACTCCGGCTCCCCGTCAGACCCTTTCCCGCACCACATCTTCAACAAAGCCAGCAGCTCCATCGCACCCCACCTGTGCAACATCATCAATCTCTCCTTCGAGACCGCGACCTTCCCAGAGAGCTGGAAACATGCAGAGATCAACGCCCTACTCAAAAAACCCAAGGCGGACCCGAGAGACCTCAAGAACTTCCGGCCCATCTCCCTGCTTCCGTTCCCAGCCAAGGTCATCGAGAAGATCGTCAACAAGCAGCTAACCCGATACCTCGAAGAAAACAGCATCCTGGACCCATCCCAATCGGGGTTCCGCAGCAACCACAGCACTGAGACTGCCCTCATCGCTGCCACCGACGACATCAGGATCCTGCTGGACAACGGTGAGACCGCAGCCCTCATCCTGCAGGACCTCTCCGCCGCCTTCGACACTGTCTGCCACCGCACTCTACGCGCACGCCTCCACGACGCAGGGATCCGAGACAAGGCCCTGGAATGGGCCACCTCCTTCCTCGCCGGCAGAACCCAGAGAGTCCGCCTCCCACCATTCCGATCCGAAGCCTCCGAGATCATCTGCGGCGTACCCCAGGGAACGTCCCTCAGCCCAACACTGTTCAACATCTACATGGCCCCGCTCGCACGCATCACCCGACAGCACGACCTCAACATAATCTCCTATGCCGACGACACTCAACTGATCCTCTCCCTCACCAAGGACCCCCTCGCCGCCAAATCCAACCTCCATGAAGGGATGAAGGCCGTCGCCGATTGGATGAAGATCAGCCGACTAAAACTGAACACGGAGAAGACAGAGGTCCTCATCCTCGGCTCCAACCCTCAGCCTGGGACGACTCCTGGTGGCCAACGACGCTGGGAGCAGCCCCGACACCCACCGACCACGCACGCAACCTGGGAGTCATCCTCGACTCAACGCTCTCCATGGCCAAGCAAGTCAACGCAGTCTCATCCTCCTGCTTCAACACCCTCCGCATGCTTCGCAAGATCTACAGGTGGATCCCGACAGACACGAGAAGAACAGTCACCCAGGCCCTCGTCAGCAGCAGACTCGACTATGGGAACGCCCTCTACGCGGGAGCCCCGGCCAAGCTCATCAAGCGACTGCAACGCATACAAAACGCCTCCGCACGCCTGATCCTCGATGTACAACGCCACAGCCACATCACCCCCACCTGAGGAACCTGCACTGGCTCCCCGTCGACAGGAGAATCTCCTTCAAACTCCTCATCCACGCACACAAGGCACTCCACAAGACTGGCCCAGCCTACCTCAACAGACGACTCCTCTTCTACGTCCCCAACCGCCAACTCCGCTCCGCCGACCTCTCCCTCGCCACCGTCCCTCGCATTCGAAGAACCACCACCGGCGGCAGATCCTTCTCCCACCTCGCCGCCAAGACCTGGAACACCCTTCCACTAAGCCTACGACAGACCCAAGACCTGCTGACCTTCAGGAGGCTACTCAAGACCTGGTTGTTCGACCAGTAGCAGCACCCCCCCTTTTTTTCTCCCCCAGCGCCTTGAGACCCTCGCGGGTAAGTAGTGCACTTTACAAATTCTGTTGATTGATTGATTGATTGATTGATTGATGGGGACAGGCACACAGCCAGCACTGCACACACACATGTCCCACCTGTCACAAAAACATCGCGCCACATACTGCCCATCCATGTACCGCATTCATGAACAAATGTCCCGGTCACGTAACAGCCGCGGTCAGTGTGCATGAAACCATGCACACAACGCAGAGCACAGGGCCAGCGCATGCCAAGGGCACCGTACAAATTGCACAGAGCCACAACTACATCCACAACACACCAGCAACCGCCCTGAAGGGACACAACATGTGTCTCACAAGTGCCACTCCTGCACAACAACAACACAACTACAGCCACACCATGCCCCACGTCCCAACAACTGCATATACAGCCACAGCAGGACCCTTTGCAAAGGAACACATAGCACAGAAGCCCAGGCCCCAGCCAACACACACACCACAACAACATCACACACAAGCCAAGAACACTGAGGCCAGGCACAAAATGTACACACACACAGATGAGGACCAAACACTTCACTGCACACACCACCTGACAAGTCACACACACACACACCACCCAGACTCACAGCTACATACACACACCACATGCCAGCAGTAATGGAGGACAACATATAGGAAAGCCAAAGTGAGGTGCCCACAAATGGAAGGGCAGTGAGTAAACCATCAAGCATGTGTGATGCACATGCAAGACAAGACACATGTGAGAACACACACACAGCCCATCACAGCACACATGGCTGACACAGTCAGTCAACACAAACCACGGTCACCCCAATGCTACAACACCTGGAGACAGCAAGGACACCCATGTATAGGCACAGGGATGTAAAGAAGGCCCTGAACACAAACACTGACCAGCCACACATAGGCATCCAAATACTGGACAAGACAACGTCTGCTGCACAACACACAGGGCCCAGTGACACACCACATGACAGCCAAGCACAAGTAGGATATGTCACACATACCTCCTCCCACAACAGCAACACACAATACTGCCATGTGCACAAAACACTACCACAGGGCTAAACAAGTACACATACAGGCACACCACTCCAGGGTCACACATGGCAGTAGTTGACAATGCATGTGCACACACATCCACAGTCACAACAAAGTCACCCCCTTCACACCATACACTTCTTCACCACCCAAGTGCACACATTGGAAGTAAGCCATGGCACCTGGATAACTCATCACCACAAGATGTCCATACACCGACACTGATTGGCACACAGAAAGGAAGCTCACACAGACCCCATTACCCTGGCCTGCCTGCCTGTAAGCCTGTGCCCAAACTCCCACCCTGTGCTGCCATTGCCCACAAACCTGACATGTGTCCACCATAGATAACATGAGCCAAGAAGGAAGATGACTACAAGACTCCATTGCCAACCACCTGCACTGCACCCATAAGTATCACAGTCATGTAGAAATGAAGTGCCTCCCACCCCTGCAAAAAAATGAAATGTCAGACAACCCATTGGCAATGTCGAAGTGGCATACTGAGCCTGTGACACAGTAAACCATGCACACACAGAAACAACTTCATACAGGAAGGACACTGACACAACTCACTGCAGGACCAACTGTGTTTATTCACTATTGGCATATAGAGCCAACAAATGTGGGCAACAGCAAAGCCAGTGGGCATTTCAATATGCACAGTATTTACATGAAAAGCTGCACAGGCAGGGGGCAAACAACAGTGAACAACAAGGCCAGTGGCCAGGACACAGTGCAGGTGAGGTACATGAGATCCTGCAGAGGCAAGGGGCAAACAGCAGTGAACAACAAGGCCAGTGGCCAG
Organism: Calotriton arnoldi; assembly: GCA_963921515.1. Taxonomy (NCBI): domain Eukaryota; kingdom Metazoa; phylum Chordata; class Amphibia; order Caudata; family Salamandridae; genus Calotriton; species Calotriton arnoldi. The sequence continues at coordinate 525,974 of CAWUFW010012268.1, read as the reverse complement.
GACACAGTGCAGATTAAGTCCATGAGAAGCTGCACAGGCAGGGGGCACACAGCAGTGAACAACAAGGCCAGTGGGCAGGACAAAGTGCAGAGTGAGTCCATGAGAAGCTGCACAGGCAGGGGGCACACAGCAGTGAACAGCAAGGCCAGTGGCCAGTCCAAAGTGCAGGTGAGGTACATGAGAAGCTGCACAGGCAGGGGGAAAACAGCAGTGAACAACAAGGCCAGTGGCCAGGACAAAGTGCAGAGTGAGTCCATGAGAAGCTGCACAGGCAGGGGGCACACAGCAGTGAACAGCAAGGCCAGTGGCCAGGACACAGTGCAGGTGAGGTACATGAGATCCTGCAGAGGCAAGGGGCAAACAGCAGTGAACAACAAGGCCAGTGGCCAGGACACAGTGCAGATTAAGTCCATGAGAAGCTGCACAGGCAGGGGGCACACAGCAGTGAAACACAAGGAAAGTACAATGTGCAGAGTAGTTACATCAGAAGCCACACAGGGAATGTATGCAACTCTACCATGCCATGCCCAGCAACAGAGTAATGGGTCTGACAATGGGCATCACACGCACCCCTGTGGACAGACAGGTGTGTGAGAGTGACCACCACTCAGATAGGGCTGTCTGTCGGACTTGGAGCTGACTGTGTGTTGGGGTCTGTTGGCGGACTACCCTGGGCAGTGGGAGTAACAACTGTGGAAGAGCCAACTGTGCATGTGGTAGCTGGGGGCTGCTTGGACCAGGTGGGGTGGTGGCCCGGGGAGGTGGACTCATGCCCTGGTGAGACACAGTGTGTGCCGGAGATTGTGGAGGGGTGCCTCTCCACTTCTTGGGGATCCTGAAAGGCTTCCCTGTCAGGGGATTGAGGGGAACTGGGGCAGACACAACAGGTGACCCCAACACCAAAGATGATTCTGGTGTGGATGGTGACCCCCCTCTGGGGACATGCTGGAACCCGCTGTGCGCTTGCCTGGTGTTTGCCGCCGCCCTGCCTCCCTCTGTCCACCAGCTTTGCCCCCTACAGAGTCCTCCAGTGCTGGCTTCACAGGGCTTGGGATGGGAGTGGAGGTCAAGGATGGATTATCCATGTGGCCCTCATCCTGTGTAATGTTTGCAGGCAACACCTTCTCAGTGGGTGTGGAAACTGTCTTTTGCCTCTGCGAGACGTCTTTGGGACAGGGGAGTCTTTGGCAGGGGAGGAAGGTGAGGCCTGTGACCCTGATGCTTTTTTCTTTGCTTTGTGGCCCTTGCTGTCGCCTGATGGGCTTTTCTCTCTGCGCTCTGGGGTGGCCTTACTCTTACGTGGGGATGGTGTCTATGCCCTAGTACGTTTGGGTTGCTGCTGCTCCTGTGTGCTGCGGGTTCTGTATCAGGACTTTGGGGTCCGTTGGGCATTGTCACTGTCGTCAGAGGTGCACAGTGACATGGGGCCGGACCGAGTGCTGGGAGCCGCTCCCTGACTATGTGCCTGTTGCAGGGCTGCTGTGACAGTTGATGACAAGGACTGCACAGTGCGGTGTAGCCCACCTACGTCGGAATGTAAGCCCTCCATGAAAGCTATAACCTGCCCCAACTTTTTGTCGTGCTCTTGGAAGGCATTGAGAAGTGCTGTCTGCCCCACACACAGCTGGCGCAATAGCTCGACTGCTTCTGCACTGAGGGCAGCAGGGCTGACATGGGCTGGGGCAGCTGTGCCTGGGGTGAAGGTGACTCTTCCCTTCCTACTTGTGCGGACACGGGCAGCACCAGTGGAGGTTGAAGGGAGGCTGGGCACTGGACGCTGTGTGGCGGAAGAGGAGGCAGAGTCCCCGTTCCCTGTACCCCCCAACATGGATGTGTCACCGCTGGCGTCAGATGAGGTAGAGCTTTGTGTCTCCAGCAGTGAGTCCTCCAGCAGACTCCTGTCCCCCTCCTCGGCGCTGGTCACATCTGTGTCAGTCAGCTCCGGTGCGGCTGTTGCAGTGGAAGCCTCACCACTGGTGTCCGTCCCCTCTCCCTCTGCACATACGGGAGCTGCTGCATAGGAGAGAGAAGTACTGTGAGATGAGTGGCATCAACAGAACTAACACGTTCCAATACATCTGCATCCTAGAAAGAGGAGTGCAGCACATTGCATGCCACCCTGTGCACACATATATCTTGACACCCCAAATTTTGACACAACGGTGCATGTCCGCCACACGTCCTTCCATAAGTGACCCAGGTGATTCACACAGCACACCATCCTGCAGTTGGCTCACATCAGACACAGCCCCAAAATGGCCTGTGCACACACACTGTCCCGATGTTGGCAAGGATGAACACCACGACATGGTGCACATCACCTACATGTGCGGAGCAGTAGGGGACCACACAGACTACAACATACCAGCCCACAATGACCCTGCACACATGCCATCCACCATATCGAGTCCATGGGCACATCTACTGTTGCACATTGGCCTCAGATGTCTGACTGGCAGACATCTGAGGTCTGGAATTGCACGCATTCATTGAAACGCATTCACAGTTGGCACACTGGCATTACCATCCATCAGAATTCACACACCACCCCACAGCAGAAGGTACCTGAAGGCCACAACTCCAAATGTAAGAGAGATGCACAGTGCTAAAAATCACTTCATGAAGCGCCGTTTGGGCAAAAGCATGGCACATACACCCAGCACAGAGGCCACTCACAAAACATTGCACCACACAACCAACGTCACACAGCTGACAATTTGCACACTCTGTAGACACATGCACCCACTCCCAGCCAAAGGCAGCCTGCAACACATACTCACCCCTGGCTCGCTGCTGATGCTCCCTCAGTCGTCTGTCCAGCTCAGGTTGTGTGACAGCCAGGATGCGGGCCATTAGTGGTGTCATGCTGCGCCTAGCCAACCTGCCAGTCCGAGGGAGCAGCCCCAGCGTCATCTCGGCCACGTTCTTGCTCAGCCGGCAGATGTCGTCCCACCTTTTATGACAGTGGGTGCGCCTTCGGTTTGACACACCCAGATCCCGGACTCTGGAGGCAATGGCCCTCCACACGGCTTTACGCTGGTGGACCTTCAGCTGCAGGCATGGGAGACAAGAGGGGTGATGTGCCAGTGACACAGTGCACAATAACAACACAACGAAAATGCAGTAGCACGACAGTGACTCATCCAAAACTCCAGCTACAACTGTCACATAGCCAACAATTGCTCTGAACATGATGCAATGTCATTGGTCAATCAGACGTACAGGCATGCATGTTCGATGGTGGACAGAGTACCTCCACATCCCATTCACATGCAGGATACCGACACAGCAAGCAACGTGTAGTCTGCCTGCAGCTACTGTCTGCAGTCACCTACAACTACACATAGAGAAGATAGCACAACATGTGTCATGTTGTTGGACTCACTGTGTCCAACACTGCGCAGACCCAAGTGTCCTAGCCCTGTGAAAGCCTCACTGTGTCTTGGAACTCACATAGAGTGACAACAACTGTCATACACACACCCTTCTCCCACGCCTGCTCCTGTGCAATCTACATGGCAGAGATGGGACTTAGATGAAGAGGCGTGAGCCAAACACACATGGTACACACTGTACATGCATTGATGTGGACATGTGGCATTCGGTGGGGACTGTGCAGGGCAGGTCGACTGACACTGAGTGGGTCAATTGGGAGCAACACAGCCATTCACACAAACGCCAACTCGTCAGACTCCTGCATCACCAAAATGCAGCTGCACTGTTTGGCTGACACTACAGGACATGTCCCTCTACTCAGGATAGGCATGCAGGGTAACGTGTGAAAGAGCCCACCAAGCCCTTCCCGCTGTAGTAAACATGATAGTGCAGTGCATGTCAGAGCCCCACAACCACTGACACATACCGAAGCACCTCCACCCCACGTGTGCACACCCTGCACTCTCACTCACAGTCTGGGAGACTTACCACGACATTAGGGCCGCCATAAAGCCTTGGGTACTGTGCAAGCACCCCGTCTACCAGGACCCCAAGCTCCTCATTGGTGAAGGGACTGGCACGGATCTTCTGAGTCCTCGACATCACAATGGACATGTGGCAGCAGCAGCACATTGAGGGTGGCAGTCAGCAGTCCCTTGAGGCAGCAGGTGCAGGGTGGCAGCCAGCAGTCCCTTGAGGCAGCAGGTGCAGGGTGGCAGCCAGCAGTCCCTTGAGGCAGCAGGTGCAGGGTGGCAACCAGCAGTCCCTTGAGGCAGCAGGTGCAGGGTGGCAGTCAGCAGTCCCTTGAGGCAGCAGGTGCAGGGTGGCAGTCAGCAGTCCCTTGAGGCAGCAGGTGCAGGGTGGCAGCCAGCAGTCCCTTGAGGCAGCAGCAGCAGGTGGAGGGTTGTCAGTCAGCAGTCCCTGGTAGCTGTGGGAATGTGGTGCACCCTCCCACACATATATAGGCCCCTGGGGCTGTGTCAGTGGTCCCAGGGTGCTGCAATTGGTGTACGAGGTCTGCCTCATTCAAATACATCCAATGTCCGCCTCCGCGGTGGCGGTGCACGCCTACCGTGATTTTCAAACTCGCATCAGGCTACCGTGAGTCTGCTTCCCATTGGCTGCAGGGGCATGGTCCATGCCGGTGACACACCGTAGGATGCATGTGCGTGCTACCGCGGTGGTGCATCATTTGAATGCCTCCAGTGACCGCCTCCGCGGGGGTGGTGCATGCCCACCGTGATTTTCAAACTCGCATCAGGCTACCGCGAGGCTGCTTCCCATTGGCTGCAGGGGCATGGTCCATGCCGGTGCCTCACCTCAGTGGCCAGGCGGTAGGCACCGCCATATGTCTGCCAGACAGTGCCTGGAGTGACCGTGATTTGGGTAGCGGTGCATGGTTACCGCTATTGTCACACACATATCTGGCGGTGTCTCCCGCGATCGTGCATGGGTTATGGGCGGTGCCACACCTCAGTGGCCAGGCGGTAGGCACCGCCATATGTCTGGCAGACAGTGCCTGGAGTGACCGTGATTTGGGTAGCGGTGCATGGTGACCGCAATTGTCACATACATAACTGGCGGTGTCTCCCGCAAACATGCATGGGTTATGGGCGGTGCCACACCTCAGTGGCCAGGCGGTAGGCACCGCCATATGTCTGGCAGACAGTGCCTGGAGTGACCGTGATTTGGGTAGCGGTGCATGGTGACCGCAATTGTCACATACATAACTGGCGGTGTCTCCCGCGAACGTGCATGGGTTATGGGCGGTGCCACACCTCAGTGGCCAGGCGGTAGGCACCACCATATGTCTGCCAGACAGTGCCTGGAGTGAGCATTAATGGAGTTGTGGAGTAGCTGTGCTGCACCTAATGTGTCCTCCAGCTCTCTGCATAGGCCAACATATACAGTGCCCAGATGTCTCAACAATTGAAGGGTCCTCATGAGGGCAAATGCACAAAAGGGACATGTCACTCCACGTCACCAACACATACCATATATGGGTCGCCAATACATTGCATGGGCACATACACTCGCACATGTCACATGTGCTGTGTAATGAAATGTAGACTGTCCAGTTACTGTGTTGCATAGCATATGGAGATAATGGTCAATGTCTGTGTGTGCAATGTAACGCACAATGTCGTCTCATTGACTGGACTAGGGGCATCAGCAACTGGCACATTGTCCAATGCACATGCACACACGTGTCCCCCACGCTCAGCCGGTGGTCAGTGTGTAGTTGATGTGTGCCATGTGCAACCTGTGTTGGGAGGTGTGTCAGGGCCAGCAACATGGTGTGTTCGGGTAGTATTGCAATTATTAACATATGCTGGGGGTCATACTCACAGGTATGCACACATATCTGTTAGTATATCACACTGTGCATGCGAATGAGCCGGAGGGGTGCACAGATAATTGCTGCTGGTAAGGGGACAGGTGTACGAGTAGTGTGCCTGATGTGAACCTACTTGTGAAGTGCCCTGTTGGTTAATGGTGCATGTTGTAAGAGTTGGGAATGTGTCTGGAGCAGAAATTGATGTGATGCATAGGCCAACATATACAGTGCCCAGATTCTCATGGGCTTCTGCATTGACATCTGTGCACTGTGATCTGTCCTAGGAGAAGGAGGCCCAATATCCATCGTCCGTTCACAGTCCTGGCAGACATGGAGAATGAGGAAATAATCCGCAAATTCAGGCTGGACCGACAAACCCTGCAGAACCTATGTGCCATGTTGGAGCCCCACCTGCAGCCACGCCGGACATATCCAACAGCTTTCACCGCAACAGCTAAGGTGATGGCATGCCTGCATTTCTTTGCAACGGGCTCATTCCAGCACACGGTCGCAAGTGCAGGCGGGATGTCACAGCCGATGTTCAGCATGGTGCTGAGGGATGTCCTGTCGGCCATGATGCTGTTCAAAGACAGATATATCCATTTTCCCAGGGGCCTGAGTTGGTGGCTGTGAAGGGCGATTTCTATGCCCTTGGACATATCCCACATGTCATTGGTGCAATTGATTGCACACATGTTGGGCTTGTGCCACCACAGGCACGTGAACAGGTTTACCGCAATAGGAAGCATTCACACTCGGTAAATGTTCAAGTGGTGTGCCTGGCGGACATGATCATCTCACACGTGTGTGCCAAGTTTCCCGGCTCAGCCCATGATGCCCACATCTTGCGCAGCAGCATCGTTCCTCAGTTGATGGCCAATCTGCTTCCTGAGCGTGCATGGCTTGTGGGTGAGTATGTATGGTGGATTAGAGTGGTGTGTGTGTGTGACATGCTGTTGTGTTGCATTTTGGGACTGCAAGGTTAATCTGTGTCTCTCACACCCAGGTGACTCGGCATATCCAAACCGCCCGTGGTTGCTGAGCCCATTGCGGAACCCCGTCACGCCAGCTGATGTGCGATACAATGATGCCCATGGGAGGACACGTCGTGTGATAGAACGGACATTTGGTCTCCTAAAATCAAGATTTCGGTGCCTGGACTGTACTGGTGGGGCCCTTATGTACTCGCCAGGGAAGGTGTGTCAGATAGTGGTGGCATGCTGCATGCTCCACAACCTGGCCATTCGCAAGGCAATACCCCTGATCCTGGATGACGATGATGAGCAGCCAAGGCCCCACCTGCAAATCAAGCCGGATCCAGTGATGAGGGCAGTGGAGAGGAGGAAGGGGTCGACATGCGTCGACAGCTCATCACCCGCTACTTCACTTGAAGGTGAGTGTCGATGTAGAAGGGACAAAATGGTCTGATGGTGTCGCTGTTGCTGTGTGGGTGTATGTGAGCTTGCTGACTGCAGCTTGGTGTTGACTCATTGCTGCCTGCCTATGTATGTGTGATTGGTTAGTGTGAAACAGATTGTCTCTATGGTGACTGTTGCTCTGTGTAATGTTTGTAGATCTGAGTACCTTGTTGACAAGTGTTGTGTGATGTGTGCAATGCCACACCCATACAAGTGACTCTTGTTCTGCGGTTTTCCGTAGGTCCCTTCAGCATCTCACTTGTTACCTACATTCCATTCCCCTGGACCATGTCCTACGCGGTGAAGGTTGCACATCCTGTATTAAAGACGGAGCAGACACAACAACATGTGTGTAAGGTGCATTTATTAACAACTGTGACATGCAAGGGTGGAGAACATGTGAAGGGGGTAATTGAGGAAGTGAGTTGACAGTCAAGGTAAATGAGATACTTGAGTAGTCCCCACAATGATGTGGAGACCCAGTCCAACAGATGGATGCCATTCACATGGCAGTGTGGTGAAGGATAGTCCAAAAGGTCAATGCAGTGGCGCAGTGGTCTGCCATCATGGCTGGTTTGGGGACTAGCGTTTGGCAGGTGCTTGGGCACGTGAGTCCCCCTGGCCTTTCCTTGGATGGCCCCTCTTGCGCTTCACTGGAGGGGCCACTGCTGCAGGGGCAGTGGGGTCTGAGGACTCACCCCCTCTGTGGACGCAGGGGAGGATGATGAGGTGTCATCCTGCTGCCCGAACGGGGGAGGCAGAGGGGTAGAATGTTGCGCTTGCCTGTCCCTCAGAACCGCCACTAGCTGCCCCAAGAGGTCCACAATCTGTCCCATGCGTGTGTCCATGGACCTCAGCAGCAGGAGGTGCTCCTGAGATTCTTCCTCTAACCGGCCCATTCGTCCCTGGGCCTGTTGGTATGCCCCAAGGACTCTGTCAATGTGGCCCAGGGCTTTTGTCCCAGGATCAGTCCCCCTCTGCATGAGCCTGTCCCGTCCAGCTGCACTGCTGCCACGGTCCTGTCCGGTCCTCACATTGGCCCGCTGCATCCTCTCCCTGGCCTCCGCAGTCGATGTGGTGGGCTGCTCAGCCCCTGGGGCAGGGTGGGTGTTGCGGACAGCTGTGGTGGTGGTGGTGGTGGTGGTAGTAGTGGGTGACACACAGGCCGTGACAGCAGCTGTCAGAGGATGGTCAGGGGCTGCAGCTGATGTGGTTGGGGGACAATGGGTGCCTGGGACTGGTTGCGGCCTGCCACACCAGATGGGCCAGCGTGGAGCTCCTCATCCAAGGAATCCAGGGAGTCCTCATCCAGTTGTCTCTGTTCCGGGGGGACTGGCTCTGCAGGGTGGTGTCATCCTCTGCAGTGAGTTCTTGGTCACCTGTGGGTCAGATGAGAAATGGTCATTGTTTTGCACCCATCAAAGTTTGTGTTAGCAGTGTTACATCAACTGTTTGTACATCCAGCAGTTGTTCACTGTACAAATTAGCATTGACCGACATCCAGTGATGCATTACAAGCTGTTGTGGTACATACATTACTTGTCCATTTTGGGAGTTGTCAAGACATGACATGCACAATGTGATATTTTGACATTGACAGTCTCATGTTGGCATCCTGTGATTGATCAATCATATGTCATCCATTTACGCGTATGTGTCACTTGTAGAGCCCTTGTAGCGGTTCTCTCTGCACAGTGAGTGAGCATTGTAGTTTCATGCATACCTTTTCAATGTGGTGTAGATATCTGTATTTGCAATTCCAGACATGCTTATGTTTGCTTTAAGTCGATCCTAGGTGGTCTGGTCCACTGCTACTGTCAGATGGCATGTGGTGGTGTGCATGGTTGTGCTCGGAGTTCCATCGACATGTGTTTCAGTCATTCACACTTTGGTTGCTGTCACAGTTTCATTTTCTTAGGTGTGTGCACACTATAGTTGCCAATGCTATCTGGGTGTGCAGTTGTGCATTGAGAGGCCTGGTGTCCTATGCCAACATGTTTTTTTAAATGCATATCTGGCTTTATGTTGTGGCTGTGGATATGTTGTGTTTGCTGTGTTTTCCTTGTATTTGTGCGACCTCTCCGTGTGTGTAGGATGAGGGCTTCCATCTTGGTCCAGTGTGGGACAAGTCAGCATGATATGTCCACATGCCAGTTCTTTTGCAGTGTACATTGCAATGACTGACACATGCATGTTGGTGCCAGGAAGTAATGGGTCTTGTGTGCTGGCGGTCAGGTGGGCCCGTGTGAGTTGTTGTGCAAGCTTCCCAGCCCCACACACCACGACCTGTGAGATGCGGTTACCTACCTGTGAGTTGGGTGGGTAGCATACATTGCCTGCCACATGCTTCTTATTGGGGGTGTAGTGTCCCATCCTCCATAGTGGTGGGACAGCATGCATGTTGCATTTTGTGGGACGGATAGCCAAACACACTGCACCGTCTCACTGTGAAGATGGCTACCTACCTGTTAGGTGAGGGTGCAGCACACAATGGCTGAGGCATGCTTCTGGGTGGGGGCAGTGCTCCATCCTGCTCAGCTGTGGGCCAAGGGGGCCTGGTGGGAGTTGTAGTGCAGGCCTCCCAAACACCCACCCACCTCCCTGTGTAGATGGCTACCTACCTGTTAGGTGGGGGTGTAGCACACAATTGCTGAGGCATGCTTCTGGGTGGGGGCAGTGCTTCATCCTGCTTAGCTGTGGGCCAAGGGGGCCTGGTGGGAGTTGTAGTGCAGGCCTCCCAAACACCCACCCACCTCCCTGTGAAGATGGCTACCTACCTGTTAGGTGAGGGTGTAGCACACAATGGCTGAGGCATGCTTCTGGGTGGGGGCAGTGCTCCATCCTGCTCAGCTGTGGGACAAGGGGGCCTGGTGGGAGTTGTAGTGCAGGCCTCCCAAACACACACCCACCTCCCTGTGAAGATGGCTACCTACCTGTTAGGTGAGGGTGTAGCACACAATGGCTGAGGCATGCTTCTGGGTGGGGGCAGTGCTCCATCCTGCTCAGCTGTGGGCCAAGGGGGCCTGGTGGGAGTTGCAGTGCAGGCCTCCCAAACACCCACCCACCTCCCTGTGAAGATGGCTACCTACCTGTTAGGTGAGGGTGTAGCACACAATGGCTGAGGCATGCTTCTGGGTGGGGGCAGTGCTCCATCCTGCTCAGCTGTGGGCCAAGGGGGCCTGGTGGGAGTTGTAGTGCAGGCCTCCCAAACACCCACCCACCTCCCTGTGAAGATGGCTACCTACCTGTTAGGTGAGGGTGTAGCACACAATGGCTGAGGCATGCTTTGGGTAGGGGCAGTGCTCCATCCTGCTCAGCTGTGGGACAAGGGGGCCTGGTGGGAGTTGTAGTGCAGGCCTCCCAAACACACACCCACCTCCCTGTGAAGATGGCTACCTACCTGTTAGGTGAGGGTGTAGCACACAATGGCTGAGGCATGCTTCTGGGTGGGGGCAGTGCTCCATCCTGCTCAGCTGTGGGCCAAGGGGCCTGGTGGGAGTTGCAGTGCAGGCCTCCCAAACACCCACCCACCTCCCTGTGAAGATGGCTACCTACCTGTTAGGTGAGGGTGTAGCACACAATGGCTGAGGCATGCTTCTGGGTGGGGGCAGTGCTCCATCCTGCTCAGCTGTGGGCCAAGGGGGCCTGGTGGGAGTTGTAGTGCAGACCTCCCAAACACCCACCCACCTCCCTGTGAAGATGGCTACCTACCTGTTAGGTGAGGGTGTAGCACACAATGGCTGAGGCATGCTTCTGGGTAGAGGCAGTGCTCCATCCTGCTCAGCTGTGGGCCAAGGGGACCTGGTGGGAGTTGTAGTGCAGGCCTCCCAAACACCCACCCACCTCCCTGTGAAGATGGCTACCTACCTGCTAGGTGAGGGTGTAGCACACAATGGCTGAGGCATGCTTCTGGGTGGGGGCAGTGCTCCATCCTGCTCAGCTGTGGGACAAGGGGGCCTGGTGGGAGTTGTAGTGCAGGCCTCCCAAACACCCACCCACCTCCCTGTGAAGATGGCTACCTACCTGTTAGGTGAGGGTGTAGCACACAATGGCTGAGGCATGCTTCTGGGTGGGCGCAGTGCTCCATCCTGCTCAGCTGTGGGCCAAGGGGACCTGGTGGGAGTTGTAGTGCAGGCCTCCCAAACACCCACCCACCTCCCTGTGAAGATGGCTACCTACCTGTTAGGTGAGGGTGTAGCACACAATGGCTGAGGCATGCTTCTGGGTGGGGGCAGTGCTCCATCCTGCTCAGCTGTGGGCCAAGGGGGCCTGGTGGGAGTTGTAGTGCAGGCCTCCCAAACACCCACCCACCTCCCTGTGAAGATGGCTACCTACCTGTTAGGTGAGGGTGTAGCACACAATGGCTGAGGCATGCTTCTGGATGGGGGCAGTGCTCCATCCTGCTCAGCTGTGGGGCAAGGGGGCCTGGTGGGAGTTGTAGTGCTGGCAGCATGTACACATGTACCCATGGTGATGTTGCTGACTACCTTTGGGGGCTTCAGGGGAGTGTCTGTTGTATCTGTGAGAGATGTGTTGGGAGGAGTGTTGTGCACATGAATGAATTTGTACCTAGGAGGTATTATTTTGTGATAGGGCAAGACAGTACATTTGTGTGATGTTAGGCATTTGTTTGTACTTACCAGCCTCCACTCCCCGGGTATTCCTGAGAGACTCTCTGGATGTAGAATGCCAAGTACCTTCTCCTCCCATTTAGTGAATGTTTTGAGTGGAACGGGAGGGCAACTGCCTGTCCTCTGCGCCAGCTCATATTTCTTGGCTCTCCTCTTTTTGACCACTGCCTTCAGATCGTGCCACCTCTTCATGATTTCATCTCTATTGTGTGGCACGGTCCCTACTGCATTGACCTTCTCTACTATCCTTCTCCACATTTGCGTCCTTGTTGCTAGTGGTGTCTGTTATACCTGGTTACCAAACAATTGTGGTTCTACCCTGATTATCTCATCGACCATGACCCTCAACTCGCTCTCAGTGAATTTGGGCATTCTCTGTGGTGACATGGTGTGTGATGTGTCAAGGTGTTTAGGGTGCAGATTTGGGAGTGGTAGTGGTGGTTGTGATGTGTATGGTGTGTGCTGTGCAAAGGTGTTAGAGGTGCAGGTGTGGGAGTGGTGGTGGTGGTGGTGGTGATGTGTGTGTGTTGTGCAGATTTGCCTCTCCTGTCATCTGTGGTGGATGTCCCCTCAGTTGTGGAGTTTTGAAAAGGATTGTGGTCTGTTGGGGGCTGGATTTATACTGGTGTCTGTGGGTGTCAGGATGGGGTATTGTTTGCAGGTGTGGTGTGTGTGTGTACCTGGGATTTGTAGTTTTGGAGTTTCCCATGGGGGTGTCTCTTTGGGCTGTGTTAGCTATTTTTGGGTGCATGCCTTGTATGGTTGGTGCACTTTGTGGACATGTTGTGTGTTTTTCTTGCGGCCGCCATTTTTTTGGCGGAGCGTCCGCTGTGGTGGCTCGGCTATGGCTCTTCCGCCGTCTCACTGATTCTTCACTGTTGTCGACCGCGGCGGTCGGAAACAGCGCACTGCACCGCGGGGATGTCGGGAATATCATAATTTTGATGGCGGTGTCTCCGCTGTGGTTGCGGGCGTTTGGCCTGTTTCCGCTGTGAATCCGACCGCCGCGGACGGGTTTGGGCCCTTTCCGCAGGCGTACGGCGGATTCTCGGGTCTCCTTTCCGCCGCGGTTGTGGTTTTACCGCTGCGGATCCTAATCTAGCCTTCGGTTTTTCCGTGGTAGCGGCGGGCGGTGTTTTCCCGCTACCATGGCGGTCGGTTATTTTTCCGTCCGCCATCGTAATGACCTCCTTAATTTCCACTTTGGCCCCCAGCACCTTGAGACCCGTAAGGGTGAGTAGCTGCGCTATATAAAAACAGACTTACATTTTTTTTTTAGAGTGTTAGCATGAGTGTTGCGAATAGGACCAATGGCTTTACTTTCTGACTTGACTTTTAAATAATTAGCCAACATTTTACCCACTTTGTTTTGACACCATGATATTTAGATTTTATCTTAAGTAGGATATTGCAAGCATCGGTTGTGGCCAATTTATTCAGGTCAGATTTAGCGTTAATTAGATCCCGGAGGTGAGTAGGGGATTTGGAAGTATAATAAGAGTGTTCAAGGGTCTTAATATGATTAAGGGAGGAAATGTATTGGGAGTTTAGTGATTTTTTCTTTCTGACAGTGTAGGCGATGGTGAAAGCTCTAAAAGAGGCTTTAAAGGAATCCCAGTTGTTATGGGTAGACGTATCACTTGACTTGTTAAACTGAAAAAAATTCTTTTATGAAGGAGGTAGCTTTTAGAATAAAAGTTTAGTCAGATAATATAGAATTGTTAAATCTCCATTTAGCCTGTTTTTGAATGGCAAGGGGCAGGTGAAGGGAAACTGAGACCGGGGCGTGATCTGAGATAAAAATAGAACCAATCTAAAATGATTGGAGCGAGGGTAATAAAGATTTTGAAATTAAAACATTATCAATGCGAGACATAGTATGGTGGACATTAGAAAAGAATGTGAATTCATAACAGTCAGGGATATTAGTTCTCCAGGCATCATAGAGTGGACGAGAAGCATCAGCAGATTAGAATGCTTTATGGGATTTATCAGGTTTAAATATGCAATCTGATTTTCTGTCAGAAAAGGGGTCCAGCCAATTGTTAAAATCTCCAGCAACAATAATATTGGGGTTATTAATTGAAGATAATTTTAGTTTAATATTGTGCCACAAATCCGGGTCAGGCTTAACCGGTCCATAAATATTGAAGAAGGTGACAAGTTTATTATGGACCGTGGCATGAAGTACTACCCATCGTCCACTCATATAATTTTCAGTCGATATAATTTGTAGTTTTAAAGATTTATGGCAGAGGATGGCGACTCCACCCTTATGATTTATAGCTGGTGAAAAACGATTTGACCCACCCATTGATGCTTGAGCTCAAGAGATTCAACATCATTACAGTGGGTTTCTTGCAAAAAGCAATCTGACAATCAAGCTTTGATAAGTGAGAGAGTACCTTTTGACGCTTGACAGGATGACCCAGACCACGAACATTCCATGATACAACATTAAACATAATAATGTTTGAAGAACAGGTGGATAATCACATTGATGGCGAACTGCAAGATAGAAGATGAAAGACATTAGACATATAAATCAGGAAACATACTAAAAATAATAAGAACATAAGAGAGCAACTAAAACGATCATTTATAAAGAGAATAAAAAAGGGAAAGGTGACAAGCAGGGGAGGGGGAGAAGAGATAGAAAAAACAGAAAGAGGAAAGATGGAAAAGAAATGAAAGAAATAGAGAAATACAAGGACAGATCAAAGACAAAAATCCACATCTGAAGTATAAAGAGAAGGAAATAAGAATTGGGCATGTCATCACTCGAGAACAATAACAACAACGGGAGAAGATGGAGCAGTTGGAGATAAGGAAGTGAGAGATTTAGAGAATTATAAATATAATTAGGCCGCATAGTAGATAGTGAGAGTATAAAAAACAAAGACCACAGCAAAAAGATAACAAAGATGTGAGCAATAACGAGTCAAATTAGTTAAGAGCATTGACCATTGGTATCCATAGGCATTTTAGTAATGGAATGGAGAAACTGTCTTAATTTAGATGGATCCTCAAATGAAAGAGAGACACCATCATGAGTAATCTTGCAGAGATAGGGATGAAGGGTGCCATAACGAATGTTCATACATCTTAATTGCGGACAAAGAGCTAGGAATTCTTTACATCTGGCATTGGTAGTGTTAGAAAGATGAAAATGTTATGACCAGACAAGACAGCGTTTTTCTCTGGCAATTTTTAATACATGAGTCAGGTCAGTAAATTCTAGAAAAAGCATAATAATCCCACGTGGTTTATTGGAATGAGGTTGAAGACGACCAAGACGATGAGCCCGCTGGATGTTGAGGGGAGTCAAAGATTGAAGGTTGAGGAGATCAGACAAAAATTTCTTTAAAAAAGGTAGATCTGGAACCTCAACATTTTCAGGTAATCCAAATAATCATAGGTTGTTCCTTCTGTTACGATTTTCTAGGTCCTTGGTATGAAGTTTAAGCTTATAGATTTCTTGTTCCAATGAGGGTATTTTAGTAACCACGTCTTGAAGATTACTTATGCGTTGTTCCATTTCAGACATTTTACTTTCCATGCTGATCCATCGGTCCTCAATCAATTCTAGTTTTTCATTAGTGGTATTCATGAACGGTTTTAGTGCATGCAATTCATCTAAAATTGAGTCCAAAACCGGATTAGAAGAAGACTGGACCAGGAATGGAGGATCATTTTTGACTCTTTTCGGTTTAGCACCAGATGAGGATGTCTTCGTGAGGGAGACTGAGTCACTACCCATTTTGATAAAATGTACTTGTCGGTGAGGATGTTTTTTAGAAGTAGGGATCCATCCCATGAAAACAGGTGCACAATGATATGTGTCTCAGCAAGGATATGGAGATGAAAGAGTCACAATGCTGATGAATGGTATAGCCAAATCCCAGATGACGGGACTATGGTATGTAATAAATTGTAAAGTAGAAATTAATAGAGGAGCTCACAGGCCTGTACAAAAGTAGGAGATGCGATGTGAAGTAATTACAGAGGAAATACCATACAACGTATGAATACCTATTCACATCCACTCAAGCTCGAATCACCTGTGAGAAACCTAGGATAGACTGGCACAATATGGAGTAAAAGAGTAGCAATGAAGACATTGTACTAAATTTTATGACTCCTTCCATGAGGAATTAGTACAATTCAAGCAACATTCCAATCAAAGGAAGGGTAGGGATGATGACAGACCACACTCCCTTGCACCATTTGCTTCTAACATCCGAAGGGAAGCTTACTGGAGCCCGCCAACATAGATGTGTGTGGTCATACAGCAGGGAGTGCATTTATCATGAAAGATGTAAGACAAGGTTATCAAGTGACCGAAAGAATACCTTCGTACAGACCGTAGGGTAATAAAGTACAGTTAACAACCACAATCCTGACAAGCGTTGAAGACACGCACCCATAAAAACAACTTCTGATAGCTGTCTCTGTTGTTGGACGTAGCGACCCTCAGGTACTGTAGAAATCAAGCCTGGATACGTTTTCCACAGACAAATTGCTCATCAAGACATTTGGGCTCGCTAAAATGATGAGCAGGATGCAAAGAGAAAGACCCCCAAGAAGTAGGCATAAGGAGGAAGCATCAAGAGAAGTTGTAGTCATAGATAATAGACTCTGCAGGGAGTGGGAGGTCCGTAAACATCCACATGAGGAGAGATGTGCACAGCTGGAAGGTGTTGCAAGCAAAGGATATGCACAGCTTGAATCTGACCTGTGGAAACTCTCCTGACTCTTGTGGCTGTAAGTTATCACTCCCTTAGTGAAAATATGACTTGAAAAAGCCACAATTGGGAAGTCGTTTTGCCCTTAGATACCTTCTCAAAAGACGCGAGATCCGCGCAAACAAAATGACTGCTACTCGCGTCAGGAAGATGTAGTCGCAGTAAAGGCAGCCATATGGTGGGAATTAGACTCACCCACTACCGCAATTGTGAGCCGCCATATGTCGGTAGGTTTATCCAACGATGAAGATGCAGTAGGAGGTCATTAGACGGCCGGAATCACTCTCGTTAGCTCCGTGAGGAAACGGAGCTCAAGTAAAAGCCGCCATCTTGCCGAGCGCGCAAGCCACGCCCCCAGTAGCCGACTTTCTAAAGCTTGTTTACCATGTTTCATCAAGACACCAATTCTTATATCTTGAAGAATATTTCCATAATGTTCATCACTTGCTAGTCGCATATTCTTAATAAGTTCTTTATATTCAAATATTTCCAATACTTCCCAAAGATTTTCAAGTATCTTCATGGAGAAGTGTTTTAAAAACAGGTTGCCCTTTTACAGGAGTACATTGTAGCAGATCGCCAAATAAAATTAAATGATTTCCTCCAAGCAGAACATCGTAATCTGTTTTTATAATCTGTTGCAATCTCAAGCGTACAAACGCAAGCATTAAGTTTGAGACCATGCTCACCTCATCAATGATTAGAAGTTTCATTTTCTTCAGTACTCCTGTGACTTCATAACAAGCTTCTCCAGATAGCTTGTGATATTCCAATTTATTTTTATGTTCAACTGGTAGCATTAGTAATCAATGTAAAATAATCCCTTTAATGTTATGTGCTGCTAATCCAGTAGGAGCTGTTACAACACAAGATAAATGTGATTCTGTAGTTTTGTATAGATAACTAGTCAAAACTTTAATTAAGAAACGTTTTCCTTTTCCAGCTTGACCACTGATGTTCATTAGAATAGATTTAAATGATGAGCATTGGCATTCTTTTTTCATGTTGCAAACCATGTTGTATCTGTTCTGTCACTTGTAGATATATTTATTTTTGTTCAATGTTTAGTTGTTCTTGTAACTTTTCCAACTGAATACTATCCTGTTGTGCTTGTTGCATTGCAGTTTCTACTTCATTCATGGCTATTGCTGCTTCATTTTCAATAATTGGTTGTCCTAGTGGATCTTGACTTACTGGACCCGAACTTTGACTATCTTGGGAACTGTCTCTAGCTATTTCAGCTGCAATAGTAGTCTCTTGTTCAATCTCATTATTTAAAATTTGTAGATAAGTTGGGAAGTTTATGCATTGAAAGCTATCTTTACACGCATTAAAAGAACCTTCATAGCAGTTGAAATCTCCAAGTAATTCCGCTTCACTATGCCAAGGCTTGAACAGTTGCAGAAGTGCTAAATAGAAAAATTCCCCTCTTATCTGGACTTTCGGTGGTTAATAAGATTTCCTTTGACATGTTTTACCAAACATCCATCACATCCAATTACTGCATATTTTTCTTCATTTATATTTTCTGTAATGTTTCTTTTAAACCAATAATGTTGAAGTATTTCATAGAGACATACGTTTTCCAGATGTGGACTCCTTCTGGGATAGTATGTATCCAACATATTAGTTTTAACAATATCTGTACTCTCTAGTTCATTCAGTGCTAAGTATTTAATTTCTTATAATATTTTCAATACCAGGCCTGGGCGTAGTTCGCTGAGTTTTGCTATGCGGAACTCCGCGAAGTTGCACAAAAACTCAGCGAAGTTCCACGAGTGGCGGAGTGCAGTGCGAACTGCAGTTTGTGCTGGTATTCATGCCGCTCGGGTAGAAATTCTACCCGAACGGCAGCTCGCAAACTTACCGTTCGTTATCGCGAGCGGGGAAAAAACTCTGATGCACATCGCGATGCAGAGTTTTCTGTACTCCGTGAGCTCCGCGGAGTGTGGAGTACAGATAACTCTACAAACTCTGCAAACAGAGTGAAGTTTACCCCCCAGGCCGATAATACTCTGTTTCATGTGAAGACAAGACCTAAACTTACCCAAATAATTCCTCTTGACTTGGAATATAAACTGGAAGAGCTCAACCGATCCGAACATTCATAGGATCCAATCTTTTGGTGGGAAAGCATTTTCAAGCTAAAGCTGTACAATTTCTTGCTAAGACTTTTTTTTTCCACATTTCTTTCATCTCCGTCTTTTCAGATTTAGTTATATATGATGTAACATAGCGAGCAACAGCAATTGAATTATCTGCAACATATTAAATATCCATGTTTGCATTCCACATTGTCAAAATCACTGGATTGTAGTCATTAATATACTTTGAATCTTCTGTTCTTTTTAAGTTGTATGTATTCTTCGGAGATTTTCGAGTTATTGTATGCCTTACTGCTGACATAAAACTATTTACTCTTCCTTTTGAAATTATGGGAATCCAAAGCGACACCTTGTGTAAAATTTTCCCTTAGACTTGTATTTTCGTCAACAGTATATGCCACATTGATGACTTTGAAACCGTAAAACTTGTTGTCTCAAGGTGTTTTCTCCTTCTTCAATTGGAATGTCACAGGTAACATACTGTTCAATGAAAGACAAAACAATTTCATCAGTATCAGTTCCAAATTTTGGAGCATTCTTGATCCATAATAGCATGTGTATATGAGGAACACCTCTGGCTTGGTACTCTTTTCGCCAAAAGAAATCAGTTACTTCTCAAGAGGAGGAATATTTTTATTGTAGATAAATGACATCATACTTTGAAACTTATGGTTAAAATATCTGCAGACATTTACAGGATCCAAGGAACATAATTCTCCAGGTGTCTTCAATTCAATATTTTTTATATTTGGATTTGCTTCTCATAGAAATTCAAGTAAATCATCCCACGCATATTCAGCACAGCTAAGTGTTACAAACCATGTAGGGGTACCTAAGTTTCTTAAGATACATTTAAGTTCTCCATGACGATGATACCAATACTCATTGGCACCACGTTGACACGCCATCAAATTTATTAACTGAGATTCTAACTGTTCATCTCTTTGTTGAACTTTGTCCATGAATTCCTTTGCAGAAACATGTGAAAGATGAACTCCTGTTTTTAATATATGGTTCACTGCATATGAAAGTGCAGACAAATCACTTTCAAACAGAAGATGACATTTATATGGAATACACTGTCAAAATCTTGGATCTTCTGAATACAATCTTGTTGAGCGGTATTCTGAAGCTGGAATCTGTACTGTTCGTTCATCATATCGTCCACCTTCTCCAGTGGGGAACAGCTGTGGAAAACACAGTGCTTCTAAACTTTTTTCCCATACGCTCATGAGAGTTCCCTTTTCTTTCTTCATTTGAAATAATTCAATATTGTTTCCTATCAGTTCTTTTGAGTGTAGAGGAAGTATACTGTAATGTTCATAAATCTCTTCACTTCTAGACTTGTCCACTTTTTCTATTTGGCCACTTGAAATTTCTGTTTCATCTTCTAAACATATTTCCTGTTCATCAACGCTTACATTCTTATAATAAATATTATTCTGCACCAGATACAATGTACCCTTTTGAAGTTTGTTAACATCTACAAACTCTTGCCATATTTTTCGACTCTTTGTTGGTACACCAGTAGCTAGAATAACTACAGGCTCACTTTCCTCTCTGTCTATACCAACAGTTTCAATATTTTTCCTTAAAATCTATAGGTAAGTACACAACTCTTCCTTTCAGACCTCTTCGTAAATCTTTTGGAGGCAGCTTGCCTGTTTTAGGCTCCATACAAACTATAGCCTGAAACGGGTGCACAGATTGAATAACAATAAGAATGGGCTCATATGCATTTAAGTCTGCAAGTTCCGGAGGAATACCTGCCAACTCAAAGTTGTTATGTACAGCTCTAGCTGGCATTTGGTTCTCTTCTAATTTGTTGTAACAATATTTACAAATACGTTGATCAGTAGCCAACTCAAAACAACCTTTCACCAACAATTAAGCACCAAATTGCTCCCACTTATCATTGTTTTCCTTTTCACTTTTTAAATATAGATCAACATTCCTAGTTTGACTTCCATAGTGAGTACGTCGACAATAAATGCAATCATAGTTTGGTTTTTCAGATGAAACTATCTTAAAGTTTGTCATTTCTTCTGCAAACTTGTCAGCACTAATATCTTCCACCTGTTCTTCAACACCTACACTTATCAAGCTCTCACTTTCTCTACACTCCTCTTGTGAACCAAAGAAACGAAACTGTATATCATCACAAACTTTTTTTACATCTGATACTGAACCATGGAAAAGAGCTGTGTTCCTTTCAATTAAACATAATGCAGGACTTTTTACATAGTAGAGTCCCCTTACTAACTTCCGTATTTCTGAGTGGTGTACTGCTAACATTCTTAAATGATGGAAAGTAATTTGACACACATTTCTTGAAAGACAAGCCAGAGAATGACCTTGCAAGTTAGTATATTTTCCTACTTTCCATTGATCTATTCCTTGTAACATCTTAATCTTCTGTTTAAGACTTTTTTGGGCATATTCTCATAAAAAAAAAACTCATAATATGTCAATAGATTCCTGTCAAATACTACAAATACCACTACAATCCCACTTATATACTGGAGCTTGTGTACACCTTCCCTGAACTTCTTCAGCTATTACTTCTTCCACATTCCTTGGAATCATCTTTTCTTTTTGAATTGGACAACTATCTTTAATCTCATAACAACGACAACTAGTATCAACTGCATGAACTAATGTGTTTTGTTATAAATAGCTTTCTTCATTAAAGAAAGGCTCAGTACTAGAAGTGTGCTTCCATTCACCAATAAAAGTTTTGCAAAAGTTACTTCTATTAACCAGTCTCTTTTTTTTGCTTTTCTCCTTCTTAAACTGCATTGTTTTATTCAATGTTTTCATTCTCTTCAATACCAATATAAATAATTTTCATTTCAATTCAAAAGCTTTTTCTACTACACTTTCAATCTGTTGCTTTTTCTTATAAGCTGCTGATCTTCTTTTATATTTTTTACAATCTTTTAATTAATTTTGTAGTACTCTACTTCATTACATTCTCTTCTTAATGTCTTTATATTCTTTCAGCCTTCTTTCAACATGGATTGTGTGAGGAGGAGCCCGCCTTTACCCCTGTTGTGACCCCTAACCTCGACATCCCGGACAGCCGGTCGTGTGCAGAGAAGATCCCATTGGTTAGGCAAGGGTTAACTAACCCGGACTCCTCTCCTGTGCAGGACCAGGAACGCCCCAGGGAGGGAGAGAGCCAATGGGAAGAGCTTCCAGCAAGGAGTGAGGCGGGGCCACCCCCTCAAAGGAGGAAGCAGGAAAACGTTGAGGGGGGCAGTGAATGGAGACCGGAAGAAGGAAGCCTGGAGAGGACCGAGACAGCAGAAGGGAATTCCTGCCTAACGGAACAAACGGACGGCAGATCCGGGACCAGCCTCGTCGATGTGGAAGAAGCCGAACCTGACACTTGGACGGAGGACTGGTGGACACCCCCAGAGGACGCCTTCACACCGCCGTAACTCCGGAGAGTTGCGGCTCCCGCGGTACGTGGATCGGGAAAGGGGAGTGAAGGGAGGGGGAGAAATTGGTTGTATACGGAAACCCGGGAGTATCGGGTCTCTTTTGTTTTATTGTGGGTGGGGGAGGGCTTTATTGCATGCGGGCACCCGGGAATGCCGGGTTTGTTTTTGCTTTAAATCTTTGAAGGGGGAAAGAAGGGGGAACACGAGACGGGCTGTCACAAACACATTGTGGGATGAGCCAAAAATGTCACTTTAACTGTAGGGCTTCGGACCCTCCTTCTAATACTGTGTTGGCCATACTAGATTTAGTAAACCCTTGCCGCCTGAACTTAAGGGGCAGATGGGTGGGTCATTCAAGCGCATATGATTTCCATGCCTTTCCGAGTTTAGTTTAAACTGCACTTTAATCCTACTCCGTGCACTCGGTGTGTTCTGTTCTCCTTTATCCTTGGTGACGGTGGTCTTTCCTTTCATCAACCCTGCTACATAATGGACAGTTAAAACTTACCGCCTTCCATCTCTTCTTTACCCTCGGTACCCGGGGACGTTACCACCACTCGCCTGGAGGAGGAAAGCTGGAAGAAAGAAGGACACCAACCACCCAAGACCCACCTGAGACTCTTACCTGTTTTTTTTTCCCTTGTGTTGTTCCTTGTCATTAAAATCACGCCATCATTGATCCACGCATAAGACCTCCTCGATTCTTTTTCTGCCCGTCCCTCTCACATCTGGTGTGAGAAGTGGGATCGGGGAAAATGGAGGCCGCAGTTTAGAAGATGGCAGAGGGACAAGAGAAGCTGGGTCGCATAATGGAGAAGTTTATAGCCGTCGCAGAGGAAGACAGGGAAACGCTTCACCAACCACTCTCCACTCAAAGTCAAGCCCAGGAAACGGTTATTGGGAAATTGGCGGATACCCTCAGTCAACCTAGGGGACATACAGGACTCCCCTCAGTGGTTCTCCAAAAGTACGTAGAAGGAGAAGACCCTGATTTTGTTCTTCTCAAATTTTGAACGGATGGCCAGAGCAGCAGGATGGAGCTTAGATAAATGGGGACAATATCTGGGTCCACTCCTTTCAGGGGACCTACAAGCTGCATATCAGGCTGTCAACCCTCAAGGCCTCACCCCTTATGATGAAGTAAAAAAGAACATATTAGAAAGACTGGGGATCGATGAGGATACTTATCGAATTAAGTTGAGACAAATCAAGGAGGGGCCCCAAGAGACCCCCAGGGCACTCGCGTATCGCGTCAGGGACACGGCAGACAGATGGTAGAAACCCCAAACAGCGACCAAAGACGAGATCATGGAGAAAATATATTTAGAGCAGTATCTGTCTTATTTATATCCCCACGTGCAGAAGTGGGTTCGCCAACACACTGGGTTAAATCTGGATAGGGCCATTGACATAGCCAGTGCCTTCAACAGGGCACAAGAGATCCAAAAAGGAAGAGAAGACCACCATTGGAAGCGTCCGGGTACTAACCCAGTCCGACCAACACGACAACCTCCCCCTTCTAAAGCAGAGACTGTCACCCTCATGCCCAGTCCCTTACCGATACCCGTTAAGGCTCTGCCCCAGCAAGGACCCCAATGTTACAACTGTGGGGCCTTTGGGCACATAGCACAGGTATGTCCCCAGAAGGAGGAGCCCATGGAGGTCGGCCTAACTCGTAACTATTACTGCAACCCTTCTGGTTCCAGCCTCCCCTATCAGAAAGACGTGTTGGTCAATGGGGAGAAACGACAGGCCTTGGTAGATACGTGCTGTCTTCAAAGTGTAATGCGACCCCAGGAAATCCCTGGAGGAGTCACCCAATCCAAGGGGTTTGTTAACATACAATGCGTACACGGGGATGAACGACAGTATCCCACCACTGATGTTCAGGTACAACATGATCCTTCAGTTGATGCCTTTCCTTTATGAGTAGGCCTTATTCCACGACTACCAGAGCCCTTGGTGTTAGGAAATGACTACCCTCATATGCCCAGACTGGTGAGAGAAACATGGACCGAGGGTGAGGAATGGACAGCCCCCTTCGCACATGAATCCGAATCGGAATATCCCGAAAGCAAACCAAAGAAAAGTGGGAAACAGAAAAAACGGGAAAAAAGGAGTTGGACTAGAGTAGCACTAACTCAACGCACAGAAGTGCCTATCTGGCAACATGATCTGGGTTTCTTTTCTGCCCAAAGAGAGGATCCCACTTTACGAGAAGCCTGGAACAAAGCTACTGAAGAGGAAGACCCAAAACAAGTAGGTCCCCAGTTCCTCATGAAAAAGGGATTACTGTACCGGAAAGGGGGTAGGGATATGCCGCTCCAACTCCTAGTCCCTCGACAGTATAGGGAAAAAGTACTGTTCTTGGCACACAGCCATCTTTTGGGTGGCCATTTCGGAGAAGAGAAAACAGAAAAGACAATACTAGAGAAGTTCTATTGGCCAGGAATTTACCAGCAGGTCCGCCAGTACTGCAAGGAATGCTCAATATGCCAAAAAAACAGCAGGGTCTTACCCATGAGAGTCCCTCTACAACCCTTACCCCTCATTCAGGAGCCCTTCTCCAGAGTAGGGATGGATATCATTGGGCACTTGCTTCCCTCCCGTAGTGGGTGCCGATTTGTTTTAGTATTAGTAGATTACGCCACTCGCTTCCCAGAAGCTGTGGCACTACGTCAGCCAAATGCAGTGCAGATTGCCAAAGCAATGATTAATATATTCTCCAGGGTGGGGTTTCCCCGAGAAATCATTACTGATCAGGGGACTCCTTTCATTTCTCGCCTGATGAGACAAGTATGTATGTTGCTGAACGTTAAGCAGATCCGCACAGCAGCCTATCACCCCCAAACCGATGGGTTGGTGGAAAGGTACAATGCCACCCTAAAGACAACCCTAAAAAACTGTTGGACCTTGAATCCCGTAAATGGGAGGACATGCTACCTCTGGCCCTCTTTGCTATTCGATGTAAAACATAGCGAAGCACAGGGTATTCCCCCTTCGAGTTACTGTACGGTAGACAGCCCCGCACTTTGCTCGACATGTTAAAAGAGGAGTGGGAAGAGGAACCAGAGGGGGCGAAACCTCTACCAGAATATGTCCTCAACTTAAAAACCCATTTGGGACAAATCCGTAGTATAGTCGCCTCTCATATGGAACAAGCCCAAGCCGCACAAAAAGCCCAGTATGACAGAAAGGCAAAAGATTGCAGTCTAGAAGTGAACGATTTTGTTCTTCTAATGATGCCCGCATCCGATCACAAACTGTTAGGGCAGTGGCAGGGTCCATTCCAGGTCTTGGAAAAGGTTACTCCTGTGACCTACTGCCTAGAGTTAGACCCCAAGAAAAAGACAAATACACAGATTTACCACATCAATTTATTAAAAAGGTGGGAGGGGGCCGTTCCCGCATTACTAGGGGTCCCTCAAGAACCAACCCCCTTATTTCAGCAAAGTATAGACAGCGATCTCCCCGAGAGACAAAGACAAGAACTAGAAATCTGGCTACGACCCTTGCAAAAGGTCTTTTCTAAAGAGCCGGGGAAAACCACCCTAATAGAGCATGCCATTTCTACCCCCCCAGGGAGACGTTGAAACTGCGCCCCTATCGCATCCCTGAGTCCTGGAGGCAAGCAATAGAGCAGGAAGTACAACAAATGTTAAGTATGGGTATAATCGAGCCTTCCACTAGTGAATGGAATTCACCCATAGTCCTGGTGCCCAAGCCTGATGGGTCCATCAGGTTTTGTATCGACTTTCGGGAGGTCAACAAGAAATCCCAATTTGACTCTTATCCCCTCCCGAGAGTCGATGAGATGGTGGAACGGCTCGTTACATTAGTACTTTAGAGCTCTGTAAAGGATACTGGCAGGTGCCCCTAAGACTACAAGATCGTAAGAAAACAGCCTTTTCCACTCCCAGTGGCCTGTACCACTTTACTGTACTTCCTTTCGGTCTTCACGGGGCTCCTGCCACTTTCCAACGATTGATGAACCAAGTTTTAAGACCCTGCGCCTAAATTGATGACATTGTCATTCACAGCTCATCATGGGAAGAACACTTGATCCATTTGACCAAGGTCATACAAGCCCTGAAAGACAGTGGGCTTACCATAAACCCCGCTAAGAGCAGGTTAGCTGCACGTTCCGTGAAATATCTGGGTTACCTCCTAGGAGAGGGACACATAAAACCGCAAGAAGAAAAGATAGTAGCCATAACATCCATCCCATTTCCTCAGACAAAGAAAGAGCCAAGAGCATTCCTTGGGGTTCTAGGGTACTTCAGAAGGTTTATTCCTAACTTCTCACAAATGGCTGCCCCCATGACAGATCTCCTAAAAAAAAATGTGAAAACCGAGAAAGAGCTACAACACCCCTCACCGCTCCTTAAACAAGCTTTCCTCAGACTAAAACAGGCCCTTACTTCAAGGCCGGTTCTTATAAGTCCCGACTATTTTCGGCCTTATATTCTACAGACGGATGCATCGGATGCCAGCCTTGGTGCCGTCCTGTCTCAAACTGACCCCCAAGGAAATGAAAGACCTATTCTTTATATAAGTAGGAAATTATTCCCACGGGAGAAAAGATACGCAGTTATCGAAAAAGAGGCCCTCGCTATCAAGTGGGCAGTAGAGTCACTTAGATACTACCTAGAGGGACGGGAATTCACATTGTATACAGATCATGCCCCTCTAGAGTGGTTGTCCAGAAACAAAGAGCATAACGACAGAATATTAAGGTGGTTCCTTGCCCTACAACCCTATCGCTTCCACACCTGTCACAGAAAAGGGAGAGAACAAGCTAATGCCGACTACATTTCCAGATACCCGCTTGACCCTTTTCTTGCTGGCAAGAAAGTTAGGGAAGGGGGATGTGAGGAGGAGCCCGCCTTTACCCCTGTTGTGACCTCTAACCTCGACATCCCGGACAGCCGGTCGGTTAGGCAAGGGTTAACTAACCCGGACTCCTCTCCTGTGCAGGACCAGGAACGCCCCAGGGAGGGAGAGAGCCAATGGGAAGAGCTCCCAGCAAGGAGTGAGGCGGGGCCACCCCCTCAAAGGAGGAAGCAGGAAAATGTTGAGGGGGGCGGCGAATGGAGACCGGAAGAAGGAAGCCTGCAGAGGACCGAGACAGCAGAAGGGAATTCCTCCCTAACGGAACGAACGGATGGCGGATCCGGGACCAGCCTCGTCGACGAGGAAGAAGCCGAACCTGACACTTGGATGGAGGACTGGTGGACGCCCCCGGAGGACGCCTTCACACTGCCGTAACTCCGGAGAGTTATGGCTCCCGCGGTACTTGGATCAGGAAAGGGGAGTGAAGGAAGGGGGAGAAATTGGTTGTATACTGAAACCCGGGAGTATCGGGTCTCTTTTTTTTAATTGTGGGTGGGGGAGGGCTTTATTGCATGCGGGCACCCGGGATTGCCAGGTTTGTTTTTGCTTTAAATCTTTGAAGGGGGGGATAGAAGGGGAGCACGAGACGGGCTGTCACAAACACATTGTGGGGTGAACCAAAAAGGTTGCTTTAACTGTAGGGCTTCGGACCCTCCTTCTATGCTGTGTTGGCCATACTAGATTTAGTAAACCCATGCCGCCTGAACTTAAGGGGCAGATGGGTGGGTCATTCAAGCGCATATGATTTCCATTCCTTTCCGAGTTTAGTTTAAACTGCACTTTAATCCTACTCCGTGCACTCGGTGTGTTCTGTTCTCCTTTTTCCTTGGTGACGGTGGTCTTTCCTTTCATCAACCCTGCTACATACTGGACAGTTAAAACTTACCGCCTTCCATCTCTTCTTTTCCCTCGGTACCCGGGGACGTTACCACCACTCGCCTGGAGGAGGAAAGCTGGAAGAAAGAAGGACACCAACCACCCAAGACCCACCTGAGACTCTTACCTGTTTTTTTTTTTCCTTGTGATGTTCCTTGTCATTAAAATCACGCCATCATTGATCCACGCATAAGACCTCCTCGATTCTTTTCCGCCCGTCCCTCTCACAGATTGTTTTCCCATAACATGATTTTCTATTAATATGTCCTTTTTTCGTTGCCTTCCGATTGGTTGTCGAAATTTCCTTTTTCTTTTCCACATTTTGAATTTTTTTACATTCTTTAAAAGTCTTTTAACAAACTCTTTAGTTTTCTTACCAAAAGTCTTTTTCTTCAATGTAACATTTTGAACTTCATCTAATTTCTGCTTTTCTCTTTCCTTTAAATAGCACAGTTTTTTTCTTGTCTTTTCTTTAGATCTTTTCTTGCCACACTCAATCTTTCTTACTAATAATGGTAAAATCTAAATAAAAGAAAAGTTTAAATAGTTTCTAAAAACAATTTTATATGATTAAAATAATTATACACATATATTCTCATCTATAAATAAACACATTCTTTCAATTGCATTGCAAATGTCTCCATAACACATAAATATTTGGAATATTATACTTTACATATTATCAAACCTTTAATAAGAACCAAACGTTGAAACAGTAACATCTTAGAGCACATGCTATCTAAATTTGAGTAAAAGAAAAGTGTATGTATTCATTTCTACTCATAAAATATGGCACCTGGGTATTGAAGAAGCTATGTCAGACACTGCACAATTCCTTCATTCAGGAGATATCACAACCTCTGCAACAGAATGACAGAGCAGAACTAAAGGATTTCTCTACTACTACCCAAACCAACCAGGTTCAGATGTATATTACAACAGACAATAGATGTAGAAGTAGACACACACGGCATTCACAACACCATAAAGTCCCTTAAACTTCACAGACTGGCACTCACATTTCCAAATAACACCTAGGGTGTTGAGCTGACCCAAATATAAAGCAGCAACCCTTAACATGTCTCTGTTGTAAGTCTCACCATATTTCTGAATGCATACATGCATGTGTCTGTACCTTTTGCTAGTGACAGCATATATAAAAGAAACATTCAAATAGTTGTATACCAGTGTATTTCCACAGACTCATACAAAGTAGCCTAATCACTAATCCCTCTGCCAACACTTCTTAAACCTCACTTTTGTGCTGCAGCTTCACCATTCTACTACTACTCAGGGTGTTGCACCTAGCCAAATATAACACAGCAACCCTTTGCATATCTCTGTTGTAAGTCTCAGCATATTCCTGAAAGAAAGAATGCATGCATGTGTCTGTACCTTTTTCTAGTGGCATCATATATAAAAGAAACATACAAATAGATGTATACCTGTGTTTTATACATCTAGCATCTTCTGATACATAACACGTATGAGAATACATGTGCAAGTAGAGACATACCTCAGTCACAAGACCATGCAGACCTTCAAACTTGACAGACTGCACTTTACATTTGAAAAAGACACCTACATTTATGTGGCATGCTTCAAGTGTACCTTTCCCCAGACTCATACAAAATAGACTAATCACTAATCCCTCTCCCAGCATGTCTTAAACCTCACTTTTGTGCTGCAGCTTTACCATTCTACTACTACTCAGGGTGTTGGGCCTAGCCAAATATAACACAATAACCCTTCACATATCTCTGTTGTAAGTCTCACCATATTCCTGAAAGAATGCATGCATGTGTTTGTACCTTTTGCTAGTGGCATCATATATAAAAAAAACATAAAAATAGATGTATACCTGTGTTTTACACATCTATCATCTTCAAATGGATAAAACGCATCAGAATACATCTGTAAGTAGAGACATACCTCAGTCACAACACCATTCAGACCTTAAAACTTGACAGACTGCACTTCACATTTCAAACAGACACCTACATTTACGTGGCGTACTTCAAGTGTACCTTTCCACAGACTCATAGGGGCCGATTCACAGAACTAATCTGAGACAAAATCCTAAACTTACTACTTTTGGTATTCACAGAAGGCACTTACGATTTTTGGTATTCACAGAATGAACTTACGACTCCTAACTTTACGTCCGCACTCAGGCCGGAATTTCCGCACTAGGACCGTACTCTCCGCACCCGGACCGTACTCTCCGCATTAGGACCGTACTCTCCGCACTTGGACCGTACTCGCCGGCTAGGGCCGTACTCTCCGGCTCAAGCCGTAATCTCCGGCTGGGGCCGGATAAAGTGTAATCAATGGGCCGGATTGCAATTTTTACAAAAAGGAACATTAGGAATGTGTGATAAATGGTAGATGAGGTCATGGAAAACAGTTTGGACAGGGAAAAGGGTACGGCCAGACACTATATCATAACCCAGAAAAGTTTTCTCCTTTGCATCATAGTACATGCAGTGCACAATTTGTGCTCCCCCTTAGTGTTGACTGCACAGCATGAGTGTATGGGTACTGCCTGAGTGAATGGATGGGTGCATGAGTAGTGCCTGAGTGGAAGGTTTGGTGGAAGGGTAATGTCTGGGTCATTTGATGAGTGCAAGTATGAGTGCAAGAGTAATGCCTGGGTCATTGGATGAGTGCATGGGTAGTGCCTGAGTGAATGGATGAGTACATGGGTACTGCCTAAGTGAATGCTAGAGTGCAAGAGTAGTGCCTGTCTGATTCCATGAGTGCATGGGTAGTACCTCAGTGATTGGATGAGTGTATGGGTAATGCCTGACTGGAAGAATGGGTGCAAGGTTAATGCATGGGTCATTGGATGAGTGCATGGTTAGCGCCTCAGTGAATGGTTGAGTGGAAGAATAATGCCTGAGTGATTGAATAAGTACATGGGCAGTATCTGGGTGAGTGCATAAGTGCATGGGGTACTGTCTGCTCTGAGTAATTGGATGAGTGCATAGGTAGTCCCTGAGAGACTTTATTAGTGCATGGCTAATGTCTGGTTGCTTAGATGAGTACATGGGTATTGCCTGAGTAAAAGGAAGACTGCAACAGAAATGCCTGGGTCATTGGATGAGTGCATGGGTAGTCTATCACTGAATGAATGAGTGCAGAAGTAGTAATAGAGGTGAATGAATGAGTTCAACAGTAGTGCCTGAGTGTTTGCATGAGTACATGGGTAGAGTATTGGTGATTGCATAAGTGCAGGGGTAGTGTCTCGGTGATTGCATGAGTGCAAGGGTTTTGCCTCTGTGAAATGAAAAATGCAAGGGTAATGCCTGCAGCTTTACCATTCTACTACTACTCAGGGTGTTGGGCATAGCCAAATATAACACAATAACCCTTCACATATATCTGTTGTAAGTCTCACCATATTCCTGAAAGAATGCATGCATGTGTTTGTACCTTTTGCTAGTGGCATCATATATAAAAAAAACATACAAATAGATGTATACCTGTGTTTTATACATCAGGCATCTTCAGATACATCAGATGTGTGAGAATACATGTGCAAGTAGAGACATACCTCAGTCAGAAGACAATGCATATCTTAAAACGTGACAGACTTCACTTCACATTTCAAGCAGACACTGAAAACTATGCGGTATATTTCAGGTGTACCTTTCCACAGACTCATACAAAGTAGCCTAATCACTAATCCCTCTGCCAACATATCTTAAACCTCACTTTTCTGCTGCTGCTGCTTCACCATTCTACTACTACTCAGGTGTTGAGCCTAGCCAAATACAAAGCAGCAAACCTTCACATGTCTCTGTTGTAAGTCTCCCCATATTTCTGAAAGCATGCATGCATGTGTCTGCACCTTTTGCTAGCAGCATCCTATATAAAAGAAACATACAAATAGATGTATATCTGTGTTTAATATGTCTAGCATCTTCAGATGCATAACACATGTCAGAAAACATGTGCAAGTAGAGACATACCTCAGTCACAAGACCATGAAGACCTTAAAACTTGACAGACTCTACTTCACATTACAGACACCTAGATTTATGTGGCGTACTTCAAGTGTACCTTTCCCCAGACATACAAAGTAGCCTAATCACTAATCCCTCTGCCAACATGTTTTAAACCTCACTTTTGTGCTGAAGCTTCACCATTCTGTGTCTACTTAGGGTGTTGGGCCTAGCCAAATATAAAGCAGCAACCCTTCACATGTCTCTGCTGTAAGTCTCACCATATTCCTGAAAGCATGCATGCATGTGTCTGCACCTTTGCTAGCAGCATCCTATATAAAAGAAACATACAAATAGATGTATATCTGTGTTTAATATGTCTAGCATCTTCAGATGCATAACACATGTCAGAATACATGTGCAAGTAGAGACATACCTCAGTCACAAGACCATGAAGACCTTAAAACTTGGCAGACTCTACTTCACATTACAGACACCTAGATTTATGTGGCATACTTCAAGTGTATCTTTCCGCAGACTCATGCAAAGTAGCCTAATCACTAATCCCTCTGCCAACATATCTTAAACCTCACTTTTGTGCTGCTGCTTCACCATTCTACTACTACTCAGAGTGTTGAGCCTAGCCAAATACAAAGCAGAAACCCTTCACATGTCTCTCTTGTAAGTCTTACCATAGTCCTAAAGCATGCATGAATTTGCCTGTACCTTTTGCTAGTGACATCATGTATAAAACACACATAAATATAGATGTATTCCTGTGTTTTATATGTAAAGCATATTCAAATGCATAACACAAATCAGAATATATCTCAAAGTAGAGACTTTCTTCAATCACAACACTATGCAGACCTGAAAACTTCACAGAATACACTTCCCATTTCAAGCACACACCAAAAATTATGTGGCATATTACAACTGTACCTCTCTAGAGACTTATACAAAGTAGCCTAATCACTAATACCTCATGTCAATATGTTTTAAACCTCACTTTTGTGCTGTTGCTTCTCTATTCTAGTACTACTCACAGTGTTGAGCCTAGGCACATACAAAGCAGCAACACGTCTCTGTTATACATCTTGCACACCTTAAAACTTGACTGACTGCACTTCCAATTTGAAAGTG
The DNA here is from genome assembly GCA_963921515.1 of Calotriton arnoldi. Lineage (NCBI taxonomy): Eukaryota > Metazoa > Chordata > Amphibia > Caudata > Salamandridae > Calotriton > Calotriton arnoldi. Next base: position 492,997 of record CAWUFW010012268.1, on the reverse strand, counting down.
ACTCCTAAAATTATGCGGTGTACTTCAATTGTACATTTCCACACACTAATACAAACTACCATATTCGCTAATCTATCTACCAATGTACACTTATTACTTTATACAATCTATTTCAATCATCATTTCAGTACTATTAAACAAACTACAATACACATCTCTACATTTAATAACATATTTCAAACATCACAGTTCTTGAATAACTTTTAAATTTTGAAAATAAAGCTTTTAAAATATTAAAATATCACTACAAACAGTAAAGCACTACTCTACAATACATAATACACCTCACAAATCTGTAACTTACCTTTCAAATAGAATAGGAAATATCAGTAACTCATAAAAGATTTTCTTTTGCACACAATCCATGTAATGTACCACTCTCAACAAGGTAAAACCAGTAATGGCAAACTTTCCCTCTCTTTCGCCACACAAATAAATGTAAGTAAGAAATCACATTCCTTCCTACATTATTTCAAATTGTGAAACACATTTCTATTGGTCAGACATATTAACCCTTTCTAACTGTCTTCTTAAACTGCCCAAACTGGTTCTGTAATTTACTGGAGTCGTGACTCCACCGCGGTGCCGCAGTGTACCGTCGCGATGGAGCCGCAAATCCATACAGGAGTCCAAAAACCTATTACAAATAATACTAGCATTATTTTTTAAGAACACACCACTTCTAAACATAGTACTGATTTGGGAAACCTTACTTTAATAACATATTACTTTTATATAAATTACAATTTCATATTTTAAAATCACAGTTAAGTTTCAACCCTTCTCCCATTCTGCTTAATCCTAGTTTCCATAGTAACATTTTCTGCAACATTCAACTGTACTGGCAGGTCACAAGTTCAACATATTTTCAAGTTCACTACAGTAGCTTACAAGTGCAAATAGCAGGTGTGGTTGACCTTTGCTAAATATTACCTTATCCTATCTTCTGTACCTTGCAAACATGTTTTAATAACCAATAAGAAACATACTTCTTCAGGAAAGTAACATGCATCTTATTTTTGAGTGTACAATGTTCATGAAGAGCAAATCAGTTATCTGCTTTTTCAAAAACAGCATCTTCACCATTTTAGATACCTCTCATTCTCCCAACTGACTACCTCAGCCTCAGACATCTTTTCATTACTTCCAGACATCCCTTTAAGATGCTTACAGTATGGATTGTTGGGCACAGCTATGTTTTCTGGTGCAAAAGTTATGCTGAACACAGATGTATTGACAAAGAACTAGCTTTGCAAAATGTGGATATTAAATGGATTGCACAGAGAGGATCATTGTGGCACCAATTGATGCCTTTGGTTAAAACCTTTTTGCATTTCCAACCCCCTGACCTCATGATTGTGCACTGTGGTGACAATGACCTAGGCACATTGACTAGAGTAGGACTGGAAATGCTCATGAAGGATACCGTTGCACAATTGATGCTGCTGTTCCCTCAAACTGTCTTTGTATAATATATGCCAAAGACAGAAATGGAAGTGGTCATTTCAATTCTGTCCACAAATTGAGAAAGCTAGAAAGAATGTCAATAAAGCTGTTTCTGCTTACCTCAGAGACCATAGGATGGGCTCCATCTATAACAACTATCTACGTTTTGATATCGATGACATCTACAGAAGTGATGGAGTACCCTTCACAGATTTGTAAAAGTTGAGAGGGACCCCTTATACCAAAGGAATAGGGTACTGAACAGTAATGTGAACAAAACGTGTTTCCTTTGGAAAAATTGCTACTCTAGTGCTATTGACTGTATATTCTATTATACGACGCACTCACCTGCATTCAAACTATCCACATACATGGAGGCAACAGTATAATTCCAAACCCTTTGCTAAGGACTACAAAACAAGAATTAAAAAAAATATATCGATTTATTTCTTTGTTTGTTTAAAAAAGCATAAGCTTAACAATACATAGGTATACAAAATCTCTGTTACATCAAAATCTCATCAAGAAATACAGTAGAGACATACAAAAATCATTAAAAACAGATTCACAAAAAAACAAGGAGAGTACACATAAAAGACAGAGGACTATGTCATTGAATGAACACATCTGTGATTATTTCATTTAAAGCCTGAGACCCGATACCATACATGAAATTAGCATTCAAAAGGTCCCAGTTTTCTCACGGATTGTGTTCTTTTTATCAAGCGTCGACGCGTTTCGATGGTGCCTTTATATAGCCATCTTTTTCAAGACCGAGTCATTTGTAACTCTCATAGACAATAGATAAAAACCAGGAACAATTTGGACCACCTTTTATTGTGATCAACTGAAATGCACAATGAATCTAAATTTCGGAAGGTCCGATAGGATCCTAGGGGGCTTCTACCTCCCTCTGTCCTATTCGAGTATTTTAAACCATATGTAGAATATCTGGAGCATAAATCAAACTGGAAGTCGAAAGGTATTGCCTATAGCAGTGAATTGGATTCACCCGTATCACGGCCCTCGATCCAGTAGTAGGTTTAAAAGATCTTTTAAAGATTATATTTCCATCCGGAACACGAACAGAGCCACACAGAAGGAGAACCGATCCTCGAACAAACCCTAATTAGAAAAGGGACTCATGCTGGGGCAACCATCATATATTAAGGTGCATCAAAAGCGCAAATTTATTTTATGGACATCGGTCCCCATCATGCATATTATAATATCATGCATATTGTATTATGTAATTAAGTAATTTAGTAAATCTATTTTATTGTAGTAATATCGTAAACAGTATTAAAAATGTTTTAAAACTTCAACAGTAACTACTATAAACAAGAAAAAGAAGAAATGTTATTTAATGATAATATAGTAGAGAAATTATAATATATTTTTGAGCACACAAAATTAATTTAGAATTAGGTAAGATTCTCAATTTCCCTTTTTTGCTGTTCTCAGATTGCACATAACTTCACCATACACAGTGATTTCAATGTACGATCATCATTGAACAGCGGGGAGAAAAACAAATTGATTTTTGAAAAAACAAAAATCAGCATAGAACATCATTATCAATATGTGTAGCTATGTGTTCTCCTTTCTGTACTTTCTTAATCAGTCCTTTCATCTATATTAACTCTACTATTTATCACAAATGCATTTCACAAAACGTATAATCTCATTTACATCTGCTACAATATAGATAACAAATATATAAGCTATTTGCTTTTAAACACAATTTTCCAAATGTAATATCAATTACGGCAAATAATAATCCAAACACTAACTATAAACACTAATAGTTTGCAGTGCTGTCTACTTTCTCTTCATATCTTCCCCAATAGGTCGAATAATGTACTCAAAACTTTGGTTGCAGAAATAACATTTAAGAATTTGGTAATTCAAAATGCAATCTAGCTTTGAATTCCAAGTGGGCATCATTGCAATGTGTTCATCATTTATTACACTTTAAATAAACAGTATGGTGTCCAGATGTTATAGTAGGTCCATCAGGGAAAATAATAGCCACTGCAGTAAAATTCTTCCTGAAATAGATATTTGACTTCCTTTAAAATTTGTAATTTTTGTTTGCAATTTTCTTCCATTTGCTCTACAACGTTGTAGCATTAAAATGAGATATTTTCCAAATCTTTCTATACGTAATGTAAACAACATCTTTGATCTACAATGTGAACATCTCATATCCTGATTTGCTGTTTTTATCAATTTGTTAAAAGGTAGTGATCTGCAGTCTGGTATTAATAAGAATAGGAATCGTTTGGTTTGTATTTGAGTGGTAGAAGTAAATGAACACTCTTCACACTTAGGATCCCATCTGTAACTAAGTCCAAAAGAGTTTACAATATGTATTCCTTCATGTTCTAATACTCCAAACATAAGCATTTGAAAATCTAGTGCATCTTGTTGTATGTTGAGAGTAATTGTCAATGAACCGGCACAAATATCTAAAAGATGCTGAATGCCAGACGGGGTATGCATTTGACTTCTGTCACTTACCAACTGTTGAAATATATGATGTAGTGCAGAACAGAATTTTTTTCATGATTTCCCATTATTTCATGATGAAGATGTGGTAGATGAAACACAATATTTAGAATCACATTAGCATAACAGTTGATACCTGAACTATTTTCCAACTGGTCTCCTACAATGTCATCAACACTTTCCATTTTTTGTTTCTTTATGCCTTTAGGTTTCTCTTCAATTGTTTTATTTTTTTAACTGCTGTTGAATGTTTGACATATTTCCTTTTTGGACACACTACAAGTTTCTCATATATGGGATATTCACATAAATCAGGAGCATAAAGTCTTCTTAAACAATTGTACTCTCTTACAGCACTAACCCTTTTTCTCATCAAAATCTATCAAATACAAACCAGACAATGTTCTTACTTGAGACAATACAACATATGCCATTCCCTCTTTGAACACTGTATTTCCAATATTTACAAAAGCTTTGTCTATACTTAAACCTTGAGATTTATGACTAGTTACTTCATATGCTGGAGACAGAGGAAACTGTTGTCTGCGAACATACAAGTCTATTACAAGCAAAAAACATACAACACAACGCCCAATCTGTCTTAACTCATTTATCTGATCAAATTTTATAATCAAAAATTATATTCCATGTCTATTTTGAAAATTTACAAAATCAACAACTTTTCCCATTGCTCCATTAAATAATCCTTCTTCTACATTCAAATTACACTGCAAAATTACTCAACAGTTTCTACACACATGTAAAGACTTTTCTAATCCTGCAGTTTTAGATACAGACTTTTCGAGAGAATCGCATTTAGCCTGTAGTTTCTCTGTAAGAAGAACTGTTACTCCCTGGTGTTCGATTTCGTCAATAGCTTTAATTTCCGCAATTTCTTGTTGAGAAGTTGTTGATTAAATGTAGAACACTCTTGCAGTATAGGCATTAGACAAACCATAGTCTTCTTTTCTGCAAGCATATTGTACATTACTTCAGCTGCTGTTTCTCCAGTTGTAAACAAGTTCCTTAGTAGTCGACTTTATAAAGTTTGTTTTCCATGATCCGTCAAGACACCAATTCTTATGTCTTTAAGAATATTTCCATAATCTTCATCACTTGCTTGTCGCATATTCTTAACAAGTTCGTTATATTCAAAGTGTAAGCAAATATCTACATTTCCAATAGTTTCCAAAGATTTTCTTGTGTCATCATGGAGAAGAGTTTTAAAACCAGGTTGTCCTTATACCGAAGTAAGTTGTAGTAAGTCTCCAAATACAATTAAATGTTTTCCTCCAAACAGAACATTGTAATATGTTTTTAAAATCTGTTGCATTCTCAAGTGTACAAAGGCAAGCATTAAGTTTGAGACCATGCTCACCTCATCAATGATTAAAATTGTAATTTTCTTCAGTACTCTTAAGACTTCATAACAAACTTCTCCAGATAGCTTCTGACATTCCAATTTATTACCATATTTAACAGGTAGCATAAGTAATCGATGTAAAGTAATACCTTTGATGTTGTGTGCTGCTAATCCAGTTGGAGCTATTACAACACAAGATAAATGTGATCCTGTAGTTTTGTGTCGATAACTGGTCAAAACTTTAATTGAAAACTTTTTTCTGTTCCAGCTTGACCACTGATGAACAATAGAATATGTTCAAATGATGAACATTGACATTCTTTTTTGTCATGCAGCAAACCATGTTGTACCTGCTGTTTGACTTGTAGATATATTTCTTTTTGTTCAATATTTAGTTGTTCTTCTAACTTTTCCAACTGAGAATACCCTGTTGTGCTTGTTGCATTGCAGTTTCTACCTCACTCATGGAAGAGGTGTGGTGCAGCGGCCAGGGCAGCTGACTTCGGAGCACAGGGCTCACGGTTCAATCCTTGGCTCCGGCGGCAGCTCAGCTCAGCACCTTGTGACTCTGGGCAATAGCACACTTAATTTCCACGATGGCCCCCAGCGCCTTGAGACCCGTAAGGGTGAGTAGTTTGCGCTTTACAAATACGGATTTACATATTTTTTTTAATTTTTACTCATGGCTATTGCTGCTTCATTTTCAATTATTGGTTGTCCCAGGGGATCTTGACTCAGTGGACCAGAACTTTGACTGCTTTGTGAACTTCCTCTAGCTATTTCAGCTGCAATAGTACTTTCTTGTACAATCTCAACATTTACCATTTGTAGATAAGTTGGGAAAATTGTGCACTGAATGCTGTCTTTAGCTGCATTAAAAGAATCTCCATAGCAGTGCTTCACTAGGCCAAGGCTTGAACAGTTGCAAAAGTGCTAAATAGAGAAATTCTCTCTTATCTGGACTTTTGCAACTGAGTGTTCTGTGATTAATAAGATTTCCTTTGGCATTTTTCACTAAACATCCATCCCATCCAATTACTGCATATTGTTTGTCTTTTATATTTTCTGTAAATTCTTTTTAAAGCTGTAATGTTGAAGTATTTCATACAGATGTAGGTTTTCAAGATGTGGACTCCTTTTAGGATTGTATGTATCCAACATATTAGTTTTACCAATATCAGTACATTCTGGCTCATACTGTGCTAAATATTCAATTTCTTGTAAAGATTTCAATACTCTATTTCATGTGGAGGCAAGGCCTAGACTTACCCAAATGATTCCTCTTGACTTTAAATATAAACTGGCTGAGCTCAAGTGATCCGAACATTTATAGGATCCAATCTCTCTATGGGAAATCATTTTCAAGCTGAAGCTGTGCAATTTCTTGCTTAGACTCTTTCCCGCTGAAATTTCTTCCTACATTTCTTTCATCTCTGTCTTTTCAGATTTTGTAATATATGATGTAACATAGCGAGCAACATCAATTGAATTATCTGCAACATACTGAATATCCAAGTTTGCATTCCACATTTTCAAAATAAATGTATTGTAGTCATTTATGTGCTTTGAAGATTTTGTTCTTTTTATATTGTATGTATTCTTGGGAGATATCCAAGTTATTTTATGTCTCACTGATGACAAAAAATTATTTACTCTTCCTTTAGAAATTATAGGACATGGGAATCCAAAACAACATTATGTATAAAATTGTTCTTTATATTTATATTTCCGTCTGCAGTATTTTCCACATCAATAACTTTGAAAGCGTAAAACTTGTTGTCTCAAGCTCTTTTCTCCTCCTTCTCTTGGAATGGCACATGTAACATACTGTTCGATGAAAGACAAAACAGTTTCATCACTATCTGTTCCAAATTTTGGTGCATTCATTATCCATACTAGCATGTGCATATGAGGAGCACCTCTGGCTTGGTACTCTTTTCCCCAAAAGAAATCAGTTACCTCTCCATGAGGTGGAATGTTTTTATTGCAGATAAATGACATCATAGCTTGAAACCTATGGTTAAAATACCTGCACACATTTACAGGATCCAATGAACAGAGTTCTCCAGCTGTCTTCCATCTAATGTTTTTAACATTTGAATTTGCTTCTTGTAGAAATTCAAGTAAATCTTCCCATGCATATTCAGCACAGCTAAGTGTTACAAACCTTGTAGGTGTACCTAAGTTTCTTAACATGCATTTTAGTTCACCGTGACAATGATACCAATATTCATTGGTGCCACGTTGGCACGCCATCAAATTAATTAACTGACATTCTAAATTTTCTTTGTTGAACCTTTTCCATTAACTTTTCTGCAGAAACATGTTGGAAATTAACTCCTGTTTTTAATATGTGGTTCACTGCATATGAAAGTGCAGACAACTCGCTTTCAAACAGAAGATAAAAGATATTTGGACAACTCTGTTGAAATCTCGGGTCTTCAGAGTACATTCTTGTTGATCGATATTCTAAAGCTGGAATCCATACAGATCGCTCATCAAATCGTCCACCTTCTCTAGTGGGAAATAGCTGTGGAAAACAACAAGCTTCTAAACTTTTTTCCCATATACTCATGGGAGCTACCTTTGCTTCTTTCATTTGAAATAATTCAATAAGGTTTCCTATTATTACTTTTGAATGCAGAAGATGTATTAAATAATGTTCATAAATCTCTTCAGTCCTGCACATGTCCACTTTTTCAATTTGCCACTTGAAATTTCTGTTTCATCTTCTAAGCATCTTACCTGTTTATCAAAATGTACATTCTTGTAATAAATGTTATTCTGTAGTAGGTATAGTGCAGTCTTTTGAAGTTTATTTACATCTACAAACTCTTGCCAGATTTTTAGACTCTTTGTTGGTACACCATTTACTAGAATAACTAGTGGCTTATTTTCCTCCCATATCTACACCAACAGTTTCAATGTTTTTCTTAAGATCTAAAGGTAAATACACAACTCTACCTTTTAGACCTTTTTGTAAATCTGTTGGTGGCAGCTTACCTGTTTTAGACTCCATACAAACTATGGCCTGAAATGGGTGTACAGATTGAATAAGAATAGACTCATATGCATTTAAATCTGCCAGTTCCTGAGGAATAGGCACCAACTCTAAGTTGTTATGTGCTGCTCTAGCTGGCATTTTGTTTTCTTCTAAATTGTGGTAACAGTACTTTCAAATAACTTGATCAGTAGCCACGTCAAACTGACCTTCTACCAGCAAATAAATACCAAATTCCTGCCACTTATCATTGATTTCCTTTACACCTTTTAAATATAAATCAACATTTCTAGTTTGAGTTTTATAGTGAGTACGTCAACAACAAATACAAATATAGTTTGGTTTTTCAGACAAAACTGTGTTAAACTTTGTCATTTCTTCTGAAAAACTCATCGATTTTAATATCTTTCTCATGTTCCTCAACACCTACACTTATCAAACTTTTCGTTTCTCTACACTCGTCTTCCAAACCAAAAAAACGAAACTGTATATCATCACAAACTTTCTCTATGTATGATAGAGAACCATGTAAAAGAGCTGTATTCATTTCACTTAAACATAATGCAGGAGTTTACATAATAGAGTATCCTTACTAACTTAAGCATTTCAGAGTGGTGTACAGCTAACATTCTTAAATGATAAAAAGAAGTTTGGCACACTTTTCTTGAAAGACAAGCCAGAGAATGACCCTGCAACTTAGTATATTTTCTCATTTTACATGGATCTAGTCCTTGTAACATCTTAATCTTCTGTTTAACACTTTTTTTGGTATATTTTCCTAAATAAATTGTAACATGTCAATAGATTCCTGTTGAATACTGCTACAATCCCACTTATATACAAGAGCTTGTGTACGCCTTCCTTGAACTTCTTCAGATATTACTTCTTCCACATTCCTAACAACCATTTTTTCTTTTGGAATGGGAGAACCATCTTTCATCTCTTAGCATCAACCACTAGTATCAACTCCATGTACTAATGTGTTCTCTTGAAAATAGCTTTCTTCATTAAAGAAAGGCTCAGTACTGAAAGTGTGCTTTCATTCACCAGTAAAGGTTTTACAAAAGTTACTTCTATTAACATGTCTTTTTTTTTCCATTTCTCCTTCATAGATACCATTTTTTATCCAATGATGTCATTCTGTTAAATATTAATATAAATAATTTTCATTTTATTTCAAAAGCTTTATCTACTACACTTTAAATCTGTTGCTTTTTCTTATAAGCTGCTGTTCTTTTTTGTATTTTTTTACAATCTTTCAATAAATTTTATAGTACTCTACTTCTAAACATTCTCCTCCTTATATCTTTATTTTTGTTTAGCCTTCTTGTAATATGCATTGTTTTCCCATATAATGATTTTCTTTTATCATGTCCTTTTTCCTTTCTATTTGATCTGTTGTAGAAGTTTTATTTTTATTTTCAACATTTTCAAATTGTTTTGAACTCTGTAAAACTCTTAACAAACTGATTAGTTCTCTTACCAGAAGCATTTTTTTTCCGGTCTACCGTTTTGCGCTTCATCTAATTTCCTCTTTTCACTTTTCTTTAACAAGTCCTGCTATTTTTTTTCTTCTCCTTTGATCTTTTCTTGCCATTTTCAATTTCCCCCCAAAAAGTAAATATTTAAAAAACAAACAATAGTTTTAATACTTTGTTACATAATTTTAAACTTTACAAATAAGTATATATAAATATTCACAATAATAAATATCCAGTTGCTTACAATTGCATTGGCAATCTCTCCAAAACAACTAAATATGTAGGATATCATACTTTGCACATTAATAAACCTGTCACGGTAGCACACAGACCTATAAACAGTCACATGGGAAGGAGTGCTGTTTTAAATTTGGCTAGGCCCAACATTCAGAGTAGTCGATGAATAGTAAGGTGCAAGAGAAAAGTGAGTTTTAAGACATATTGGCAAGGGGATTAGTAATTAGGCTACTTTGTATGAGTCTCTGGAAATGTACTCTCAAAGTAGATCAAATAAATTTAGGTATCTGCTTGAAATGGGAAGTGCAGTCTGTCAAGCTTAAAGGTCTGCATGCTCTTGAAATTGAGGTATGTGTCTACTTGTACATGTTTTCTCACATCTGTTCTGCATCTGAAGATACTAGCTTAAAAAGCTGGTAGCTTCTCATTCAGGTGCACAAAACTTCTCAGTTGTGCTCTGTCATTCGCTTACACAAACAGACATATGTAGGTGTTATAGAGCCACTCAAATACACGTTTCAATACCCACATGCACCATTTTATGAGCAGAAAGGGATACATACATCTTCTTGTACACAAATTTAGATGGCATGTGATGTAAAACTCAAATATTCAACTATTTGTATGTTTCTCTTTACGTATCATGCCACTAGCAAAAGCTACAGACACACACATGCATGCCCTCAGGAATATGGTAAGACTTACAACAAGGACATGGGAAGGACTGCTGTTTTAAATTTGGCTATGCCCAACATTCAGAGAAGTCAGTGAATAGTGAAGCTGCAAGAGAAAAGTGAGGTTTAAGACATGTTGGCAGAGGGATTAGTGATTAGGCTACTTCGTATGAGTGTCTGAAGGTACACTCAAAGTAGGCTGTATTAATTTAGGTGTCTGCTTGAAATGGGAAGTGCAGACTATCTGCGTGCTCTTGTGACTGAGGTATGCATCTATTTGTACATCTATTCTCACGAGTATTATGCATGTAAACATGCTAGCTTTAAAAGCTGGTACCTTCTACAGGTCCCATTTCAAGCAGACACCAGAAAGAAGCAAGATAGCTACAGAAAGAAGCAAGAGAAGTACAGAAAGAAGTAAGAGAGGTGCAGAAAGAGGAAAGAGGGGTGCAGAAAGAGGCAAGAGAAGTACATAAAGAAGCAAGAGAGATACAGAAAGAAGCAAAAGAAGTACAGAAAGAAGCAAGAGAGGTACAGAAAGAAGCAAGAGAAGTGCAGAAAGAAGCAACAAAGGTGCAGAAAGAGGCAATAAAAGTGCAGAAAGAGGCAAGAGAAGTGCAGAAAGAGGCACAAAAGGTACAGAAAGAGGGAAGAGGGATGCAGAAAGAGGCAAGAGAGATCCAAAAAGAAGCAACAGAGGTGCAAAAAGAGGCAAGGGAGCTGATAAAAGATGCAAGAGGGGTGGAGAAAGAGGCAAAAGAAGTGCAGAAAGAAGCAACAGAGATGCAGAAAGAGGCAAGAGAAGTGCAGAAAGAGGCAAGAGATGTGTGGAAAGAGGCAAGAGAGGTTCAGAAATAGGAAAGAAGAGTGCAGAAAGAGGCAATAGGAATGTATAAAGAAGCAAGAGAAGTGCAGAAAGAAGCAAGACAAGTGCAGAAAGAAGGAAGAGAAGTGCAGAAAGAACCAACAGAGGTGCAGAAAGAGGCAATAGAAGTATAGAAAGAGGCAAGAGACAAGCAGAAAGAGGCAAGAAATGTACAGAAAGAGGGAAGAAGGGTGTAGAAAGAGACTAGAGGGGTACAGAAAGAAATAAGAGAAGTGCAGAAAGAGGCAAGAGAAGTGCAGAAAGAGGCAAGAGAAGTGCAGAAAGAGGCAAGAGAAGTGGAGAAAGAGACAATAGAGGTGTACAAAGAGGCAAGAGAAGAGCAGAAAGAGGGAGAGGGGTACAGAAAGAGACAAGATGGATGCAGAAAGAAGCAAGACAACTGCTGAAAGAAGCAACAGAGCTGTAGAAACAGGCAAGAGAAGTGTAGAAAGAGGCAAAAGAGATGTAAAATGAGGGAAGAGGAATGTAGAAAGATGCAAAAGGGATGCAGAAAGAAGCAAGAGAGGGGCAGATAGAAGAAAGCAAAGTCAAGAAAGAAGCAACAGAAGTGCAAAAGAGGCAAGAGAGGTGCAGAAAGAGGCAATAGAGGAGCGGAAAGAGGGACTGTGGGTGCAGAAGGAAGTAAGAAGGGTATAGAAAGAAGCTTGAGAAGTGCAGTTAGATACAAGAAAAGTGCAGAAAGAGGCAAGAGAGGTAGAGAAAGAGGCAAGAAAAGTACAGAAAGAAGCAAGAGAACACCATAAAGAGAAAGAGCAATGCAGAAAGAAAAAGAAAGGTGCACTGAGAAGATTTGTCCACCTGTAAAAGAAGCTACCAGCGTTTTAAGCTAGCATCTACAGATGCATGACACATACGAGAATACATATACAAGTAGACACATACCTCAGTCACGAGAGCACACAGACCTTTAAATTTAACAGACTGCACTACCCATTTCAAGCAGACACCTAAATTTATACAGTTTACTTTGACTGTACGTTTCCATACACTCAAACGAAGTAGCCTAATCACTAATCCCTCTGGCAAACATGTCTTAAACCTTACTTTTGTTGTGCAGCTTCACTATTCACCGATGACTCTGAATGTTGAGCTTAGTAAAATTTAAAACAGCAATCCTTCCCATATCACTCTAGTAAGTCTCACCGTATACCTGAAGGCATTTACGCATGTCTGTACCTGTTGCTAATGCCATGATACATGAAAAGAAACATACAAATACTTGACTACCTGTGTTTCAGACCGTATGCTCTCTAAATTTGTGTACAATAAAGTGTATGTATTCCTCTCTACTCATAAATCAGTACACATTGGTAGTGAATAGTGTATTTGAGGGGCTCTATCAGACCTACATATGTAAGATATGTCTATCTGTGCGACTAAATGACAGAACAGAACTAAGAAGATTTCTCCACCTGTAGGAGAAGTTACCAGCTTTTATTTAAGCTAGCATCTTCAGATACATAACAAATGTGAGAATCCATGTACAAGTTGACACATACCTCAGTCACGAGAAGGTGCAGAACTTTAAACTGCACAGACTACACTTCCTATTTTAAGCACGCACCTAAATTTATACAGCCTTCTTCGAGTGTTCCTTTCCACAGACTCATAAGAAGTAGCCTAATCAGTAATCCCTCTGCCAACATGTCTTGAATATTACTTTTATCCTGCAGCTTCACTATTCACCAACTGCTCAGAATGTAATTTGTAAGAGAGGTGCAGAAAGAAGCAAGAGAAGGGCAGAAAGAAGCAACAGAGGTGCATAAAGTAGCAAGACAAGTGCAAAAAGAGGCGAGAAGTGCAGACAAAGGCAAGAGGTGGCAAAAGAGGGTAGAGGGTTGCAGAAAGAGGTAACAGGGGTGCAGAAAGAAGCAAGAGAGCGGAAAGAAGCAAGGCAAGTGCAGAAAGAAGCAAGAAAAGTACAGAAGGAAGCAACAGAGGTGCAGAAAGGGGCAAGGGAGCTGCTAAAAGAGGTAAGAGGGGTGCAGAAAGAGGCAAGAGAAGTGCTGAAAGAAGCAACAGAGGTGCAGAAAGAAGCCAGAGAGGTGTAGAAAGAGGCAAGAGAGGTGCAGAAAGAGGGAAGAGGGGTGCAGAAAGAGGCAAGAGGGAAGCAGAAAGAAGCAAGATAAGTGCAGAAAGAAGCAAGACAAGTGCAGAAAGATGGAAGAGAAGTGCAGAAAGAATGAAAGGGGTTACAGAAAGAGGCATGAGAAGTGCAGAAAAAGGCAAGATAGATGCAAAAAGAGGCAAGAAAGGTACAGAAAGAGGGAAGAGAGGTACATATAGAGGCAATAGGGGTGCAGAAAGAAGTAAGAGAAGTGCAGAAAGAGGGAAGCAAAGTGCAGGAAGAGGCAAGAGAAGTGGAGAAAGTGGCAAGAGGGATGCACAAAGAGGCAGGAGAGGTACAGAAAGAGGGAAGATGGATGCAGAAAGAGGGAAGAGGGGTGCAGAAAGAAGCAAGACAACTGCTGAAAGAAGCATCAGAGCTGCAGAAAGAGGCAAGAGAAGTACATAAAGAGGCAAGAGAAGTGCAGAAAGAGGCAAGAGAGGTGCAGAAAGAGGGAATAGCGGTGCAGAAAGAGGCAAGAGGGATGCAGAAAGAAGCAAGAGAAGTTCAGATAGAAGCAAGAGAAGTGTAGAAAGAAGCAAGAGAGGTACAGAAAGAAACAACACAAATGTATAAAGAAGCAACAAAGGTGCAGAAAGAGGCAAGATAAGTGCAAAAGAGGCAAGAGAGGTGCATAAAGAGGCAATAGAGGTGCAGAAAGAGGGAAGAGGGGTGCAGAAGGAAGCAAGAGGTGTATAGAAACAAGCAAATGAAGTGCAGATAGAAGCAAGATAAGTGCAGAAAGAAGCAAGAGAGGTGGAGAAAGAGGCAAGAAAAGTACAGAAAGAATGAAGAGAACTCCAGAAAGAGGAAGAGAGATGCAGAAAGAGAAATAAAGGCACACTGAGATGTTTTCTCCACCTGTAAAAAAGCTACCAGTTTCTTAATCTTGAATCTTCAGATGCATAACACGAGCAAGAATACATGTACAACTAGACATATACCTCAGTCACGAGAGTACGCAGACCTTTAAATTTAACAGGCTGCACTTCCTATTACAGGCAGACACCTAAATGTATGCTGCCTACTTTGACTGTACATTTCCACACACTCATACGAAGTAGCCTAATCAGTAATCCCTCTGGCAACATGTCTTACAACTTACTTTTGTTGTGCAGCTTTACAATTCACCGTCGACTCTGAATGTTGAGCCAAGTGAAATTTAGACAGCAATCCTTCCCATATCACTCTTGTATGTCTCACCATATGCCTGAAGGCATTCATGTGTGTGTCTGTACCTTTTTCTAGTGCCATGATACATAAAAAGAAACATACAAATAGCTGACTACCTGTGTTTCAGACCTCATGCTCTCTAAATCTGTGTACAAAAAGTGAATGTATTCCTGTCTACTCATAAAACAGTGCACATGAGTAGTGAATAGCCTATTTGAGGGGCTCTATAATACCTACATATGAAAGACATGTTTACCTGTGCGACCAAATGACAGAACAGAACTGAGAAGAATTCTCCACCTGTAGGAGAAGCTACCAGCTTTTTAAGCTGCATCTTCAGATGCATAACACATGTGAGAATACATGTACAAGTAGACACATACCTCAGTCATGAGAGCATGCAGAACTTTGATCTGCACAGACTACACTTCCCATTTCAAGCTAACACCTAAAATAATATGGCCTTCTTTGGGTGTACTTTTCCACAGACTCATAAGAAGTAGCCTAATCAGTAATCCCTCTGCCAAAATGTCTTAACAATCACTTTTATCTTGCAGCTTCACTATTCTCCAACTGCTCAGAATGTACTTTGTTTATTTTCCATTTTCTTTATTGAGACTTGAAATGTACAATAATACATGTAAGCGTCCATTAAGATACATATTCTCAAATCGTTCAAGGTTGGTCATTAATAACAAACAGAATAACCCAACAATAAAACAGGGTACAGAGTATTCCTCCCATAATAATGATTATCGCTTCCACAAGATGGTTCGTTCAAATGCATTCAATTTCACATTTCCTCTCGTACTTAAAGTTTGCAGTTAGTCTAGTAACTATTGACAAAGGAGGACACCCCATCATAGCCCAATTTCTCTATTAGCATACGTGTCAGGGCACGCACCCCGTTAACTCAATGGGAGTGTCAGTCACCTCCCAAGGGGTATGTTTGTAAATAGTTTTTTAATGGCTGCCAAATGTCTCGTGGACGCGAAGTTGGTGGCTGTAATGTGGCATATACTTCGCCCCTCGTATCGCTATAAACAAGGTCTAGGAGCCAGGCTTTCACTGTTGTTGTTTGTGTTCTGTCCCAATGTAGGGAAACCTGCCGCTTCGCAATTAGTATGGCAATTGTGGAAAACTGCCTCACACTTTTCTTCAGAAGCTGAACGGATCCCAGCAGCGCCATCAAGGGTGCAGGGTGTAATGTATGTTCAGTCATTAGGGATAAGTGCCAAAAAACCTCCCCCCAGTATGCCGGGACAGGCTCGCAATTCCAGGTGAGATGTGAGAATTCAGCATCAGCAGCAGTACACCTGGCACACGCACGTGAAGCATTAGGATCCATTTTAGCTAACAGGTATGGGGTTACGTATGCTTGATGTAGATAGTTAAAGTGTAAGAGCTTATGGCGGTGATTATTTGATACATAACACTTTTGCGTGCAGCAATGATACCACATCGTGTCAGTTAGTGGTAGACCTAAATCCTTCTCCCAGGCTTTACGTGCTTTCGCCCCAACTGCAGGGCGGAGGTTCAGAGATAAATGATATAATCGTGATATCAAGTGTGCTCCATCCGGCGCAGTTATGACTAATGTAAGTGGGGGAAAATCAGCCGGCTCCGACGCCGCGTCTGGAAGCGCCCCTGAAAGGGAGCAGCGGATCCTGTGTAGGAGGAATCTGTCCATATAGGATATACTTCCATGTGGGATAAGTTCCCCCGTAGCAAACAGTCGTGAATCTTTAAAAAACTCTCCCACCTCCCGTAACCCGAGTCTTGTCAGCATATGTTTAGTGAGGGTTTCAGTTGTGGGGGGTAGCCAGGGGTTAACAGCCAGCGGTATGTGTGCAGAATATAAAAACTCCACGTGTAAGTATCTTCGCAGTTTTGAACATGCCCAGCATGTGGTGGGTAATGTCTGAATTTCAGTAGGGCTTCGAGATAGACCCTGTGGTAATATGGCCGATAAGAGATTAGGATACACCTGGGATCGCTCTGGCTTTAAATACTGGAGACGGGAATCAGGGTGGTACCAATAATACTTAAAGTGGATTTTAGCGACTAGATAATATAAATAGAAATCAGGGACTCTGAATCCCCCTCGTTCATATGGCATGACTAGGGTGCCCCAGCTTATACGCAGCTGCTTGCCAGCCCATACTGTTGTAATTTGGCAGTACTTAAGTTAAGCATTGGCTAAAGACAGCCTGTATTTAGAGGCTAAATTGTCCGCTTTGTGGAAACCATTTTGTATTTCTGGCAGCCATTTTGGTTGCCATGTGCTGCCATGTGCTCACCATGTGCTCTGTCCTACCTTCCTGTTAACTGCTCTTGAAATCTGCCTAGAGACAAGTTATATTTAGTTCCTCTTGCTTTGCACATGCTCAGTTGAGCTTGCAGCTGTTCCGAGTTTATAAATGTCAGGATGTGTCTACTAGAAGTAGAAACTGTTAGCTCCACCCACTTGTCGACTGTGCATTTTCTGTATGACCTTATATGTATCTAAAACCAACATTTGTGTTTGTACCGCCTTCATTTGAGCCCCTGTGTGGGTATAAAAGGACCATGGTCCTTCCATTCAGTGTGCTACTTCATGCATTACTGAAGGGTGATGTGCGAATTTAGCTCCACCTCATGAGGTTTAATAAACTCTGTCTTTCTTATTCCAGTTTCTATGCCAACTTCTTCCTAAGTGTCTGAGGACTCTGTGCAGAGAAGGGTGAACCCCTAAGCACTGGTAGGCCTTGCTGAGGCTCACTACTACAATACCAGGCGAAGAAGTAAAGTCTGCAGTGATCAAAAGATTTTGTGATGAGTGCAACGGGGATGTTTAAGAAAAGGTATAAAAAACGTGGAAGTACCACCATCTTCATTATGGTGATTCTACCTGCCATAGAGAGAGGGAGCTTGATCCACTTTTCAACTTGCGTTGTTAGCTTATCAATTGCTGTCCCAAAATTGATTCAAATCACCTCCGGCGTGGTGCAATGTAAAAAAAATACCAAGAAATTTTGGGGGATCAGTGCACCATTTTAGTGGGAATTCAACATCTACCTGGGTGGCAGCTGGAGTCAATGGGAAGATTTCTGATTTGGTCCAGTTGATAACTAGCCCTGAGTATACTCCAAATCGGACCACCTCGCATAGCAATGGGGACAGATTAGTGGCTGGCTCCCTCACAAAGAGCATCACGTCATCAACATAGAACGAGGCCACAAGAGGGCCCGTGTGGAATTGTAGTCCACAATGGAGATGCCTTTCCTGGATGTGTTTTGCTAGGGGGTCCATAGCAATAATAAATAATAGGGGCGAGAGGGGAATCCCTTTTTTTTAATTTTTATTTATTATTACGCCATAAGTTCCTACTCCGCTACGGCATATGCAGTGGACATACAGCAGAACATGAGCAAATATGGATACTCATAAATCAGATTACATGCATATCATTATAATCAAATACAGTCAGGCAGTGAGGACAATTATACATTACTAAAAAAAAGATTCACATAATCGCCACCTCGGAATGTGGTATATTTGGAATGTCAGGGAGTGCAGCGTATGTCTATGAGGTGAGTAGAGCTCATCAGGGATATTGTGAGGGGGTAACACATCTTGCAATGGCTTGAGCAATCATATGATAGTGAAAATTGGCATCAGGACGCGTCTGCAGTATTGTCAGGGTGCTCCAACAAATACGTCTGTAGTGGGCCCCAGATGTCACGAGGACGCGAGGAGCGAGGGAGCAATTCAGCATACGTACAAATTTGGCCCTGCCATAGAATAATGTCCCCAAGCCAATCCTTAAATTTGGGCGCTCGTCCCCGACCCCATCTACAGGCCATTCATCACTTAGCCAGTACTAGGCCAAAGGACACAAATTTACGATGCTGGGGAGGGATTTGCGCAGTGTATCCTAGTAGGGCCACAAGTGGGGACCTCGAAATAGGCGTGGAGATCAGGCAGTCCAGCACCGTGAGGACCTGCCACCAATAAGTGTGAACCTCTGGACACTCCCAGGCAAGGTGTAGGAAATCAGCGGCCTCCGCCTTACACCTGTCACATCTGTTTGTGTCACGTAAGCCAAAGTTATGAAGTTTAACCGGAGTGTAGTAGCTACGATGAAGGAATCTATAGTGAATGATTCGCAGTCTACTGTTGGAGGAAACTTGCTCTGTCTGTTTACAGCAGAACAACCATTGTGTGTCAGTGATGTCTTGGTCCAATTCCGTCATCCATTTATCGTGGGCCGCACATGGAGGATAGTCAGTGTCAACATATAGAGTGTGGTAGAGCGTGGACACTAAGTGTGAGGCAGTGGATGCGCGCAAGACATGATGCAAAGGGGCCACTGTTGCGGGCTCCGATGGGTATGAAGGGTTACAGGCTTGAATCCCATGCCGCAAACAAACATATAAAAATGTCTCCATAGTGGAAGGTGGGGCATTAGGGCATAGTTGTTGGAGAGTGCGAAATTTGCCGTTAATGTACAGGTCTCCCCAACAATGAATGTTTCATGTATGTGCAACTTTCTTAAATAGTCCTTCTTGTAGTAATGATATCTCTGGGTGGTAGGTAAGCGGAAGGAGGGGGAATATAGACAGGGCGCGTGTGTGCCATCGATAATGCAGGACCAGGCTTTTATCGTGCAGTCTACGGAAGATGGACAATGCCCATGGGGCTCAACCTTAGACAAGAGGACGCCGTCGAGTGGGATAGGGTCAGCAAGCCAATGCTCAAGACCAACATGGGGAGTGTAGCGGGTGGATGAAACCAAAAATGAGCATAGTGTGCCTGGGCACATATATAGTATAATTCAAAATTTGGTAAGTCAAAGCCTCCTTCTGAGTATGGTCACATGAGTGTGTACCATTGTATGTGCGGTTGCTTACCGCCCCACACCAATCGAATCAGTTCCGACCGAAGGGAGGCGAAAAACTGCCAGCCAGTGTCGTGGTGGATGTTAAGGAATAAATACAAAAATTTGGGGAGGATAATCATTTTAATGAGGGAAATGCGTCCAGCCATGGTTAAAGGAAGGGCAATCCATCGATTGATACAGCCTGTGAAGTGCTCCATCGCACACCCATAATTGAGTCTCATTAGCTCATCACGGTCTGTCATAACACAGGTCCCCAAATATTTTGCATCATCATCACACCACACAATGGGGAAATCTGTTTCAAAGGGAGTGGCAGAACTGGTCAACGGGAAGATCTGGGATTTGGTCCAGTCGATATGAATACCTGATTGGCCTCTGAATTTAATGAACTCACGTAATAATGGGTTGAGGTTTTGGTGGGGCTCTTTAATGTATAGGGTGACATCATCGGCATAAAGAGAAAAAAGTATTGGATGGAGTAAGCATCGAAGACCTATGTGTTGATAGTGTTGCCTAATCTTAGCTGCCAAGGGTTCCATAACTAGGGCGAAAAGTAGGGGAGAAAGTGGACACCCCTGACGAGTGCCCCGAGAAAGAGAGATCGAGGGTGAGGTATGTCCATTTATCAAAACTTTTGCCATTGGTGAGGTATATAAAAGACGGACCCAAGACCCAAAACCTATGGGAAGTCCCATACACTGCAATATAGTGAATAAATAGTCCCATTCCACCAAATCAAAGGCTTTGGAGGCTTCTAGAAATACTGCCACCAGCGCAAGTTGTGGGGCTACAGTCTGCAGGATGGAAAAGAGTGTCCTTAGATTGTGGGAAGTAGCTCTTCCAGGGATAAACCCAGCCTGATCTGGGAGAATCAGGTTCTCCATCAGGAGACTAAGACGATTTGCCAAGAGTTTAGCAAGGATTTTTACATCTGAGTTTATGAGAGAGAGTGGTCTATAAGATTTGCAGCGGTCTGCAGATTTGCCCGGTTTTAATAGTGACGTAATTAGTGCCTCTCTCATCGAGGCAGGTAGGATCTGCATTTCTTGGGCCTCTAGAAAGACTTCTTTCAATACCGGGAGAAGCTGATCGATGTAAGTTTTATAGAAATCGATGGGAAGGCCATCGGATCCCGGTGCTTTACCTGATTTCATTTGCATGATGGCTGCCCACAGCTCATCATCTTCGAATGGCGCTGCCAAGAATTCCTGCTGAGAGTCACCTAGCCACCCCAGAGCTATGTCTTCAAGATAAGGAGTGAAGTCAGGGGGAGAAGTGCATTGCGAACTATATAGATCTGCATAGTATGTAGCAAATGTGTGTAATATTTTGAGACTGTCCCTGTGGTGTATCCCATCTCCATCTATCACATCCAAGACGTAACTAGAAAAACGGGGTTGTCTAATAGTGTTCGCCAGTGCTCGGCCAGGTCTCTCGCCTTCGCCGTATCGACAGGCGGTAAAATATTTGCCTCTAATTTTGACTTCTCGTTCTGCTGTAGCAGTGTAGTCTGTGAGTTTTTCCCGGAGCGTGGTGTTTTGTGCACCAGAATTAGCATTCCACATGTCTGTTTCAAATTGTTTGATCTCAGTTTCCAGGCGTCTCAAGTTTCTCCTAATTTCGCGGAGTACCCCAAAGGTTTTGGACATGCATGCGCCCCTGATAGTGACTTTAAAAGCTTCCCAGATCGTACCCACGTGCACGACAGAGCCCGTATTTCTAGCAAAGAAATCAGTAATTTCTTCCCCTATTTCAGCCTGTAAGACAGTGTCCAAGAGCGCCTCCGGTACCAGCCTCCAACATCACTGGGTGGCGATTAAGTTAGGGGGAGTTATTTCCAGGTATACCGGTGCATGATCTGAGTACGTGCGAGCCAAGTGTTTAGCTGTCTGAATCCAAGGGCCCACCACACGTGAGCAAACCCAGTAGTCCAGCCGCGACCAAGTTGAGTGCCCCTCTGTATAAAATGTGCCTTCCCTATCGGTGGGGTGTACGTAACGCCATGCGTCAATGAGACCGTGCTCCATAATCAACCCATATAGGGCCTCTCGGGCATTGGTATAATGATGAGGAAGGGGGTTGGATCGGTCCATGGATGGGCACATGGCAGTATTAAAATCTCCACCCCATATGACGTGTGTGGAGCCTACTTTAAGTATGTGTCCCCAGAGAGCGGTAAAGTAATCAGGGTCATCAGTGTTAGGGCCATAGCTACAAGCTAGGGTGATCGATTGTGTGCCCAATGTACCCCAGAGTATGCAGCTTCGGCCGGAGGGATCGCTGTATGTGCCCCCCAGTATGAACGGTGTATTTCTTTTTACTAATATGAGCGTGCCTCGTGAATATGTCGAGTAGGAGGAGAACGATCGTGCAGAGGCCCATTTACTGCCATTACAGGAAGGGCGTCGAGGGTCCATGTGTGTTTCTTGAAGCATGGCTATTTGTATGTGATGCCTATCTAAATACGCCAATATTGGTCTACGTTTACGAGGGTCACGGAGACCCCTGACATTCCATGTGATTAATTTGATGCAAAGTTGGTCAGTATGTGTTGCCATTTGAGGTATGATGTGGCAGTATGGCGAGTATGGTGTTGTAGAAAGGTAGTGTGTCCACGTCCATAGTAGCTGACATGTCGAGATGCAGTTGTCCAATATATAACAAAACAATAAAAAACATTCCCATCCCATCCCCTCCCCCAAATAAAATCTTCAATGAGTTAGCATTAGAACAAATAACTAACAACAGTGCCACCCCCACCCACAACAGCACCCCAATCGTGCCGGTATATAGTTGCCCACCTAATACCATCCAGCAATGTGGCCAGTTTACTCTAACCATATAAGGCCAGCAGAGTGAGAGAGAAACACAACAGTAAAAAAACATAAGGGTTAAGATAGCGTGGGGGATGTCCCATAAGGGGGGGCGCCAGTGGGCTGTAATCCCTTCCCGTGTCCCAACTCTTGCTGCAGTGCAGTCCCCAGGTGTCACAATAGGTGGGGGAGTAGAGTGGTGGGGGGGAAGGGTGCTTGACGATGTATTATTTAGATCTACCAACAGCAGAACAAAGCAGTCTAAGTGTTTAGTCATAACCACAGACAATGTTCAAAGCCCATAGGGCACTTATCTGTCCGTGACCATCCTTCAGGAGAAAAGTTCCATCTTGAGGGGGTTATCACGGCTCCCATCAGGGAGAGGTAAGCGATGTGCATGGTAGCAGTGTCGTGGTACAGCATAGCGGAGCCCACCAGAGGCGAATGGGTCCTATATCGAGTGATCACAGCATATGACCGACTGCCACGCTCAGCCCAAGGATGGTGAAGGAGACCTGGAGGTACGGTCCCAACACGGCGACCGTCTCAAGGTAGTTTTTAGAAAGTCTTACACTTGTTGCGGATTCGTGCAGAAGATGTGTTTGCCTTGGTGTGTAATCCGAAGTCTCGCAGAGTACATGAGGGCATATTCTATTTGAGCCTTGCGAAGTTTCTGCTTGATAGTAAGGAATTTTCGGCGTGCTTCCTGTACCGCCATAGTGAAGTCGGGGTAGACGGTGAATGTATTCCCTTCGAATTGCAGTGGTTTTAATTTGCGGGCTTTCTGCAGTGCAGCGTCGCGGTCCCAATAATTAAGAAGACGGGCAATGATCGGTCTCGGGGTTTCACCCGGTGGAGGTCGGGGGCCCAGGGAGCGATGTGCGCGCTCTACCACCAGATGTGGTGAAAAAGAATCTGCATCGAATGAGACTTTCAGAAGACGCTCAATATAGTCCTCCATGCGTCCCGTATTCGTACTCTCAGGTATGTCTATCATACGAATATTATTATGGCGACTTCTAGCTTCAATGTCTTCATTCTTGGCTGCAATAACTTTCAGCAACTTGTCCATATGCGTCACTTGAGCTTGTACCTGAGAAGTGGTATCTTCATTCTCGGATATGCGGCGCTCAGCCTCCTTCAATTGCCCATCATGTTTGTCTACTTTTTGCACAAGGAAATCTAGACGATTGTTCATCGTGTCCATCTTCCCGGACAGGTCAGAGAGACTATGCAGGGTCTTAACGTCATCTTCGGAAGATTGTGAGGATGATTGTGCTTGGTCCATATTGGTGAGTTCGGGATCCGCGGAGGTCGATTGTCTTGCAGCTTTTTTGGTTTTGAAAGTTAGTCTAGGCTGACGGCCATCAGGCTTCCCCATCTCTCCTCTCCATCCGTCTAGACGTTACCGCAGTATGGGTGGACAGCCGCCGCTCAACCACTAAGCTGGATGAGAGGTAGGTGCTGCAAGTGCGGGCAGTTTCGTGTCAGACCATCGCAAGGGGACACCGCCTGGAGATGGAGTAACGTAGAGTAGATCAACAGTGGGAGGAGGACAGCCACCTTCTGGAAGCCGGTAGTAGAGTGCGGTCTCCTGGTTAGTCTGCACGCTGCAAAGCAGATCCCCGCTCAGGCCCTTACCACCCAAAATGGTTCCAAGTGTCAGTTCGTCATGAGGGATGACCGGCGAGTGTCTGAGAGCATGTCCCAGGTCGACACGCAGAGGCAGAAGTTCTGGTACAGCCTTAGTGTGTATTGGGAGGTTCGCTCATGGATGTCAAAAGAAAAACATCAGCTAACGTTGTCACATTGAGGATTATGTTGCTGCCTGACTCTTTGCCGTAGCGGAGTAGGAACTTATGGCGATGTAGGAGCTGTGTTGAGTTTGAAGGCAGTTAGTGCAATGTCGCCTAAACAGGGCAGAGGAGGTACAAGCCGAACAAAGGCAACGAAGGGCTATGGCGGGGAGATATGTATGCCAGTCACCCACCTAGGTGTCACCCGGGTGGGTACGTCATGTAGGAGTCCTCAGGAGTGGTACAGCAGACTTGGATAATCCGGGGCAGGGAGTATCATGTACGCTGTCCCCTTTGTGCCTGTTGTGGTAGCGTGGAGAGAGAAAATGGCGCATCGCATGCCGAGGAGCAGCGCCTCGCAGACGTCATGCACCTCACCATCCCTCCGCTGGTTGCAGTCACGGGCGCTGTGAGTTTGAGTGCCAGCAGCACGACAGGAGGTGCGCCGGTGTGTAGAAGGCTGTTGTGCGGGAAGGGAGCCCCGGAGCAGATCCATCTCGGGCCAGGCCTAGCACCACGTGGGATCCCCAGAGCTCGAGTGAAGGCGGCTGCCATCCAGGCTTCCAGCTAGTGCGTCACCAAAGACGCCCGCAGCATGTAATGTAGCGTAGATGTGTCCTGGAGTCACGAGAGCTGTCATTTTTTCCCTAGAGCGATCGGGTGGTCTAAGGAGTAGGTAGGCAGTGGCAAATCTTAGTGGTAGCTGGTAAATAGCAGGATAATTGCCAGATTACGTTGTCAAGCTTCCCAAGCCTCACAGGTGTGCGGTCATCTTGGATGTGCACCACCTAGAGCCCCCCCAGGGGGAATCCCTGTCCGGTGCCTCAAGTCAAGGGGAATCGAGAGGTTATCTCGCCGTTCAGTTTCAGGCGGGCGACTGGAGCGGCATATAGAAGGCAAATTAGATTGAGAAACCCAACTGGTTTGCTGGCTAGGGCCCCGATCGCTTGTTTGATTTCGTCCTCATCTATCGGGGCAGCTAAAAAGTCATGTTGCCCCTTCTCTATCCACACCATGGCCACCTCCTGTAGATAATCCGCAAGAGCCTGTCCCACCAGGGAGTCACATGTTTTGTATAAATGAGTATAGTTAGAGAGAAAAGCAGGAGTGATTTTGCTACCCCGTGTCAACGTGACATCATTGTCCATATCTGCCCTCTTCGTCTGTCACCACTTCTTTGGCTAGAAAAGGGAGCGAGCGATGGACCAAAATGCACACCCCACCGGAATATGTACTATAGCTAGTAAAGAAGCGGATATTGCCCAATGATGATGCAAACCTGTGCACTGGGATTGGTGCATAATGTGTTTCCTGCAGGAAAGCCAATTGAATAGCGTGTCTGGACATATAAGCCAAGACCTGGCATCCTTTTCTAGGGTTTGAAAGCCCTCTCACATTCCAAGATAGGCATTTGAAGCGCAAACCAGCGTTGCACATATCTTGAGAGGTCATGTAACCGAGATATCTTGAGTCATCACATATTGCAAATATGTAATATCTAGACAATCATTGACACAAAGAAACATTACTCTGTACCAAACAAGAACAGAACTACTAATATCTAAGAACATTTCAATCATCACCCCCCACCCACATCGGATACACAAAAAAAAGTACCCGGTGAATCCCATTAGAAATCTAACAGACAGAAAGGAGGGGGAAGAAGGGAGATGAGGGGAAAGGAATAAAGTAGGAGAGCTTCCAAAGAGGGTAGGCAACACTCCTTGGGAGCCGTCTGTGAATGGCAGACAGAACAAGCAAGTTCAGTTCCGCTTCATGTAGAATGGTTAAGCGGCTGTTGAAGTTTGGTTTGGTATATGCAGCCATAATGTGTTCAGAACGCACAGATTGTTCTTACTGTTTCATCAGTTCAGTTGCTTGTTGAAGCACATAGATCACTGTTATGCCTCGCTGGGCGAAAGGACAGTCGCAATAATCCAGAGTGCCAAGGACCAGTTGGTGTTTATTAGGAGCCGGAGTCCTTGCCCTCTCCATGCTTCTGAAGTTTGTTTGCAGTTTGATGTTGTCTCCAAAATTTTGCAGCGTCGTCTGGGGTTTCTTTGCTGCCTATTTGGATGAAAAGGAGAGCCGGGCACAGCATTGCATATTTGATACTGGATTTTTGCAGGGTGTGCTTGATGTCTGCATATTGCATCACGCTTCTTGCATCAGTGTAAACTCTGGGAAGATCGCTATACTTTATCCCTGATGAGTTAGCGTGCCATGCTCTCGAGCCAGTCGCAACACTGCATCCCAGTCTTGATAATTGAGGATCTAGCTATTATCAGCCTCGGGGTCGCTCCTACTGCAAATGTATCGGAAAAGGCATCCCTACCAAAGATATCCACAAGGATGGTCTCTACAAACTTAGCCATGGGGCCGGTATTCATGGGGCGAGCATGCCTCTAAATCTTCAGCCTTGGCGGCCAGTGTCTTAAGCAGGTTCTTGGTTCTCGCTAGTCGTTTGTGGACTCTAGGTTGTGTGTCTTCCAAGGCAGAGATGCGTTGCTCTGCCTCTCCAATGCAGGTGTCCTGGGTCTCAAAGCGCCCATGGATATCGTCTAGTCGGGTGGTGCGGGTATCCAGGCGAGCGTCAATAGCCTGGAACCTGGCCCTCAGCTCAGCCATAATTACGGCTGTGCCCTCCAGCTGGTGAGTTTCAGGCTCAGTGGTGCCCTCGGTCAAGCCAAGATTCAATGGTAGTATGGTAGTATAGCGCTTTAATGTGCTTTATCGGTGCAATCCCAGCGCGCACCCACAGCTCAGTTTTTCACAGGGTGCCCTCCATCATTATCCCGCCCAGAGGGGGGGGCGCACGTCATGGTTATATGGTGCAATTGCTTAATGCATAGGGGTATAACCAAAAGAGGTGTAGCATACATGACCTAAAGTAATCCAACAAAATGAGTACATCCACACTCCCCAGCACACGTCAAATATCTTAGAAAAGTAATGTACAGTGCATCAAAATAAGCACAATTTAAACAAAGATTCCAGAATCTCTCTGTCTTCTTTTTTCTTTTATTCAGTAGATCTTGTCACATAGAAACAGCCAACACGTGTTTTGTCGCATACATGGGCATTGATCCCGCGACTTTTTCAAGGCTCAGTCTCCTCCCTGTAAATTTTATTTCTATGGTGATAATTCCAACCCATAGACGGTGTCTGTCATCTGCGGCGTCCTTAAACAGATTCTTATGAGTTCAGTAATCCCAATACGGAACAGTATCATGTAGCGCATAAATAGTCTTTGGTCTTCTCGACGCCGCCAGTCTCATGTTGTCGAGTACGCAACATGTAGAGGGCCCAAACCCCTCTGTTTAAATAACCTAACAGGCAAGATGGAAATAGGAAAAAGGTTGGCTAAGTGTGAGGCAGTGTTCACTAAGTGGTGGGAGGAAAGAGGCCCTCACATACCCAGCCAGCTAGGTGTCATGCTTCATCATAGGGCTTGCTCCTAGTCAGGTCAGCACTGCAATACCTGACGGGCACCCTATGAAGGGCTCTTTGTCAGGGATCTTTTATTCCATGTTGTTTGGTGCAGTGGGTGTGAGGGACATAAAGGGTGTAGATGTGTGGAATTTGGGTCACTAGACTGTGTAAGGATTAAAACAGGAATTAGAAGTCCAATCAAGACAAGTTTAATGAAAATGGCTTCTAACCGGATTAAAAATAAAGATGTGGCGCGCCCCTGTTATGATGCTACACGATATCGCACTCTAAAAAGTGGTCGACATATTTCTTGCCATCGTGTCAATTTGACGGCAATTCTTCTGGACCAAAAAAACTGTTTACCTACACTACTTGTGGTTGTCTAGTTAGGTAACGATGATAGACCACAAACAGCACCCTAAGTGTGGTACCTGTAACAAAACACAATGGTTAGGTAAAAGTGTATGCTGTTCAATTCATAGTATGCGTCCCCTGCAAGAGTTCGCCATACACTGTGCACATGATGCCGTAATGGTGAAACATTCATAGTGTCTAGAAACATGCATCATGCAGTCGTGGAATGCTCGTGCGTGAAGTGGCGAAAGGAAATGAGTTAAAAACAGGAATTGAGGAGCCAGTACTCCTATGGTAGCTGAAGGAATCAAAGACTCACCCTAGTTGGATTGCTGGCTCACAACATCAATTCCCAGCATGTAAAGACACCTTGTAGTACAGTGTCCTAAGAAAGGTGGAAGTCAAAGGGGTGTAAGCACTTGGAGTATGGTTGGAAGATTCACAACAACACTCATCTCAAGGTGGTAGTCTGGCTTAATAACGAGTCAAAAGCGGGGGACACCAAGGAACCCTATCAGTATACCATAAGTGCGACATACAACCCATAGGATGCAATGCGGCCCCCCTGTCCCCAGTGTAGCAAAACACTGTGCTTAAAATACAAGCACCCATTGTTTAGGCATAGTGGGGTCAGGGTAGTTGTGTCACCAGTTATCCATGTCACAACAATGTCAATCCCATCATGGTAGTTCCAGGTTTGTCTGTTGCCTCGTGATTCAACAGACAAACACACACCCAGTAGGTGAAAGTCAGGGAATCAAGAATGCGTGTACTCTGAAAAGAGTCAGTACTTACGTGCTGTCACTGCGAGACCGTTGGTGGACCTACCCCAAACGCTGCCAGGACCAGGAGGTACTGGCCTTCATCTCCGTGGCTCAGTTATGCTCCCGGCTGCCAGCAGCGGAGGGGTGGGCATCACAGCGGCACGAGCTGGTGCACTGGAGCGCAAACCCTCTTGGTAACTTACTGTGCGGCCGCCATCTTGGTAGTGTGGCCAAGTGTGGTGACAGAGGAGGCGTGCGGAGCCACGTGACCTTGCGTCACATGCGTATACCCAGGGAAACCATAGACAAAGTACTGGAGAATGCGGCGCCCATCTTGGGATATGTGGTCGCAGGCGGTACAAATCCCAAATTGGAATGAGAGCAGTGTGCATAATGTGTAAAAAGGGGGTTTGTGAAATCGAACAACGCTTCCCAACAGGATAGAAGGGACCCCAACTGGAAGATGGGGTGGTTGCTCTCTGATACACTCACCAATCTGCCAAAGTGCAGTGGCTAATGAAGAAGGATGCACTCGCCAGTAAGCCACTAGTGAGAAGGCCAATTGAGAAGGATGACAAGGTCAGATAATGTTAGGCAATAGGTGGTTGAATGCCCAGTGCATGTACGAAAAGGTCAGAAGATGTCTAAAGTAGAAGGTGGGGTGGTCACTCTTCTATGAAATAATTGCCAGGATGGAGGTATGCCTAGAACAAAGGGTGTATCAGTGAAGTAATTCCAGGAGTACAATAGTGTGAGAGATACCCCAATGTTGGTGACAGTGTACAAAGCAATGTGGGGACCAGCCAGGGTGTTCATGGGACAAGGCCGGATGTTAGTACTCTGTTGTCATAAATATGACACTGTAGGAGAGGGTCCTCCCAAAGGGATATTTATCTTTTTAATGTACTCCATGGCATATCCTCATTGAGTCCCTCCTTATCTGTAGCCAACAGTACACCCACCTCTGTTCAGTCCTGAACAGTGCTCTTTTGTTCATTTTGGGGTGTGCCTCTAGAATGACCCAGCATAGAGTGTCAGGTGGATGATTACAGAGTTCAAAATGTGTACACATCTTAGTGTTGGTTCTATGACACCTTATGTTGCTCCTATGTTCTGGTGGTCATGCCAATATAGCGAAGGCCTCACGGGCAGGTGATCATGTATATGAAATTGGCAATATTACAGTTGGTAAATTGACAAATTCCGACTACACTGCGAATTGGCAGAATTCTTTCGTAAACTCAGACTAAAAGCCTGCTTCGAAAGTACACCACAGCTCACAATTGATCAACCGGGTGACACCCACTTTCGAGTTAAATCTACCTACATGCCACCACCATGTGCAATACCACCAGAAATCACTGTTTTTGAGCAAGCTGTTTTTAAAGACGTGGAAAGTCTCCAAGACAAACATACCTTCCAAAACTTCAGCAGTAAGGAGTATCAGGCCCTGGAATCACTAAGAACTAATGATACGATCATCATAAAACCGGCGGACAAGGGTGGTGGCACAGTGATCCTTAATCTTGAGGACTATCGACAGGAATGTGCCCGCCTCCTTAACGATCCCAAGAACTATGAAAAATTGACACAAGATCCCAGTGAAAAACTTAAAACTCGCATCCAAACACTGGTTGATGATGCTGAACACTCAGGTCAAATCACAACCAGGGAAGCTAAATTTCTGGTTACGACTTCTGGTAAAATACCTTACTTTTACATTTTGCCCAAAACTCATAAAAACAAGTTTCCACCTCCGGGACGTCCCATAGTATCGGGCATTGGGTCCTTATTGGAACCCTTATCACGGTATTGTGACTTTTTCTTTCAACCAATGGTACAGTCCACCAGTACGTATCTCAAGGATACAAAGGATCTCTTGAGACTAATTGACACTCTAGCTTTTAATCCTGATACTTCCTTCCTGGTTAGTCTTGACGTGGAGAGCCTCTACACCAGCCTCCCGCAAGACAACACCCTTGAAGTATTGAAAATAGCTCTTAATGAATCTGACTGGCAATATCAGACCCCCAAGATATTCATTCTGGAGTGTGTTGCTTTAGCACTCAAAGAGAACTTCTTTGAGTATGAAGGCCAACTCTACTTGCAGAAATATGGAACTTCAATGGGGAGTGTTTTTGCCCCCAGCATAGCGGGACTCTATGTGTACCATTTCGAAACAAGATATGTATTAGACAACCAAACGCCGTGTATCCCTCAGATCAAATTTTACAAACGGTATATTGACGACATCTTAATGATCTGGGAAGGAGACACAGAATCATTGTTATTCTTCTGCACATGGCTGAATACTTGCGATCCCAATCTTAAATTCACATACAGTTTCGATCACAATAAGGCGACGTTCCTTGATCTGGATATTGAAGCAGAAGGAGGTCTTTTGAAAAGCAAAACCCATTTCAAACCAACGGCTCGCAACTCACTCCTCCATTTCTCTAGCTTCCACCCCAGACCCCTGCGGGAGAATCTTCCCTATGGACAATATCTTCGCCTCCGTAGGAACTGCAGTGACATAAGAGATTATAAACAACAAGCTTCTGATCTTAGCACTAGATTAAGGCAGCGAGGTTACCCTCAGCGGATCACCGATAAAGCAAACAAGCGTGCTCGCAATCAAAATCGTGAGGGTCTCATTGAAGCACAAAAGTGTGCATCTACCTCCATCCCACTCACGTGCGTCACTACTTATAACGCTGTCTCTCTCACGCGGTGTCTGATATTATAAAACGACATTGGCAGATTCTTAAGACAGGCAACCTTAACTGGGAACCTCCACTGATGTCACACAGAAAAGCTAGATCTATCAAGGATGCTTGGTTTCCACACGACCTGCTCCCCACAGGAAACCCACTAACACTATTCTCAACGCATGGGGGCTCCCTAACATTGTTGGCCACTACCCGTGTGGAGATTGTAGTGTATGCCATTTAACAGTGACCACCAAAAGTCTGAACCTAGAACCAGGCAAGACCTGGCATTTAAGGACACACACGAACTGTAATACAGCTCACGTCGTATATCGTATCACCTGTCCTTGTAACCTCTCGTACATTGGGATGACTAATCGGAAAGTGAAGACTAGGATCTGCGAGCATCGTAGCACAATCAGATGCAAAAGTCAACTACAAGACTGACAAGCCATTTCCTTGAAGTTGGACATACCACTAACGACATCAGCTGGGTAGTCATTGAGGTCCTAGATCCTAACCTACCTAACATACAAAATCGTCTACTGGAGAAAGAACAAAGATGGGTTTATCGCCTATCTAGTCATCTGACGGGACTTAACGATAATATTCCCTGGCAAAGTCTCAGGAGACAGTAGTTCTTTCTCTACACTTTTATCAGCATAGGAGATTCTTTTAATAGCTTTTTTCTAACAGAATCTAGATCAACTGCTATCTGTCCTAGAAATTATTAGCTATTTATCTAACAGAATCCATATCTATCTGTTATCTGTTTTAAGAAATTATGCCCAATTGTGCATACTGTGCTATATTTGTTTTTTTCCCATACTATTCTAGTTGAAATACGGAGCGCATCCTGCGCTATCCGTCTGTCTTTTATTTATTTATATATGCTTGGTGCACCACCCTCCATACACATTTTCGTGGGCATCATCTACTCCTTTTTTTCCCCCCTTTTCAGCTGATATAGAGCACACACTATGGCTCTCTTGCATCTATATCGTGATCTTTTAACACTTAAGGATGGCCGCCACTGTCTATCTCGCTTACGTCGCGAGTTTTCCAACATGGCCGCCGCCCTTTTGCTGTGCTTTGTTTGCTATACACAGACTAGTTGTTCCCTGCAAACGCCATCTCCTTACGTAGTGTCGTCATTTCCTCGTATGACGCCTGTAGTTTGGATTTAACTTCGTTCTCCCACCGCGTCCCTCACCAGCCGGGACTTCGGGAGACCGCAGTAGGTAGTCTCATGGGAATCTTCACGGAACCAAGTAAGGTTTTGTAGTTGTGGACGACGGGCACACTGCCCCATGACTCATGGCTTTTCACTAAAAGCCGCTTTTCACTAAAAATCGCTCTTCTGTTTCTCTCCATGTTATCCCACAGATCGGTTGATCGGTTGAAACCCCTCTCATGTCCCGATTAGCTGCTTACTTTTTCTACTAATTGTAATTATTACCCTTTTCATCTACGCTGCCACATGTGTCTCTACCATTTTAACACTTGCTTTTTTGCATAATTTGTAATACATGCATTTACAGGCGCTCGATCGGCCGCACATGCAACTCGCCACTGTCGTGCCACGCCGCATTATTTTACCATCACTCGGCATGCAGCGCGTATTTCTCACTCGCTGCTTGGATACATATAAGCACATGACTTCCATCATGCCTTGATGTGATCATTCAATTCACGCTTTAGCATGGACACATGTTTTATATAATACACGTCTTAGCACATGACGTCCCTATGTGTTCATTCAGTCTCATCTAATTTCCTAGCATGCCTTAGAAACGTGCATGCTATATCATCATTACACTATCACTGGCACGATGGTGGTTAGGTCATTCTTGACGGCTTGTTGGAGATTGCAATTTTGAGTTGCTTTAAAAGATTGCATTTTATGTTGCTAAACGATATATGTCTTGTGCTGTCTATTTCTTTCTCCCCAACAGGTTTTTTGAGTGGTGTCTGTGAGTATATCGACACCAGGTCCACACACCTTAGTGCGTGTGTTGGTACTTTACTTTCTCACGTGGCCTTCACTTTGCCACTCACTTTAATTCTAGGTCCTGAAGAAAGCCCATTTGAATTTTTTGACGGGCTGAAACATGTAGACCGCATCACCTAAAACAACTACAGATTAATATTTCTTGCTAGTTGGTTTCACATAGTTTTTAACCATACCCTGAGCCGCCACTAATAAATTTACTGGGTAAGGATTCTCAGAGGTATTTTTAATTTTTACATCACATCTTTACACTACACCTGCTCCGCTGTAATCAGGCGTCGTAGCACAACCGGGCGGCATTAGGCCTCCCGGTTGGGACCCCAATGATGAAGCATGACACCAACTAGGTTGGTGTGTGAGGGGTCTTTTAAATATACCTAATGGTCCTTGGACTTACCACACATAGTGATTGATAGATCTCCACTATTTCAGGGTCCGTCCATATTGTTTCTT
Source organism: Calotriton arnoldi (assembly GCA_963921515.1). Classification (NCBI taxonomy): domain Eukaryota; kingdom Metazoa; phylum Chordata; class Amphibia; order Caudata; family Salamandridae; genus Calotriton; species Calotriton arnoldi. The sequence continues at coordinate 458,905 of CAWUFW010012268.1, read as the reverse complement.
TGTAACTTTACCCAGGGGATTAGGACGTACCCCAAAATCCTCGCTCTCTTTTTGTTTTTCGGGTGTTTTCTTAACTGCCATTTGAAAGTGTCAGAAAATGCTATTTCCTTGGTTGGTACTGTGAGGGGGCAGACTATGCAGGATCCACACAGGTAGTGTCCCGTTATAGGAGGTAGATCCCAAAGGGGTCTCTGCGGGTTGATGTTCTGAACCCTCGGCCTAGTATGTATCAGTATATCTTTGAGGTTGCTGGTACATTTAAATGCAAACCTTGGAGTAGGCAATTTGAGTGTTCCTGTGCTGAGGATACCCCAATGCTTCCTGATAATGTTCCTAATCCTGTTGGAGTCTGGGGTGTATGTAGTGATGCAAGTGGAAGCCTCAACAGGATCTTTATGCTGTGTCTCTAGTAAGGCCTCACGATTGTTGTTTCTGGCCCTTTTCATTGAAAGTACAATGTTCCGTTTTGGGTAATCTCTTTTACAGAGATAGTCTGCGAGAATGGCTGCCTCCGACTTAAAGTCATCTACGGAACTGCAGTTTCTCCTGATTTGGAGAAATTGTCCAAAAGGTAGATTTTTTTTAAGAGCCATGGGGTGATGGCTACTGAACAGGAGAAGGCTGTTACTATCAGTAGGTTTCCTGTACAATGTGGTACTGAGTTGGCCTTCACAGAGTCTTAAGTTAAGGTCAAGGAAAGGGATGTCACTCGCTGAGATAGTGCTGGTGAAGTTCAGATAAGGATTCACAGTGTTAATCCATTGACAAAATGCTTCACATGTAGACCTATCACCCTTCCAAAAGATTAAAATGTTGTCAATGAATCTCTTCCATGTTACCAAGTTGGTGTCAAAAGCGTTTGAGGCACTGAAGATCTCTCTCTATTCAAACACAGCCATTTAGAGGCATGCCACGCTGGGCGCAAAGGTGCTACCCATAGAAGTGCCCTGGGTCTGGTGGTATAACTGTTAACTGTACTCAAAGAAATTCTCAGTCAAGGCCAATGTCGCGCACTCCAGAACAAAGGTCACCGGTAAGGGTGAGTCCCAGTCGACGTTACCCAGGGCATCCTCTATGAAGCCCAGGGTGGCACGTTGAGGGATATTAGTATATAGGGCCTCAACATCCAGGGTGACCAAAAGGTTGATCTCCTCTGGATGTTGTACCTCCTCAATGAGTCGAAGGACATCTGTGTTGTCTAGTAGAAAGGATGGTGTTTTCTCACCAGTGGTTGTATGAAGTGATTGCAGAACCTCGACAGAGGTTCAAGAAGTGACCCAATCCCTGAGACAATAGGCCTACCCGGGACAGGTGTGGTGCCTTTATGAATCTTGGGCAAGATGTAAAAGTAGGGCACCTTGGGGTCCTTGGTAATGAGGAAGTCCGCTTCCTTCTTACTGATCCACACTTCTGTCTCTGCAAAGAAGACCATTGTTGAAATGATTGTTGAAAGGCGTGAGGTAGGATTGACATAAATGGGAGCATAGTATCTCCAGTTGCTAAGTTGTCGGTGACATTCAATGTCGTAGTCAGTGGTAGACATGATCATTGAAGCCCCACCCTTGTCTGCTTGTTTGATGCTGATATTAGGATCATCAGCAAGAGACTTGACAGCCATCAGTTCTGCTGAGGACTGATTGTGGAAAGAGTTAGGTGTGGTGCCTCCAGCTACATCTTTAAGTACGGTTTGTTCAAAGGTCAGTACTTCATTAGGTACCATACTTTTGTGAAGGTGGATGGATTGTGCAGTCCAGAGTCATTAGTAGGAGGTGCAGGTTTATCTTGAAAGAATGCCGTGAGGCGTGTCTTATGATACCCCGGGGACCCCATCCCCCAAGGCCTGGCCATTTAAAAAAATATTTTTATTTCTTTAGGGAGGGGGCCGAGCGGCCCCCCTCCCCCAGGCTGTTTTCGGCCCCAGGGGACCCCATCCCCGGGGCCTGGCCATTTAAAAAAAAAAATCAAAAAGGGAGGGGGAGCCACTTGGCCCCCCTCCCAGGCCATTTTTGGCCCTGGGGACCCCATCCCCGGGGCTTGGTCTCTGTGTTGGGGAACATGGGGGAGCCTCAATGCCCCATGGTACCTGCCAGCTCCCCGCCTCGTGCAGGAGCTGGCATTGCTTTTAGGCAAAGGGAGCTGCTGACATGCAGCTCCCTTTGCCCAAAAGGAATTCTGCTTCACTTCATGGTAGCAAGAGCAGTTTTCCTGCTCTTGTTTCAATGAAACGAAGCAGAAGTTTGCTATGGCATGGAGCAGTGCTTCCGCCATGGCATAGCAAACTGCAATGTTCCAGGGGTGTGTACCCCGGGACATTGCTGGAGTTGGCCCTGGGGGGTGGTGGTCCCCTGAGGCCATGGACAGCTTCTGGAGGGGGGCCGCACACCCCCTCCAATCTTTTTAATAGCACCAGGGAGGTGGTGGTCCCTCGGGACCGGGGATCCGCAACAGACCACCACATTGAATTGATCTGTGCCCCGGGGAGGTGGTGGTCCACCCACACTTCTTTTTTAAATTTAGCCCCGGGTAGGTGGTGGTACCGGGAGCAGTGTGGTAGGCAGGAGCCCTCCCTCACTTCATTTAAAAAATCAAAGCCCCAGGGAGGTACCAGTCCCCGGGGCTTTAGGGGGGCCACATGCCACCTGCATTTAATCAGTATTGCCCCGGGAAGATGGCAGTGTCCGGGGCAGTGGGGGCCCCCTCACTACAATTACACATTGCCCCGGGACCTGGCCTACCCAGGGGCTTAAGAGTTATGAAGCACGGGAGGCCATGCTTCATTTTGTTTTATTTTCAACAGGATTTGCGCACCCTAAGTGAATCCCGCCGGAATGTCTTTTTAAAAAAAATGCTTTTTTTGGCCCTCAGGGTTCCCGTAGGATACCCTGAGCAGGCCTAGGGGGCATGGTGATTCTACCCTTCCCCATTTTTGTTTTTTTCAATCGTTTTTCTTGTGACTTGGTTCAACCGAGTTACACGGTTCAAACGAGGAAGTGTTGGCAGCCAATCAGATCTCAGGATTGAGATCGGGAAGTTTCACAGATCCTTCGCGCCCATACATAGATATCTGTAAATATTTAAATTTCTCAAAAACTACTGAATGAATTTACACCATTTAACAAAAAGAACGCTTTCTGAACCAAGAGCTACATTTTTGCCAAATTTGGTGTAATTCCATTCAGCAGTTCGGGCTAGTCTATGGAAATTAACATGGAGAAAACATGTTTTGGGATCCCCCTTCTTGGTCAGCTCCCGCTTGATGAACCTCTCCGAATCTTTTAAGACAGGGTCTGCCCTGAGCGCCCCATTAGTTTTGAAAATTTTGTGAAGATTCGGCAAACGCCACCAAAGTTATTGGCAATTCAAAAACCACTTTTCCTATGGAAAGTTGGTCCTAACTATAACTACCTACTGGCGACTGCTAGTAGGATATATATATATATAGCAGGACTAGGCTTAATTCATTGCATTTATAACCCTTTTTGGCACAATGGTATCTACAGACCAGGTTTAATATTCATACACGGTCTGTACATCATTTGGAAATATCTAGTGATTGTTTTAAATATTTTAAATATTTTAAATATTTTGAATATTTTGGATATTTTAAATAGTTTACTAAGTTGTGCTTTTTCAATGCGTATATTTATGATGATAATAATATATTTATCTCTGTCTATATACATGCATTTTGGTACTTTGCAGTGTTATTTTAAGCTATTTATATACATATTTATATATACATATTTTTTCTATGTTCATTATGCCAATGCATTTTTTTGAAACTATCACGTGCTAGCACTGTCACTTTAAATATATGAGAGCACTCCACATGCGCGTCATGTGATCAAGGGCACTGTGTTGCCCGAATCGCGTCATGGCGGTGGTGCAGGGCGTCCACAAAATAAAGTAAAAACTTGCACCAGTAACGGGTCTGCATTCGTCATCTTTCCGGCAGAAAGCGCTACATGGCGAAGTAAGCTACATATATATATATATATATATATATATATATCAAACAAAAGCTGTTACCTCGTAACTTTACAGCAGCCGCGGACACCAAACGTCTTTCAAGCAGTTGTTTATTCAGCAGATACGAACAATTCGACGCGTTTCGGGACCCAGTCCCTTGTTCACGAGTGCTGTGACTTACTCTCTATTGCGTTTAAATAAACATGTGACCACCACCATAATAGAGCCTGAAAACAGACTTATCATGAAAAGAGGAGTTAACTCACTCCTACCTCACCCCAATGTGCTTGCAAGTTATTTTTACAAATATCGTTGTAATTACACCTTTTACACGAGCGACAAGTCTATATGGCAGTTCTAAACATTTAACACGTTTAAGATAAAAAATGACTTTTTAAAGTGCCTGCTCATATGCTAGGACAGAAAGCATGAAAAAATACATGAAAAGAGACTTCCACAGATAGCACTTCCTAAAATCTTTATATCACAATGCTTTTTTTAAAAAAAATCATCTATTTCATTTCATTGTCTTTCTTGGATAGTGGAGCTGCTCGAAATTTACTGTATTTCATCTAAGACCAAGTGGGCATTAAATGTAATCTATAAAAAATTGGAATAGAAGCCACTTCTTCAAAATTCAGTGCCTATACTATAGTTATACTGTGGATTAATAATTCATGTTATTTTAATGTCCTAGCCTTCTTCTGCAAAATAGATCACTGATAATAAAAACAAAACAAAACTAAATAAATATCACATCTTCAAAACCAATAAACATAACACCACAGTGACATTAAAAACACAAGTATCTCTTCAGCATTGGCAGAGTTAATTCATCATTATACAACAGATTTACTCAATCCACTTCAGATCACTAATATGCATCACTTTAGAACAAAAGATAAAATAATTGATTAATAAACGGTGAACTCCTTCACAGGTGAAAGATCAGTAAAGAGTCGCTGCTCCTTACCTTAGCCACTATCAAATCTACGTCTAACCTAGATGTACCGCTAGTTCTTCATCACAGTTATGACCTATCGGCGTAAGTGTTCTATATTGAATGATCAATTTAGATTCTAAACGTCGCAGATTTTGCACTCTGTTCCCTCCTCTCTCATTCATTTTAACTGTATCAAGTACGCAGAACTTAAAAGGTTGCTGTTTTGATCATGGTGACTTTGAAAATGTCGCGCAACTGGGTACTGTTTATCTCCATGTTTTATTGCGCGAAGATGTTCCAACACCCTTTTCTTCGCCTTGTGAATTGTGCTGCCTATATATGCCTTCTGACAGGGGCAAAAAGAGCATAGACTGCATAATCAGTGTTGCATGACGTATGTTTCAAAATTCGAAATGGCTTACAGTCAGGGGATAGTCTACATTCCTTTCTGTTTTTGCTATTCTTACAAGCTTTGCAGTTTCTACACGTGAAAAATCCCTGTATTCCTACGTTCTTTATGATAGAGGGCTCTACCGCTCTACATAAAGTGTCCTTAAGGGATTTGGCTTTCTTAAAAGTGATCTGAGGGAAGTTTTCTACACTATCTGCTATGTCTTTGTCTGTTAATAACACTGGCCAAAATTTGTTTAAGCTTTTTCGTACCTCTCGGGCCTGTCTATTAAAGGTGGTGATAAACCTTATCTTTTCTTGAGACTTACCCTCTTCCTTCTCTTTTTCTTTCTCAACTACTAGAGAAGCTCTTGTTCTTTTTGCAACTTCAATTCTAGCCTTGTTGATCACTGATTGTGGATATCCTCTCTCAAGGAACCGCTTGGTCATTGTTTTCTCTTCTTTGTCAAAACTCTCCACTGTACTGCAGTTCCGCTTAGCCCTTAGTAGCTCTCCCAGTGGTATACTATTGATCAGCGAACTGGGGTGACAGCTCCGGGCATGTGAGAGACTGTTCCCTGCAGTGGTTTTCCTAAATAGCGCACTTTCTAGAGAGTCTCCCTGCAATGTGAGTCTAAGATCCAAAAACTCCAATGACTCTTTTGACCACTGACTAGTAAATTGTAAATTGTAGTCGTTTGTGTTCAGAGTACTTACAAACTCATTTGCTTCATACTCAGTGCCCTCCCACACGCAGAAGATGTCATCTATGTAACGTATCCACAAAGCCACTTTATCTTTGAAAACAGGCAATTCTCTAACTACTTTTTCTTCCCAGTGCCCTAGATACAGACCTGCAAAGCAAGGAGCAAAGCAGGTCCCCATTGATGTTCCGAGGGTCTGTTTAAAGATTTTGTTATCAAAGAAAAAGTAGTTCTGTTTAAGACAGACAGACATCATTTCCATCAACATCTCTGTGTGAAAGAGATACGAAATGGATCTTTCATTGAGAAAATATCTACATGCTTGTAAGCCTAGGTCATGGGGGATGCAGGTGTATAAGCTCATGAAGTCTAATGATAACAAGGAGTAACTGCTTTTCCATTGAAGGTTCTCAAGACATCTCAAAAAATCTCCGGTATCCTTGACATACGATGAAAGTTTTTTTACCAAACTTTGCAAAACAAAATCCACATACCTGGAGATGTTTCCCAAACAGCTCCCCCGGGATGAGACAATGGGTCTCCCCGGGGGATTCTGTTGGTTTTTATGGATTTTAGGCAGTAGGTATAACGCCGGAAGTTTGGGAAATTTACACTCTAAGAACTTAAACTCTTCCTGTTCAAGTAATCCTTTATCCCTCCATTCTACCAGCTGATTTTGACAAATCTTAATGGAATGTTCATATTCCATTCTATTACTCCTATTGTACTTGTCCTTTTCTGATAGTTGTCTCATCCCCTCATCAATATATTTTTGTTTCGACAAAATCACTACGTTACTTCCCTTGTCTGATTTTTTAATGACTATTGTTTTATCATTTTTCAAATTTTCAATAGCCTCTCTCTGCGTTTTTGTAACATTGCTCCACCGTGCCATTTTTTGCGGTTGGAAAGTCTAAGCAATTCCTGAGTTACTCCTTTTTCAAAGACATCAATAGCTTCGTTTTTAATTTGAGGAACAAAAATAGACTTGGGTTTAAAATTACTTCGGGCACTTAAGTCTAAGGGAACATTTTCATTAATCAGATTCACAAAGGGATCACTCTCTACATCTCCTTCATCAGCTAAGACATTCATGATGTGGAGCAACTCAACATCTGCAATCTTAACATCACTAGGATACTCTCGCTGCACATCAACATCTCTTGCTACTTTTGTTGCGTACCACTTTTTAATGCGTAATTTTCTTGTGAAATAAAATAAATCAATACGACTGAGTATAATTAAAATCATTAGAAGGACAAAAAGTAAGACCCAAAGATAAAAGTTCTACCTCAACATCGCTGAGTATACGATCTGATAAGTTGACTACGGTTTTTCTGTCCATTATTTCACCTTCGTTTGGCCCCCTTGTACGGCTTCCCACTGGGCTTCCTAGTTCTCCTAGCGTCGAAATGTTTCCTTTTCTTCCGCCTTTGTTTCCTCTTCCATGATTTTGAAATCCTCCCTGCCTGTTGCCCACCTGTCTTCCTTTGGCAACTAGGCTGAACTCTGTTAAAATGCTGGTTTTTACTCCTTCGTGGTCTACGATGTTAGAGAAATCACTGCCACTAGTCACACTTCCATCTGATTGATTCTCTATACTGGACTGGTCTTCAAGGTTGCTTGCTGATACTGGAGGATTAGCAGTTTTAGAGGCTGATGTAACTGTACCTCCTCGCAATTGGTCATATTTCTTTGCAAAAGTTAAAATCTGACCTCTTTGGTAATCAACCAAGTCTCGTTGGAATTTTCGTTGTTTTTTCATTTTTATTTCTTCTTCAATCTTGTCCAAACTTTTTTCCATTTTATCCATTTCCCTCTGGAATTCTTCTACTCCACAAAGCGTTTTTAGTTGTTGCGTAATGTCTTCAATAGTGACAGTTAGTTTTTCACAATCCTTCCTGGCATGTTTAACCAACATTTTCAGCATGTTGGTTGAACATTGGTGATTATTACTAGCCCAGTCGTTCACCAGTTCGGGGTCCGGGTCATTAAACGTTGGCGTAATAGAAATACGCAATCCTCTCGGTATTCTACCGACGTCGATGTATTTTTGAAGGGTGGTTGCCTCCCACCATTTATTCTGTTCTGTTTTGAGGGCTCTCCACATTTGATCCAATATTATTTTATTCGGCGTGGTAATTCCACTGCTTGATGCAGTGATTCTTTCTGTTGTGTCATTCTTCGTACAGTTATCAAACATTCTGCCCGCTGCCTCCGAGCGCTTGTCATTCCTCATTGCCATATTCTCTGCTGTCTCGAAATATACGCGATTACCGCGTCACTGCTTACTGAATCGGGGCTGCATTTACATTAAAACACAGTCTCGCCAGCCGTCTGCTAAGTGTCAATCGCTTTCACAAACGATACCTTTGCTCATTCCCTGAAAGCACAAGTGCCTCGGACGATCAGCTTGTCCTGTCTCGTCTTTCACGGTGAGTTCCTGTACCGGATAAAAACACTTAGCGGGTAGGGGTTGTTTCAAATATCCAAAATCGCAGCTCAGTGCAAACGCACTGAAATCGCCTTTCCCCTTCCTCTCACAACGGCGGTCCGCGGCAAGGGGGCGAGCCTCATAACACCAAACAAAAGCTGTTACCTCGTAACTTTACAGCAGCCGCGGACACCAAACGTCTTTCAAGCAGTTGTTTATTCAGCAGATACGAACAACTCGACGCGTTTCAGGACCCAGTCCCTTGTTCACGAGTGCTGTGACTTACTCTCTATTGCGTTTAAATAAACATGTGACCACCACCATAATAGAGCCTGAAAACAGACTTATCATGAAAAGAGGAGTTAACTCACTCCTACCTCACCCCAATGTGCTTGCAAGTTATTTTTACAAATATCGTTGTAATTACACCTTTTACACGAGCGACAAGTCTATATGGCAGTTCTAAACATTTAACACGTTTAAGATAAAAAATGACTTTTTAAAGTGCCTACTCATATGCTAGGACAGAAAGCATGAAAAAATACATGAAAAGAGACTTCCACAGATAGCACTTCCTAAAATCTTTATATCACAATGCTTTTTAAAAAAAATCATCTATTTCATTTCATTGTCTTTCTTGGAAACTGGAAATAGAAAAGACAGAGTTTATTAAACCTCATGAGGTGGAGCTACATTCACACACATCACCCTTCAGTAATGCATGAAGTAGCACACTGAATGGAAGGACCATGGTCCTTTTATACCCACACAGGGGCTCAAATGAAGGCGATACAAACACAAATGATGGTTTTAGATACATATAAGGTCATACAGAAAATGCACAGTCGACAAGTGGGTGGAGCTAACAGTTTCTACTTCTAGTAGACATCCTGACATTTATAAACTCGGAACAGCTGCAAGCTCAACTGAGCATGTGCAAAGCAAGAGGAACTAAATATAACTTGTCTCTAGGCAGATTTCAAGAGCAGTTAACAGGAAGGTAGGACAGAGCACATGGTGAGCACATGGCAGCACATGGCAACCAAAATGGCTGCCAGAAATACAAAATGGATTCCACAAAGCGGACAATTTAGCCTCTAAATACAGGCTGTCTTTAGCCAATGCTTAACTTAAGTGCTGCCAAATTACAACAGACGACCCTTTCAGCATTGGCTGAAGACATTCGTTTATCTGGGGTAATCTAGATATTCATCCCGTACATCTATTAACATTATTTCGGCCACCTCTTTATTCAACATTTGTTGGGCCTTTGTTTCAGCAACGTTCCCTTTGGCAGGTATACAAGCAGAGATGCAAATGGAGCAAAGCATTGGACCACATTGGATACATACACAGCATGAAAAAAGTATCAACATTACATACAGGATAGTCAGTAGCTTCCAGCCCCAAGCAGAAACAAGAGTCCAAAACCATCTAGTCTAATTCTAAGTTTCAGGGCTCTGATGTATTTCAGTGACTATCTATTTCAATTTCAGAATAGCCAACAGCACATACCTAATAAAAACATTTTCAATAGACTTTCTCAGTATTTTTTATGATGGCTAAAGTATCAATTAATATACTTAAGGAAAGAGTAAAGTAACATGCTCAGATGAACTTTTCTCGTGCAGAATAAACATTACTCTTAAAAAAATATTAATGCAGTCAGACATATTATTACAAAAACAATCCTGGCTCCGGGGGACCAGGAGGACCACACAGGGCCATAGGAATTAGGACAAGGAGCCGCAAAGGGCTGTTCCTCCTCAAAAATGGGACGACCAAAGGGGTACATTACTAACAAAAAAAAGAGTCCTTGGGAAATTGTAGCCGCTGTACAAACCAGCCAGAGGGGAGTCTTCTCCCTGTGTCCGTTTGAGCCTCACAGGCAGGCTCTTGTTGTTCCCACGGTGGAGCTGCACAACTCGCAACTCAAGAATCACGGCCCAGTTTGAGAAGAAAAAGTCTTTCTTTCAGAATAGGGCAATCACCCCCCAGGGCAAATACCCTCAACAATCCTGTCCAGTGTCTCAGGCAGTGCACCAGTTTTCTTCACTTTAATCTAACAAGCACCAAGGGCACAGCACCTGTACCCTAAACTCAAGTCCTTCCCTAACTCCTGTATTGCATCACTGGCGCACTGCTCTTTTGTTGGGGGCACTGATTGTAGCCAATATGCTCAGGCATCCCTTGATCAACAAACAAAGGCGTAGACTTGCATTCACTTTGGGACCAGGACTCAAGGCCTGAAGCAACCCTTGTTTCAAAGGGGTCACCTCAAGCAAAAGCCTCCTTGCCGTCCTTATCGGTCTGTGACTCTCTCAGCTGGGCGGCATCAAAAACTGGATCCACAGAAAGATTTCTTCATCCTGATTTGTGACCCCGTCTTTCGCCCAAGACAGTGGCAGGGGTACACACTTTACGTCCCAGTGCTTCCGGCCTTCACTGAGGTCCTAGTTGCCAGCAACGTCTGTGCTGGTTCCCTTTATCTTGACTGTAGGCTGGACTGGTGCTGACTCCCAGGCTGGATCTGATGTCCGGGCCCCTCTGGCAATGGTTGTAGGGCAGCAAATATCTATTGGTGGGCAGAACAAAAAGTCTTTAGACAAGGCATAAAAATAATCTATCAACAGAGAGGATAGTCTCAGAATACTCTCTTAGTCCTGGGGCCCCATTCATTAGCAAGGCACCCAACAACCACTTCATCTTATCTGAGAATAAAAACACCCTAGACCTCTTGGCAAGTATAAAAGGAACGTTTTGGTGAACTGACAAGAGTAATACATCACCCAATCCCAAACAGCCAAGGAAGTCTGTGTTCATTTACTAAATTCTGAGGAAAAAAAGAAAAACAATACAGACATACTCCAAATCCTTACATTTGTATATTCCTATATTATTCATCTGAAGAACCTCAAGAAAAGAAACTTTTCCTACACTACTGCTTATGAACCTTGCATTACTTGTATAGGACTGCAGACACTTCTAAAATACTTTCTCCTAATAAAAACACCTACATGTTACACTTAAGGTCATGCTTTCATGTTATAGGCGCAGCAGGAAAAATCTAAAACTGCTAATTTAACAGATTCTTATTGCAAAAAGAACTAAACTTCAACATAGTGGGTACATTTTCTCCAGCAGAACATGTTATGACAAACAAACTCCTTAAAAACAATATTTTCCTTCAAAATGTTTGCTAAGGATCACATGGGCGTCTTTCCTGTATTCTACTTTTCACGATCCGGACTATGCAACATCATTTTCAAAAGGAAAAAAACCCTATCTCCAGCTCTAATAAGGGCTGTCAGCTCAATTACACAGACTAGCTAATAAAAGACTAGCAATGCCCTTGCAAAACTGTATAGAACATGAGAATAACATAAACAATAATGGTATTGCCACCTGAGATTTTTGAACAGAAACCCCCACTATACAGTTCCCTTTAAAGGTCAAATAAGGGAACATCAATCTGTTCTACTCATTCTTTCATACAGGATGGGCAGTAACATAGTATATATGTTTCATCATTGTATTAATGCTAACAATTTTTAAAACAGTATTACTGAATAGCCAATAACTATCTCATGGCTATTTCCTAGACAGCTTAGACAGACTCAAGAGAGAGTGAGAAAAAGAGAGAGAAAACATAATTTTGCCTACCCTTAATTTGTATAGGAGCTAGCCTCCTTCCCCATTTTGACAGTAGGAAAACCTGAAACAGGTTTACCTTCTGTCAACACTATTTACCCCTATTTATGGCAACTGGGCACAAACAACTTGTAGGACATATCTTAGAAAGTGGCTATTTTCTGATTCAGCCTAACACAAGCACATTGAGTACTGTGGAAAGCGTTAGTAACCAATGTACCAATTCCTTCAGCAATTGTAGTAGATTAACATGAGGGCGCATGAATGCAAACTAAAATCCATTTCCTCCTTATCTTAGCCCTTGCACAGTATTCTTTAAACTAAAACCATTATTTTTATATACATGACAGATCAATGCTCAACTGAGGGCTGCTTTTCCTTCGTTTCATATGACTGCGCAAAACGTGTGTTTGCTAAAAATAGGAAGCAAAGCTTCTCATTCCTCTCTCTGCGCTGTCATCTCGTCTTTCAAAAACTTTTCAGAGGTCGAAGTGGCCAAGCAAACCTTACCCTTCACCCTGCTAAGTTGCTAAATGCAGAACTCCGACCTTTGACCCGTTCAGCAGCTGGTCATTTTCTTTTTGCAAGGCTTGGCATGCGGTTTTTGTAATTCAAAGCAACTCTGGAGAATCACGGCTGATAGGCAGTCCTGTCCGGTGTGTTTGCCAGTAATTTAAAGGTAGGATAATAACTTCTGCTGTGGTTTCTGTATACTTATTTTCATTTGTGTACAGTGTGTTGGGTGCAGTAGGTCAGCTGTTTATTCTATACTTGCATGTATACTTTATTGAAGCCTCTGATCAGTTTAAAAATTGCCCTGAGTGGCAGAATTGCTTTTAAAATAGTGACTTTTGCTCAATTTCGACTTTGGTGGTAGGGGCACTTAAAAATGAATATCCTACAATATTTTGGCATATTAGGGATCACCAGGGTGTCCTCTAGATATCCCAGAGATGGGGGATCAGAAATGTATAAGGTATACCCTTAAAAATAGGTTTGTATATGCCTAGATAAAGTGAAATTTCACATTGTACTCCCCACATCATGGTAAAGTGCTACTCAAATCCAACTTTGATGCTAGGAGCTATATATTATTCACAATATGATTATCAGACATTACAAAAGATCAAAAACAATTTTATGGCAATTATTTTTAAGAAACATTTTTTCCCTGCATAGAATCAAAATTCTCCTCCTTTATTTTTTTTTTAAAACTAATGATCACAAACCCTTTTGATGGTTCCATATATGAAAAGCAAGCCTCATTCCTTTCCTATCACCTTTAAATGTATTCATTTATAATACAAAGCACAGAAGCCTTACTAAAACTGAAAAAGTCTGCGCCACTTTTTAAAAGGACAGTTATTATTTAACCGCAGAACCACAGATGTACTTGTTAAAAAGGCATTAAGAAAGGAAATCCCTACTTTCAATTTTGTTCTCTGTTATCCAAAATAATGAAACTGGTTTTTTGAAACTTTTAAAATAATGCAGGCCTTCATACCAGTTTTACACTGACTTAAAATTTCGCTGACTCAGCATTCCTGTCTGTGGCCGTGATCAGGAATAGCCATATGCTATTTATGCAGCTGTTGTTTGTCAGCAGGGGTCGAATTTTCACGCCTTTCTCAGGAAAAAACCCTTTATTATTTGAAATACCCTGACAGAGTTAAATCCCCATTTGCTGTGTCAAACAGTTTCTTTTCAGTTAGTCAGTTTAAACACAGCTGTTGGAAAGCTTTTTTCTCGGGTGCTGAAAGAAAAGCATGTCACAGTCTATTTAAAAACTGAGGCATTTCAATGCAGTCAAATCTATCTTTCTATAATGTGTATTTAGTTCAGCAACGACCAAATTCACTCAAATTATGTGCATGCCTTTTAATGTGTAATACAATGTATCTAAGGAAAATGCTGTAACATGTTGTATTTTAGTCTATTGATTACAAAACACACAATTTCGTTTTTCTTCCTCTGTATGAGGCCTATTTTAATCCTATTGAATACGAATTCTAATTTTATCTTTAGCATTGTGGCAATTTGCACACATGTATAGTGTCTTACTCTGTCAATTTAATAGTAACATGCAGCTGTTTAGCATATGTTATATAATTCATTTCTGGATTTTTATTTAATATGTAAGTAACTAAATGACAGTTTGCATAACAGAATGATGACAGCAAAAAACATAAACAAACTCATTGAGCTCATTCCAGACATTTACAAAAGGGGTCATACACTCAGAACACACAACACAGCGCGCTTAAAGCTAGCCATTCTTACACAAAGAGCGCAATCGCTATTTACTCACACAAGTATCACCAATGTCAAACCACATAGACATTGAAACACACATTTAACCCACAAATCAACACTTAGGACTTTAAGACAGCTTACAAATTGTACGCAAGACCAAACTATTTGTAAATACTAATTGTAAGTCATATTTACAAGAAGAGCTCTCAAAAGTAGCCCAAAAACTGTTCCATGGTCAAGAAGCCAAAATACACCAAATTCGCCAGTTTTGGCTGGTAGAACACCCAAAAAGCGCTCTGCATATCACCACTTATGAATGTTACTAAGTGCACAGATCAGGATCCGTTTTATGTACATATTTAGTTCCATGGGGTACTTAGTCACCAAGAAAGAAATATCTTTTTACTATATCTAAACCTATTTAGGTATCCCCTCTGAGGGGAGTCAACTGAGTACTTACTAAATCCCTATTGGTACCTCCAAAACAGCAACACTTTCTGCGAAGTGTGCTAGAAACAGGCATGCCAAAAATAGGGCAGAATATGCAGTATTATAATCAAAGTAGCGCTTAAGGTACTCTTCGTACGTTGCGCTGTTCAAACAATTTCAAATAGAGAAAATCTCCTCATTACCTGCCTATATGAATTGCAATGCATATATAACTTACAAAACAAATTCCAAAATTGGCCAATCATACAAACAAAGCCACAGTAAGTGTTACTAAAACTACCTTACCAATCAAAGGCATCAAACCAACAGCAAGTGCCGCAAAACGGCTCTTACCAATCAAATGGTGTCCAGGTTCCAACTGCCAAGTTCTCAAATCGACCAAATGGTCACTGCACGGCGAATCAACAAAAGAGATCTCAGTCAAGGACCGGCGCCGCCGGGATGGTCAGATCAGAAAGAAAGGAAAAACGCCATGGGTGCCAAGACTCAGGTCTCCTCAGGCAGCGATCGCGTCCAAGAGCGAGATTCCAATCCTTCGTCTTGACCAGTCCTTTGGGCATCCGAGTCGCTGATGAGTCCCACGTTGGAAGCGCCAATTTGTTGTAGTTAGCCTCAGCAAGGCCTACCAGTGCTTAGGGGTTCTCCCTTCTCTGCACAGAGTCCTCAGACACTTAGGAAGAAGTTGGCACAGAAACTGGAAATAGAAAAGACAGAGTTTATTAAACCTCATGAGGTGGAGCTACATTCACACACATCACCCTTCAGTAATGCATGAAGTAGCAGACTGAATGGAAGGACCATGGTCCTTTTATACCCACACAGGGGCTCAAATGAAGGCGGTACAAACACAAATGCTGGTTTTAGATACATATAAGGTCATACAGAAAATGCACAGTCGACAAGTGGGTGGAGCTAACAGTTTCTACTTCTAGTAGACACATCCTGACATTTATAAACTCGGAACAGCTGCAAGCTCAACTGAGCATGTGCAAAGCAAGAGGAACTAAATATAACTTGTCTCTAGGCAGATTTCAAGAGCAGTTAACAGGAAGGTAGGACAGAGCACATGGTGAGCACATGGCAGCACATGGCAACCAAAATGGCTGCCAGAAATACAAAATGGATTCCACAAAGCGGACAATTTAGCCTCTAAATACAGGCTGTCTTTAGCCAATGCTTAACTTAAGTGCTGCCAAATTACAACATAACTATATGTGAGACTGAGTGATTGTGAGAGTGGCATGTATGGATGAGTCTGTACTTATTTCAGTGATTACATAAGAGAGTAACTATGCGTTACTGTCTGTATGAATTAGTGAGGTGGTGTGTGTATAACTATTTAGGTGAGTAAATGGGAGTGTGATTGATTCTTTGCATGACTGACTATGTGTGTGAGTAACTCCATGGATGAGTGGCGGTGTGTGAGTGTCTGAATAGGTGTATGAGTGCATATGATAGCATTGTATTGATAAGTGACTGCATGTATAAGTGATTGTATAGGTGAAAGAGTGGATGTGTGTACAGACATAGGAATCAGTGAGTGAGTATGTAGTAACTGGTATTGGTGTGTGGATGCTTTCGAAAATGGTAGTGTGTATTTTACAGTGGGTGTTATAAAGGTCATATTAGGGTGTGATGAGGTGCATCAGATTATCACGTGGATGATGTCATCAGTGATGTCATCAGTGATGTCATTTGAGATGTCATCAGTGATGTCACTGACCATGCCATGAATGATGTAATATGTGACGTCATGAGCAGTGCTTTGTGGGGGCGCGAGTTATAGTTAACTGAACTAACTATAACGGTGGAATTTCTATGGTTTTGTACGAGTGAAATGTCCAGCTAACTGTTATCAGATTCTACTTAACTTCACTATTCACAGTGATGTCAGTGTAGTATCATCATAAACAGCTGGGGAAAAAAAACAATCAACTAGATTGTTAAAAAAAACAAATGACTTACTCTTACAACCACAATAACAAATCAACACAAATAACACATCCAATACTATTTCCAATTTTTAAATGTTACCTTTACTGTGTAGTTTCTGTTGACATTTTTCCTCAAGGCCAAATAATGTGTGGAATTTTTAAAAAAATCATCCAGTATCAATTCCTTAAAGCATCTTCCCATTTTCCCTCTAGGCTAAATAATGTATCTAAAATTTTTGTTTCAGAAATATCAAGTATGAGTTGGGTAATTCATAAGGCAATCTCGGTTTAATTTCCAAGTGTGTATCGTTTCAGTGACTCCAACCATTTTTGCATTTCAAATATACAGTATAATGTCCACATGTGGTAGTACCTCCAGAATGGAAAACAATAGCCAGTGTTGTGAAAGTTCTTCCAGAAATAGATACTTGACTAGCAACAACATTTTTAATTTTCGTTTCCACTTTTCTTCCATTTGGTCTACAGCGTTGTAGCATTAAAAATACATATTTTCCATATCTTTCTAGGCATAATGTAGATAACATTTCTGATTGACAACGAGAACATTTCATATCATGATTTGCTTCTTTTACTAATTTTGGAAAAGGTACAGATTTGCAGTCAGGTATTGTTAAATATAGAAATCGTTCTGTCAACTATAGTACTAGAAGTTAATGAACACTGTTCACATTTGTGATTCCATTTGTAACTGAGTCCAAATAAACTCTCAATCTGGATTCTTTCATCTTCTAATACTCCAAGCATAACCATCAGAAACTCTTGTGCATCTTGTTGTATATTAGGACTGAATGTTAATGATCCAGTACATGTATCCAAGAGTTGTCGAATACCAGAAGCAGTATGGATCTTACTTCTGTCAGTTCTCAATTGTTCAAATAAACTATAAAGTGCAGAACATCATTTTTTTTCCTGACTTCCCATAATTTCACCATAAAGATCTTCTAGATAAAATATAACGTTTAGAATAACATTACCATAGCAGTTGACACCAGAAGCATTTTCTAATTGGTATCCCACAACATCATCACTTGTTTGTATTTTCTGTTTCTTTGCATCTTTTCTTTTCTCCTGAATTTTTTTCTGATTTTCAACCACACTTGATTCATCAACATGTTTACGCTTTGAACACACAGCACGTTTTTCATTAATAGGATATTCACCTAAAGTTGGTGCATAAAGTCTTATTAAACGATTATATTCTCTTACACAATTTACATCAGCACTAACCTTGTTTTCATCGAAATCAATTAAATACAAACCAGACAATGTTCTAACTCGAGATAATGCAACGTTTCCATTCCCTCTTTAAACGCAGTTCTTCCAACATTTACTAAAGCATTATCTACACTTAAACCTTGAGATTTATGAATAGTTATTGCATATGCTAAACAGAAAGGAAACTGTTTTCTACGAACATACAAGTCTTTTACCAGCAAAAAACGTACAGCACAACGCCCAATTTGTTTCACCTCTGCAATCTGATCAAATTTAATTTTCAAGAATTCAATTGCATTTCTGTTTTGATACTTTACAAATTCAACAACTTTCCCTATTGCTCCATTCACTAAACCTTGTTCTATATTCAAATTACGCCTCAAAATTACCCGACAGTTTATACATACATCTAAAAAAAATTCTAAGCCAGCAGTTTTTGATACAGACATTTCCAAAGAATCCAATTTAGTCTGTAGTTTATTTGAAAGAAGAATTGTTATTCCTTGATGCTCGATTTTATCAATAGCTTCAATGTGAACTATTTCTTGATTTTCCAATTTCAGAAGCGCTTGTTTAAGTGTATAACACTCTTCCAGTGTAGGCATTAAGCGAAGTATAGACTTTTTTCTGCAATGTTCTTGTACAGTACTGCTGCTGGTGTGTTTTCAGTTGTAAACTAGTTCTTTAGTAGACGACTTTGTAAAGCTTGTTTACCATGTTTGCTTAGAACACCAATTCTTACATCTTTCAGAATATTTCCATAATCTTCATCACTTGCTTGTCGTATATTCTGAGTGAGTTCTTTATATTCAAAATTTAACCAGAGATTCAAAATTCCAATACTTCCCAAAGATTTCCTAGTGTCTTCATGTAGAAGAGTTTTAAAGACTGGTTCTTGGTTTACAGGAGTTAGTTGTAGCAGATCTCCAAATACAATTAAATGTTTTACTCCAAAGAGAACGTCGTAATCTGTTTTTAATACCTGTTGCATTCTTAAATGCACGAAAGCAAGCATTAAGTTTGAGACCATGCTCACCTCATCAATAATTAAAAGTTTCATCTTCTTCAGCACTCTTGACACTTCATAAGAAGCTTCTCCAGACAACTTCTGATAATCTAATTTATTATCATGCTCAACTGGTAACATTAGTAATCTATGCAAAGTAATTCCTTTAACATTGTGCGCAGCTAATCCAGTTGGAGCTGTTACTACACAAGATAAATGTGAACCAGTAGTTTTTTTAAGATAACTGGTCAAAACTTTAATTAAAAAACTTTTACCCGTTCCAGCTTGACCGCTGATGTACATCAGAATAGGTTTAAGTGATGAACATACACATTCTTTTTTTTTCATGCAACAAACCATGTTCTATCTGTTCTCTCACTTATACATATATTTCTTTCTGTTCAATATTTACTTGTTCTTCTAACTTTTCCAATGCAATATTCTCGTCTTGTGCTTGTTGCATTGCAATTTCCACTTCATGCATAGCAATCGCTGCTTCATTTTCCACTATTGGTTGTCCAAGTGGATCTTGACTACATGGACCAGAACTTTGACTATCTTGAGAACTTTTATTTGCAACTTCAGCTATAATAGTCTTTTCCTGTTCAACTTCATCATTCAACATTTTTAAATATGTATGGAAAATTGAACATGCAATTAACCCTGGGCAAAGCACTATGCTACGCTCGCGTAGTTTGCGAAGTTTGCGCTACTTCGCACAACGCGAAGTGCACGTAGCACAGTGCAAACACGCGTAGCGTAGTGTAGTGCAGCGGTCATTTTTGCTTGCTCGCGGTCCTCAACGTCAAGTTGGCGACCGCAAGCAAGCAAAATGACATCCCGGCGAGACTTTTTCTCGTTCGCGATCAGCAACATCAAGTTGCCGATCGCGAGCGTGGAAAATAAACCTCCCGGCGAGATTCTCAACGCGGGAGGTCAGGTTTCTCATTGCGAGTGGTCGCGTATGCTCGCGACCGCTCGCGATGAGAAACTACCAGTCCGCGTTGAGAAAGCTGCTGCTCGAGTAAAAATCTACTCGAACGGCAGTAAAAGACAGCTCGCACTGTGCAAGATGCCGTTTTCAATGATTGCACAGTGCGGACAAGCATCCGGCACTGTGCAATCATTGCGAACAGTGCACTACGCAGTTCGCGTAGTGCTACGCGTAGCTCGCGTAGTGCGAACTGCACTTTGCGTAGCTTCGCGTAGCGCTACTTCGCGAACTACGCCCAGGCTTACATGCAATGCTATCTTTACATGCATTAAAAGAATCTTCGTAGCAGTCGAAATCTCCAAGTAATTCACTTTCGCTACGCCATGGTTTGAACAGTTGAAGAAGTGCTAAATAGTAAAATTCTCGCTTGTCTGGAGTTTCACAACTGAGTTTCTTGTGGTTGATAAGATTGCCTTTTGTATGTTTTACTAAACATCCATGACATCCAAGTACTGCATATTTTCCTTGTTTTAAATTCTGTTTAACATTTCTTTTGAAGCTGTAATGTTGAAGTACTTCATACAGACATAGCTGTTCCAGATGTCGACTCCTTTTCGGATAGTATGTATCCAAGATATTAGTTTTAAGAATTTCTGTACTGTCTGGTTCATTTGCTGCTAAGTATTCAATTTCTTCTAATGATTTCAACACTCTATTTCATGAGCAGGCAAGACCTAAACTTACCCAAATGATCCCTCGTGATTTTGAATATAAACTTGAAGAGGACAAGCGGTCTGAACATTCATACGATCCAATTTCTCTGTGGGAAAGCATTTTCAAAGTAAAGCTGTACAACTTTTGCTAAGGCTTTTCTCTTCTGCAATTTCTTCCCACATTTGTTTCATCTCGGTTTTTTCTGATTTCGTTATATATGATGTAACGTAGCGTGCAACAGCAATTGAGTTGTCTGCAACATACTGGATGTCCATATTTGCATTCCACATTTTTAAAATAACCGGATTGTAGTCATTAATATACTTTGACAGTTCTGTTCTTTTAAAGTTGTAGGTATTCTTTGGAGATTTGCGAGTTATTGTGTGCCTCACAGAAGAAAAAAAGAATTTACTCTTCCTTTAGAAATTAGTGGACGTGGAAATCCAAACCGACACTTGGTATAAAATTTTCCTTTAGACTTGTATTTTCGTCGGCAGTACTTTCCACAACGTTGACTTTGGAAACGTAAAACTTGCTGTCTCAAGCTTCTATCTCCTCCTTCTCTTGGAATCTCACATGTCACATACTGTTCAATGAAAGACAATACTATTTCATCTGAATCAGTTCCAAATTTAGGTGCATCCTTGATCCACAATAGCATATGTATATGAGGAGCACCTCTCGCTTGGTACTCCTTTCTCCAAAAGAAATCGGTAACTTCTCCAAGAGGTGGATTCTTTTTATTGCAGATGAAAGACATCATAGCTTGAAACCTATGATTAAAATATCTGCACACATTTACAAGATCCAAAGAACACAGTTCTCCAGGTGTCTTCATTTCAACATTCTTTATATTGGAATTTGCTTCTCATAGAAATTCAAGCAAATCTTCCCATGCATACTCTGCACAGCTAAGTGTCACAAACCACGTTGGTGTACCTAAGTTCCGTAACATACATTTCAGTTTTCCATGACGACGATACCAATACTCATTTGTTGCTCGTTGACATGCCATCAAATTAATTAACTGTGCTTCTAAATTTTCATCTGTTTGTTGAACTTTCTCCACAAATTCTTTTGCTGAAAGAAGTGATTGATGAACTCCAGTTTTCAGTATGTGGTTCACTGCATAGGACAGAGAAGAGAGACAACTTTCAAACAAAATGTGAAATATATATGGTATACACTGCCGGAATCTAGGATCCTCAGAGTATAATCTTGTTGAGCGATATTCTGAAGCTGGAATACGTTCAGGTCGGTCATCATATCGTCCACCTTCTCCAGTAGGAAACAGTTGTGGAAAACAACGAGCTTCTAAACTTTTTTCCCATACACTCATTGGAGTTCCATTTGCTTTTTTCATTTGAAATAACTCAATACTGTTTCCTATTACTTCTTTTGAATGTAGAGGACATATTGTGTAATGTTCATAAATCTCTTCACTCCTTGACTTGTCCACTTTCTCTATTTGACCACTTGAAATTTCAGATTCATCTTACAAACTTATTACCTGTTGTTCCACATTTACACTTTTATAATAAATATTATTCTCCAAAAGATATAACGTAGCCTTTTGAAGTTTTTTAACATCCACAAATTCTTGTCATATTTTCCGACTCTTTGTTGGTACTCCATTTACTAGAATGACTACTGCTTCATTTTCATCTTTGTCTCCACCAACAATTTCAATATTTTTCTTAAAATCCAAAGGTAAGTACACTACTCTTCCTTTCAGCCCTCTTTGTAAATCTGTTGGTGGCAGTTTACCTGTTTTAGTCTCCATGCAAATTATAGTTTGAAATGGATGAACAGATTGAATTAGAACTGACTCATATGTATTCAAATCTGCCAGCTCCTCCGGAATAGCTACTAATTCTAACTTATTATGTACTGCTCTAGCGGGCATTTTGTTCTCTTCAAATTTGTTATAACAATATTTACAAATACGTTGATCACTGCCTAACTCAAATTGACCTTCCACTAACAAGTAAGTTGCAAATTCTTTCAATTTATCATTATTCTTCTTTTCAGATTTCAAATACAAATCAACATTCCTAGTTTGAATTTTATAATTAGTACGTCGACAGCAAACACAAACATAGTTTGGAATTTCAGAGCACACTATGTTAAAATTCCAATTTCTTCTTCAAACTGATCAATCATAATCACTTTCCCATCTTCTTCAACATCTGTAATTGTCAAACTTTCACTTTCTATACACTGCTCTTCTGAACCAAAATATCGGAACTGAATATCATCACACTTTTTTGTACATCTGATAAAGAACTGTGTAAAAGAGCTGTATTTAGTTCACCTAAACATAATGCAGGACTTTTTACATAGTACAGTTTCCTTAAAAACCTCTGCATTTCTGAATGGTGTACTGCTAACATCCTAAAGTGATGAAAAACACTTTTACACACTTTTCTTGAAAGACAAGCCAGAGAATGCCCATGTTTCTCAGTATATTTTCTTACATTACAAGGATCTAGTGTTTGTAACAACCTAATCTTCTGTTTTATACTTTTCTGTGAATATTCTCGTAACAAATTTCGCATTATATCAATAGATTCCTGTTGAATACTACAAATACTGCTACAACCCCACTTATACACAGGAGCTTGTGTGTGTTTCCCTTGTACTTCTTCAGCTATTAACTGTTTTGCACTAATAGTAACCATTTCCTCTTTTGCAACAGGACAACCATTCTGAACTTCGTAGCAACGACCTCCAGTATCAACTGCAAATGGTAAACTATTTTCTTGGAAGTAACTCTCTTCATTAAAAAAAGGTTCACTATTAGATGTATGTTTCCATTTTCCACTGAAGATTTTACAAAAGTTGCTTCTGTTCACACGTCTTTTTTTTTTTACTTTTGTCTTTCAGAATCTTCATTGTTTTATCCAACACTTTCATCCTCTTCAAAATGAAAATGAATATTTTTTGTTTTAACTTAAAAGCAGTATCCACTACGCTTTTAACACGCTGTTTCTGTTTCAATTGCAGCACTTTCTTTTTATATTAAATTCTGAATTACTCTATTTCGAAAAACTCTTTGACGAATTTCTTTTAATTGTTTTTGTCTACGGGTAACAAATACTCTTTCCTTATCATGTTTTTTTCTTGCAATTTGAAGTCAAAGTCTGCTTCTCCTTACTTGAACATTTTTTATTTTTCCTTTGTGTGATGTTATTTTCATTAAATGTTCGTAGTACTTTTTTAGAAATTTTCTAGTGTTTTTACCAGAAGAAACTATTTTCGTAGTACTCTGATTTTCTTGTAATGCACATTTTTGACTTTTCTTTAAGTAGATTGCCTTTTTGTTTTCCCTTTTTTTTCAGTTCTTCTAGGCATTTTCAATTTTTAATCCAAACAAAATAATGTTCTGCGAATGAAAAAAAAGTTTCAATTATTTGTTATATCTGTTCAATATGTCAAAATAATCACATACAATTATATAAGTTCCAGTGGCGGCTTGCAGAGGAAATGCTGCATGGTACTGGAGCGGAATAAGGGAACAGTAGGGTGGCAGGTAGTGTCATCCGATATACAGCACGTATTTATTGAATTATTTAGATTCACCTTCCCATTTTATATGTGACTCCACTACCTCCTACTTTTCCCGTCGCCCCCCGCCTCACCCCCCGTCCCATGCACCCCACTGTCCCACGCCACTTCTTCTGCAACCCACTACAGATAACTTTGTAGATACTATTTTGTAAAATTGTTATCTGTATACTTAGAGTGATATTCTCAACTAAATGGCACATGTAAACGTTACCCTTATTAGTTTATCACTTCTATCGGCAACTTAGCAAGCATAACACTGCACCATATTAGCAAAAATATGGTACAGGCTTACATTTCAGTAGGCGTTCCCGTGACAAAAGCCAAGACAACAGCACACCTCAACATTCACAACGACCAGCCACATCCGCGATAAAAACACAAAACCGGTGATAAGGCGCGTTAGCACCAGGAAATTTACACCTGCTCTGACCTGGTGTAAAGTTGGATGGCAGCCAGCACCACAAAAGGGAGCACAGCCCAGGGCCACATCCGAAGGGCAACAGATGCCATGGAGCAACTCATCATGCAGCCCAGACACCCAACAGGGCCACAACACCCACCGCCAACACCCCAGGACCCCATCCCACACCCGGAACACCCCCCCCAGCACCACCCCCAAAACCGGACTAAGAAATTGCACACCAACACCACCAACCCCAAAACAAACATCTTGCCTGATGTCGCACAAGCAGCAAAATAAACATACATGCGTGACCAGAAAATGGAGAATCAGTCATACAGCAATGCAACCACCAACACAAAACACCACACAAACAAAAGCAGAAACAACCCCTAGGATGAGTCCTAGCTGCTCCCACTGGACAATCCGTAGCAGACAGCCCGGTAGACCAAATCCAAGACAAGATGGTGTGCCATGCGCGCAACAAACGAAACAGAGGGAGAGAGTGAGGGAGAGAGACGGATTGAGATAGCACAAGCAGCGCAAGGACGCACGGGCACCTGGCTCCACATGCCAACATATGTGTGTGCATCACCATCCGTACACCATGAGCCCAAGGCCGTGTCCCAATCTCAGCGCCAAAGCCACATCACATTCCCAAAATGAAAGTAGTAGTGAGACAAACATCAGGGATGAAAGCACCATTGTCCCAATGCAGAAGCCGGGAGGACACCTGCACCTCTGACCTTGGTCCCGAACGCACCAGGAACACCCTGATAGAGATACAATGGCAGATGGGGACGACTCCCACACCACGCATTCCGCAAATAAACCATCTGACTTATCCACAGCCCACACATAGAAGCCCCTGCCTGTGGTACCCCCGCATGGGGGGAAGGCCTTGACACCCACGGAAACAGCAACCCATGTCCCACAACGTTGCACACACATTCAAAATATTGCTCAGAGCTGTGGCATATCCTCCACACAACAGCCGCAGTCCAGAAGAGTGCCTGTTCACGAGACGCACCAACGCAATGGCAGGCCATACCGGGCACATGCACAACACCCGTCACGTGGAACAGTACTGTGCACGTATGCTGCATTTACTGGGCGCACTGCCACTGGCAGTGCTGCGGATCAGTTACAGGCTCAGCTTCCGCATTGCCCACCTCACCTGTGTCCAGCCCTGGTTCCACTGCCGAACATGCACATTCGAGTGTCCCATGGATCTCTGCCTATCCAACACAACTGTTGATGAATTGGACTATGACTTGTGTTTGCGCCCCCTGTTGGATCACGAACAGGAGTGTAACCGAGACAGCCGTGCATGGGATGCCTTGACATACTGCGTATGTATTGGTAGTTGTGCATGGGAGATGGCACAATTTCTCATCTGCAGTGACCACATCCAGGCACTCCCCTATTGGGCTGTGTTGCGGATCGGTGACAAGGCGTTGGCTGAGCACACCTGCCCGGACCACCTAATGGATTGGCTCACCCTGGTGTTCCTTGAACATGACAACGATGTACTATTGGAACACATTGCACATGAAGCTGCACGGGCATTCATGGACGAGTAACTACGTACCTGCAGCCACATCCTATTGCCACCCACAGCACATGGCCCAACAACTTGTTGCACAGTGGGGATTGCTCACATATCCCACCAAAACAGAGGACACGTCTCCCTTCGGTCGGGCTCTGGATGCATGTGCGTGGAATAACGCATGTGCACATACACCTGTCCAAGGCGACGCAGGGCCATGGTCCGAGCAACACAACGTCGTTTTGCAACGTTGCCAATTGGGACACACTGCTGGGTGAGAGCACACACATGGCGATGTAGCACAACATGCAAACCTGTCGGACCCTCACACCTGATCACTGTCAGCAGAGCAGACAATTGCCACACCCCGGAGGCAGAGCACCATGCAGACCCCACGTACAGTCAGTCGTGCCCCCTCACACGGGGCACTGTGCAGACGCCAAACAACACATGACTCATCCAGCAAGTCAAGGTGGGCTGTGAGCGTTGCCATATGTGATCAATCTTGTCCATTTGAGCCCCAACATCATCTGCCCCTCGACATGTACCCATGCTGTGTGTAAGTGTCTTAAGCATGTCCATGCCTGTTGTGGCCGTTGCCTCATCTGTACTTACACGCACATGCCAATAAAGCCTATGCCACTCCACTGTTGTCTAACTGTGAGGTGTGTTGTAAAGATTGTCCACTCGTGTGCCACAATAAGCCTCGTCCCAACACACAGAAGAACTGACTGTCGCATGTGCAATGGGGGTGTATCCCTTTGGTAAGCTCCGCCTCTGTGAGCCAGACATTGTTTTTGCATAGGTGCTGGACGACATCTGATGCAGCCCCATCACCTACGCATTCTGATGTGTCAGGGGCACACATCCATGCAGCCATCACCCCGCCATACACACCAGACACAGAACCCGTAAGAGAGGAGTTTTGTACCACATTGCCTTCATTGCTGATGTTCTGTGATTGCTATGTGTGTGGGCAGCATTGTGAGGGAATTGCCCCTGCAGCTCTGATTTCATGTAGCCTTCTCCCCTTGAGACGGGGTGCCTTTGGATTGTGTGCTTTTCGGGGCCTGTCTTGCTTTTGACTTGGGTGAAGTGTGCTCGCGGACTTATTTTGTGGCCTGGTGCATTGTTGGTCTGCTGCGTGTATTGTAAGGCATGGGTTGTGGTTGCACGGGGACACGTCAGAGTGTGACCTGCTCCTTTGAGGATGTGATCCACACTTGGTTCCGTCCATGTCGCTTCATGGGCCATGTCATTTTCTTTGCGCAGCTGCTATGCTATCCGAAATGCAGTGTTACTTGCATAGTCAGTGTGGGTCACGGATCTGCTGGTTTGCTGGATTCGATACAAAAGGGGATGATGGACGGAACGTTTGAGCCAATCAAACACTCACCCCCAGTCAACTGATCTGGGTTTAATCCATCATCATTCTTTAGCTCACTCCACCACCCCAGTTCAGACATGGCCATATGCAAATCAGTCTGACCCTGTGCCTCATGGGAACAGTCCAGCCCGAACTGCCAAGCCATGTCTTCCTGGACCGGAAACAAGCATCCTAAGACCGGTTTCTGGCATTCCAGCCGTCATCAGCCAGGCTTGCTTGAATCCAGTGGCAAAGTGAGCAGGGACCCACGTCTGGGCATACCGCCAACTTAGGGCGAACAAGCGATACAAAAGGGGATGATGGACGGAACGCTTGAGCCAATCAAACACTCACCTCCAGTCAACTGATCTGGGTTTAATCCATCATCATTCTTTAGCTCACTCCACCACCCCAGTTCAGACATGGCCATATGCAAATCAGTCTGACCCTGTGCCTCATGGGAACAGTCCAGCCCGAACCGTCACTGATGACGGCTGGAATGCCAGAAACCGGTCCTAGGATGCTTGTTTCCGGTCCAGGGAAGACATGGCTTGGCAGTTCGGGCTGGACTGTTCCCATGAGGCACAGGGTCAGACTGATTTGCATATGGCCATGTCTGAACTGGGGTGGTGGAGTGAGCTAAAGAATGATGATGGATTAAACCCAGATCAGTTGACTGGGGGTGAGTGTTTGATTGGCTCAAACGTTCCGTCCATCATCCCTTTTGTATCGCTTGTTCGCCCTAAGTTGGCGGGGTATGCCCAGACGTGGGTCCCTTGCTCACTTTGCCACTGGATTCAAGCAAGCCTGGCTGATGACGGCTGGAATGCCAGAAACCGGTCCTAGGATGCTTGTTTCCGGTCCAGGGAAGACATGGCTTGGCAGTTCGGGCTGGACTGTTCCCATGAGGCACAGGGTCAGACTGATTTGCATATGGCCATGTCTGAACTGGGGTGGTGGAGTGAGCTAAAGAATGATGATGGATTAAACCCAGATCAGTTGACTGGGGGTGAGTGTTTGATTGGCTCAAACGTTCCGTCCATCATCCCCTTTTGTATCGGTTTGCTGGATTCAGCATATGTGCAAGGGTAGGTTGCGATATTGGTGATAGGGGGGCACTCTGTCCACATTGTGGATGGGGGCCTACTTGGCGTTTGGATGTGTGCTGCAGTGTGCCAAGGCATTCAGGGACATGTGCCAGGGTCATTGTGGGTGTACTGTGTGCTGCACAAATCAACGCCATATCTGATTTACAAAACTACATACTTGTTTAAACATAACAAACTATACTGCTTATTTGTTACCTCTATACCTTACTCCTAAAACCATGTAATCTTTCAAACATATGTTATGTCACTTTTGTACCATTGAAACTGATTACGACCTTTTCTTTACACTACAGATCCCATGAACATGCTAATAAAGGTATAAGTGCTATTTTCATACTAAATAAAGCTCTCTTACTTAATTTTTATAAACACTACTGTTTGGTACACAAAATGGGGATGACACATGAGGAGAGGAAACAGAGGTGTAATCCCTAAACTTTTATTGTACCGTTCCTTTAATATACGTATATTGAGGGTTTTAAGTGGGATAAAAATAATGCGGGTGTCTAAAAGGGGTAGCAGTGTTCAGCACCGGTAACACCCAGTCCACTTAAAGTCCTGCGTATATTCAGCACAGAGACACACACTAACAATTTTCATCACTTATAATCACAGTTAGTTTACTAGTGTGAAAAATCATATAGAAAATTTACTAAGAGCATTTTTAATTGTTTTTTTATCTCTCACACATTTATAAAATCTCTTGTAAAGAAACGCCCCTCTCCACCTTTATTTTGTACGAACGAGCAATAAATAATACCTTTACCAACATCTAGTCACTAACTACTAACAATGTGCACTGTACCCAATTGTAAAGCAGAAATAGTGTTTAGATTATGTCTTAAAGTATCATCAAATGATTCAAACCATGCATACATACACAAAGCAACGTGCACGTTTACTTTGTCCATTTACTCTCTATGTAATCTGTGCACATTCTGAATGGGTTTGCAGTATATCACCTGTTTTCACTTATATTCAAATGTACCTTACAGTAAAAAAATGACATCACAATCTATGCATATGTAATATTTCCTACATAATACAGTGCATTTCTATACCATTAAACTGATTGCAACATTCTTTATATAGTACAAATTCTACCAATATGCCAATAAACCTATAAGTGCTATTTTTATAATACAAAAAGCTGTATTAGATTATTTTTATAAACAGTACTGCTGGGGGCACAAAATGGTGGTGCAAGGTAGACAGAGTAACTGAAGGTGTAATTCCAAACTTTTATGTATCGTCCATTTACTATACGTATATTAACACCTTTAACTGGGATGAAAAATTGGCGGCTCTCTTAAAGGGGTGATGGAGCCTACTACTAATAACACACGGACCACTTAAACGCCTGCGTATATTCAGCAGAGGAACACACCGTGAGAATTACTATCACTAATAATCACATTTACTTTACCACTGTGAACAAAATCATACAGAAAATATACAAAGAACATTCATTTATTTTTTATCTCTCACATATGTAAAAAAAAATGACTTCTGAAGAAACACTCCTAACAACTTAGATTTCCTAAGAACACCCAAATGCAAAGCCTCGCAGTACCACACCAGCCTTGACTGACATTGAAATCTACCTCTCAGTGTAAAAAATGAGACCACAAACTGTGCACATAACATTTCTTCTTTTTTTTCCATCTTTGTTATGTTAATAATACATGAATTTTCTACTGTCACCCCTTCTCCACTATTTCCAGACTGAGCATAATTTCCAAACGTGCGACATTCTGTTTATCTCGCGGGACTAGATATACAAATCGAAATTAACGCTACATCGAATTTCCAAACCCATACAGGGCTATATTCACAAGAATGGCGATAACATTATCGCCGCTTTAGCGGCAGGAAACTGCCGCTAAAGTGGCGATAATGTTATCGCTCGTTTGAGAATATGGCCCACTGTCTTTTACAGATAACAACTTACACTTTTTCTTTGTGAAAACTCCTAAACATATATAAAGTACTTGTTTAACAACTAGTTACACATTATGCATATTTTAGAACCAATAAAACACCAGACTTTACTAACACTATGTTATTTAGAAATAAAAATACTTTCAAAGTTAAAAATATCGTCTCAAATACTTAACCACTACTACAAAACACATAACACACCTTCTTAATTTCTAATTTACCTTCGTAGTTGGTATGCAGACTTCAAATGTCACAAACGCATGCAATTATTTTCTTGTCACACAGTACATGTAATGCACCGCTTTCATCAAGAATGGAACCAGTAATGGCACAATTTCCCTGTTGCTCCACACATAAATACATGTAAAGAACAAATCAGAATAGTTCCTTTTTTTTTCGATGCCATAACTTCTCTTTATTGGTTATTTTTCAACTTTCCATATAAACAGTTTTTTTAAGGACACATACAGGTGAAAAGTTCAATGTATTGTATCAACACTTTCTAGAACATTCTACGACATGTGCAGGTTAAAAGTTCATCATTTTTTTAAACCAACTGATATTTTTTTGCAACATTTTCTCCAACATTTAACGGCACGTGGAGGTCAAAAGTTCATCATTCTTTCAAGTTTGAACTGCACCTCCCAAATACAATTAGCAGGTGTGTTTGAGCTGAGCAAATTTCATCCTATAATATGTACTCCACGTATAAACTGCTTTTTTATTAACCAATCACAAAGATGCTTTTCATCAAAACTAATATACACCCTACTTTTTAGGACACAATACATTTTATCTCCCAATCGGTTAAGGTTTTTGACACAGCTATGAGCTAACAAGGTGGCTCAGAGAGGTAGAGCTGCGGGCCGACGGACTGGCTTCTAAAGGCATAGCCGCGAGCTGATGATGTGGGGAGAGGCAGCGTAAAACGAGCTAACGAAGTGGCTCACAGAGGTAAACCTGCGGGCCCACCGGCTTGCAGACACAGAGCTGCGAGCCGACAGACTGTCTTCTAAAGGCATAGCCGCGAGCTGATGATGTAGGGGGAGGGAGCGTAAAAGGAGTATCTCGCACAGACAGACCTGCGGGATATTTTCAGTATTGCATAGCCGCAAGCTGATGATGTAGGGGGAGGGAGCGTAAACGGAGTATCTCGCTCAGACAGACCTGCGGGATATTTTCAGTATTGCCTCGCAGAGGTAGAATTACGGATCCAATGCCATTTAGAGGGAGAGATGCGAGCTGACGGACTGAGTCACAAAATGGCTGACAGCCCACAGTCGCAGAGCTACGAGCCGACGGACTGGCTTCTAAAGGCATAGCCGCGAGCTGGTGATGTGGGGAGAGGGACCGTGAAAGGGGTATCTCGCACAGACAGAGCTACGGTATATTTTTAGTGTTGCCTCGCAGAGGCAGAACTACGGACCTGATGCCTTGTAGAGGGAGAGTTGTGAATAACAAAATGGCTGCCAACACTTCCTAGTTTCAACAGTTCGCAGCCAATGAGCTGCAAGCTCGTGCTCGTAACGCGTCAGCCAATCAGATGTCAGAATTCTCAAATATCGATATCT
Source organism: Calotriton arnoldi (assembly GCA_963921515.1). Classification (NCBI taxonomy): domain Eukaryota; kingdom Metazoa; phylum Chordata; class Amphibia; order Caudata; family Salamandridae; genus Calotriton; species Calotriton arnoldi. Next base: position 426,781 of record CAWUFW010012268.1, on the reverse strand, counting down.
GGAAAATGTGATATTTCTCAAAAACTACTGAACGGATTTACCCCATTTAAACAAAAGCGTGCTTTCTGGACCAAGACCTTTCTCCCTGCCAAATTTGGCATAATTCCGTTCAGCAGTTTGACCTGTAGCCTTGTCTAAAATTTCCTATGGAAATCCATGGTGAAAACACGTTTTGGGACCGCCCTTTTTTCTTAGCCCCCCCTTGACGAATCCCCCCCAAACTTTCAGGATAGGAGCTGACCTAAAAAGAGGAACTTTTTGGAAACTTTCGTAAAGATTCGTCAAACTACGCCAAAGTTATAAGCACATCAAAAAATGCTTTTCCTAAGGAAACGTGGTCCTAACTATAACTATCTACTGGCGATAATATATATATATATACGCATATATATTCACAAAAAATACAAAGGTTACAGGGAGGTTATAGTTAGGAAATAGGATTAAAATAATAAAAATTTTAGGAATTAAAAAAAGGTTTCAGGGACGGTCCAGTTAGGTTCAGATTTTACACGCACAAAACCATACAAATTCAGATGTTATAGAATCTTCTATGACATCATCGATAATATCACTGTAACATTTGCAGTAAAATTATTGATGACAAAATTGTGCATATCCACCTTAAAAATACCTTACCACCAGAACATCCATATCCTCCATAAACCCTAAAAATGTCCATAGGAAAAGCATTTTTTGACTTGGCTATAACTTTGGTGTTGTTTGACCAATCTGCATGAAATTTTGCCCAAAAAGTTTCACAGTGGGTACTATTGATTTGAAAAGTTTGGGGGTGATCTGTGCAGTGGGGACTTAGAATTTGGGGTGCGAAACAAGGTTGCATTTGTAATGTTAATTCCCATAGGAATCTATAGCCACCTCTACAGCCTGAACTGCTGAGCCGACTTACACCAAATTTGGCAGGGAGGTAGATGATGGTTCAAGGAAGTGCCTTTTGTATATTTGGTGTAAATCCATTCAATAGTTTTTGAGAAATTTAAGTTTAAAATTATAGTGATATCTCTGGCCACTGATATTTCACGGTGTTTTTGCGATGAATTGCAAATGCATGCGCAAACGGGAATGCTCTGATTGGCTGGACGCAACCTAAACAGAAAGTTGTAGCTGCAATTTATCAGGAACGGTTCCTGGGACTGAAAATGTGTGTGAAAGGCCTCATAACGGGGTCAAGGTGGAGATACTCTGACTCCATGGTTGAGAAATGGAGGTATTAGTGACACAAATTATGTGTCCAAAATCTATTATTTTAATTGTGTGCTATATTTGCGGTGATGACGCTACCGCTAAAGCAAACCCCCCAGTGTACCATTGCGGGGACGTCATGACTACCAACATTGTCACGAACATTGGTGAAAATATAAAAAATTATGTATCAGTGAATAATTATTTTGCAATTTATATTTATAGAGTTATTTAGTGAACTTTTGACCTACTGGTTCCACTGGTTTGCTAGCTACACTGAGCTTAGACTGTATTGGGGGAAGGGTTTTAAAGAGACAGAATTTGTTTTTGAAAAGTTGAGGAGTGATGACACAATGTAAGTAATGCTGTGTGAAGGACCCGAAGAAATGTCTACAGTGACCTTGTGTGTCTGTAACTTTGCCACCGAGCGGAAAATGCACTGGGGTGCTTTCATTAAGCTGTCCATCATTGTGGGAAAATGGCGGGAAGATGTTGCATTCCGTTAATGTATAAGGGGTCAAAAGGGCACAGGGCTACTTGTAAAGTTTACATGCCTGTTATAAAAGGTCATACAAAAGGGGATGATGGACGGAACGTTTGAGCCAATCAAACACTCACCCCCAGTCAACTGATCTGGGTTTAATCCATCATCATTCTTTAGCTCACTCCACCACCCCAGTTCAGACATGGCCATATGCAAATCAGTCTGACCCTGTGCCTCATGGGAACAGTCCAGCCCGAACTGCCAAGCCATGTCTTCCCTGGACCGGAAACAAGCATCCTAGGACCGGTTTCTGGCATTTCAGCCGTCATCAGCCAGGCTTGCTTGAATCCAGTGGCAAAGTGAGCAAGGGACCCACGTCTGGGCATACCCCCGCCAACTTAGGGCGACCAAAGCGATACAAAGGGGATGATGGACGGAACGCTTGAGCCAATCAAACACTCACCCCCAGTCAACTGATCTGGGTTTAATCCATCATCATTCTTTAGCTCACTCCACCACCCCAGTTCAGACATGGCCATATGCAAATCAGTCTGACCCTGTGCCTCATGGGAACAGTCCAGCCCGAACTGCCAAGCCATGTCTTCCCTGGACCGGAAACAAGCATCCTAGGACCGGCTTCTGGCATTTCAGCCGTCATCAGCCAGGCTTGCTTGAATCCAGTGGCAAAGTGAGCAAGGGACCCACGTCTGGGCATACCCGCCAACTTAGGGCGACCAAAGCGATACAAAAGGGGATGATGGACGGAACGCTTGAGCCAATCAAACACTCACCCTCAGTCAACTGATCTGGGTTTAATCCATCATCATTCTTTAGCTCACTCCACCACCCCAGTTCAGACATGGCCATATGCAAATCAGTCTGACCCTGTGCCTCATGGGAACAGTCCAGCTCGAACTGCCAAGCCATGTCTTCCTGGACCGGAAACAAGCATCCTAGGACCGGTTTCTGGCATTTCAGCCGTCATCAGCCAGGCTTGCTTGAATCCAGTGGCAAAGTGAGCAAGGGACCCACGTCTGGGCATACCCCGCCAACTTAGGGCGACCAAAGCGATACAAAGGGGATGATGGACGGAACGCTTGAGCCAATCAAACACTCACCCCCAGTCAACTGATCTGGGTTTAATCCATCATCATTCTTTAGCTCACTCCACCACCCCAGTTCAGACATGGCCATATGCAAATCAGTCTGACCCTGTGCCTCATGGGAACAGTCCAGCCCGAACTGCCAAGCCATGTCTTCCTGGACCGGAAACAAGCATCCTAGGACCGGCTTCTGGCATTTCAGCCGTCATCAGCCAGGCTTGCTTGAATCCAGTGGCAAAGTGAGCAAGGGACCCACGTCTGGGCATACCCCGCCAACTTAGGGCTGATCAAAGCGATACAAAGGGGATGATGGACGAACGCTTGAGCCAATCAAACACTCACTCCCAGTCAACTGATCTGGGTTTAATCCATCATCATTCTTTAGCTCACTCCACCACCCCAGTTCAGACATGGCCATATGCAAATCAGTCTGACCCTGTGCTCATGGGAACAGTCCAGCCCGAACTGCCAAGCCATGTCTTCCTGGACCGGAAACAAGCATCCTAGGACCGGTTTCTGGCATTTCAGCCGCCATCAGCCAGGCTTGCTTGAATCCAGTGGCAAAGTGAGCAAGGGACCCACGTCTGGGCATACCCCGCCAACTTAGGGCGACCAAAGCGATACAAAAGGGGATGATGGACGGAACGCTTGAGCCAATCAAACACTCACCCCAGTCAACTGATCTGGGTTTAATCCATCATCATTCTTTAGCTCACTCACCACCCCAGTTCAGACATGGCCATATGCAAATCAGTCTGACCCTGTGCCTCATGGGAACAGTCCAGCCCGAACTGCCAAGCCATGTCTTCCCTGGACCGGAAACAAGCATCCTAGGACCGGTTTCTGCATTTCAGCCGTCATCAGCCAGGCTTGCTTGAATCCAGTGGCAAAGTGAGCAAGGGACCCACGTCTGGGCATACCTCGCCAACTTAGGGCGACCAAGCGATACAAAAGGGGATGATGGACGGAACGCTTGAGCCAATCAAACACTCACCCCCAGTCAACTGATCTGGGCTTAATCCATCATCATTCTTAGCTCACTCCACCACCCCAGTTCAGACATGGCCATATGCAAATCAGTCTGACCCTGTGCCTCATGGGAACAGTCCAGCCCGAACTGCCAAGCCATGTCTTCCTGGACCGAAACAAGCATCCTAGGACCGGTTTCTGGCATTTCAGCCGTCATCAGCCAGGCTTGCTTGAATCCAGTGGCAAAGTGAGCAAGGGACCCACGCCTGGGCATGTCTGAACTGGGGTGGTGGAGTGAGCTAAAGAATGATGATGGATTAAACCCAGATCAGTTGACTGGGGGTGAGTGTTTGATTGGCTCAAACGCTCCGTCCATCATCCCCTTTGTATCGCTTTGTTCGCCCTAAGTTGGCGGGGTATGCCCAGACGTGGGTCCCTTGCTCACTTTGCCACTGGATTCAAGCAAGCCTGGCTGATGACGGCTGGAATGCCAGAAACCGGTCCTAGGATGCTTGTTTCCGGTCCAGGAAGACATGGCTTGGCAGTTCGTGCTGGACTGTTCCCATGAGGCACAGGGTCAGACTGATTTGCATATGGCCATGTCTGAACTGGGGTGGTGGAGTGAGCTAAAGAATGATGATGGATTAAACCCAGATCAGTTGACTGGGGGTGAGTGTTTGATTGGCTCAAACGTTCCGTCCATCATCCCCTTTTGTATCGCTTTGTTCGCCCCTAAGTTGGCGGGGTATGCCCAGACGTGGTCCCTTGCTCACTTTGCCACTGGATTCAAGCAAGCCTGGCTGATGACGGCTGGAATGCCAGAAACCGGTCCTAGGATGCTTGTTTCCGGTCCAGGGAAGACATGGCTTGGCAGTTCGTGCTGGACTGTTCCCATGAGGCACAGGGTCAGACTGATTTGCATATGGCCATGTCTGAACTGGGGTGGTGGAGTGAGCTAAAGAATGATGATGGATTAAACCCAGATCAGCTGACTGGGGTGAGTGTTTGATTGGCTCAAACGCTCCGTCCATCATCCCTTTGTATCGCTTTGTTCGCCCTAAGTTGGCGGGGTATGCCCAGACGTGGGTCCCTTGCTCACTTTGCCACTGGATTCAAGCAAGCCTGGCTGATGACGGCTGGAATGCCAGAAACCGGTCCTAGGATGCTTGTTTCCGGTCCAGGGAAGACATGGCTTGGCAGTTCGTGCTGACTGTTCCCATGAGGCACAGGGTCAGACTGATTTGCATATGGCCATGTCTGAACTGGGGTGGTGGAGTGAGCTAAAGAATGATGATGGATTAAACCCAGATCAGTTGACTGGGGGTGAGTGTTTGATTGGCTCAAACGCTCCGTCCATCATCCCTTTTGTATCGCTTTGTTCGCCCCTAAGTTGGCGGGGTATGCCCAGACGTGGGTCCCTTGCTCACTTTGCCACTGGATTCAAGCAAGCCTGGCTGATGACGGCTGGAATGCCAGAAACCGGTCCTAGGATGCTTGTTTCCGGTCCAGGGAAGACATGGCTTGGCAGTTCGTGCTGGACTGTTCCCATGAGGCACAGGGTCAGACTGATTTGCATATGGCCATGTCTGAACTGGGGTGGTGGAGTGAGCTAAAGAATGATGATGGATTAAACCCAGATCAGTTGACTGGGGGTGAGTGTTTGATTGGCTCAAACGCTCCGTCCATCATCCCTTTGTATCGCTTTGTTCGCCCTAAGTTGGCGGGGTATGCCCAGACGTGGGTCCCTTGCTCACTTTGCCACTGGATTCAAGCAAGCCTGGCTGATGACGGCTGGAATGCCAGAAACCGGTCCTAGGATGCTTGTTTCCGGTCCAGGGAAGACATGGCTTGGCAGTTCGTGCTGGACTGTTCCCATGAGGCACAGGGTCAGACTGATTTGCATATGGCCATGTCTGAACTGGGGTGGTGGAGTGAGCTAAAGAATGATGATGGATTAAACCCAGATCAGCTGACTGGGGTGAGTGTTTGATTGGCTCAAACGCTCCGTCCATCATCCCCTTTGTATCGCTTTGTTCGCCCTAAGTTGGCGGGGTATGCCCAGACGTGGTCCCTTGCTCACTTTGCCACTGGATTCAAGCAAGCCTGGCTGATGACGGCTGGAATGCCAGAAACCGGTCCTAGGATGCTTGTTTCCGGTCCAGGGAAGACATGGCTTGGCAGTTCGTGCTGGACTGTTCCCATGAGGCACAGGGTCAGACTGATTTGCATATGGCCATGTCTGAACTGGGGTGGTGGAGTGAGCTAAAGAATGATGATGGATTAAACCCAGATCAGTTGACTGGGGGTGAGTGTTTGATTGGCTCAAACGTTCCGTCCATCATCCCCTTTTGTATCGCTTTGTTATAAAAGGTCAGCACACTATCTCTTGTCTCAGCAGCAGATGAGGAGAAAGAACCTCCTGGTCACAGGAACTGCATGAGGGTTTGCTCTCGACAAAAGCAAGGGTACAACCACCTCCATCAAGGATTACAGAGATCTTTTCACAGTGGAAATGAGGAAAAAGCACACCTTCTTAACCATGACCATGCCCACAAAGTTATTCTGCTAAATGCATTACAGCTCAGGCACCTCCATAGCTGTAAGCCCCCGGGAGGTGGCCCCCCGTATTTAACATAAATAGCCCCGGGAAGGGGCTGCATGGGGGGAGGAGCCACGCACACTTTTTTTTTTTTTTTAAAAGCACTGGGGAGGTGGCGGTTCTCAGGGCTGCGGGGTGCCCGAGTGGCTCCCTGGACTTAATAAACATAGCCCCAGGGAGGTGGAGATCCCCAGGGCTGCTGGGGCCCCCGCAAATCTAATTATAATTGCCCCCGGGACTTGACCCAGCCGGGGGCTTAAAAGAATGAAGCACGGAGACCGCGCTTTGTTTCTTTTTTAATTTTCGGTGACATTTGTGCACCTGGTGTGACTCCTGATGAAATCTTTTTTTTTAAAAATGCTTTTTTGGGTGTTTCTACCCTGCCTTCCTTTTTTGTTTTTAAACCTTTTTTTTACTTTTTTTCTTGTGATTCGGTTCAACCAAGTCACTGGTTGGAACTGTAAGCAGCCAGTCAGATCACTTCCTCTCGATATATGGATACCTGAGAAATGTTTACATTTCTCAGCAACTACTGAATGGATTTAAACCATTTAACAAAAAGAGTACTTTCTGGACCAAGAGCTACCTTCTTTACCAAATTTGGTGTAATTCCGGGCTGTAGCCGTGCCTAAAGTTTTCTATGGAAATTAACATGGAGAAAATGCGTATTGAGACCCCATTTTTCTCGGCGCCAAAGATATTGTCAATACAACAAAGGCTTTTTTAATAGAAACAAGGTCTTTACTATAACTTCCTACTGGTGACTGCCAGTAGGTAATATATATATATATGTATGTTTATATATGTATATATATATATATATATATACATATAAATATATGTATATATACTACTGGGTTTGGTTTTGGTTAAGTGGGTAGGGTCTAACAGCGATACTTACATTTCGTATTGGGGCAGGGAATGTCTGATGTGGATTTTAGGCAGTTTGCCGAGTGAACCATTACACAGGGGTCATGCACACTACGGATTCCGTCTGTGGCTTTACTAGACTGGCCTGTAGAATCATAAGGTTTTTCTAGAGGTTTTTATTCATATTTTTATCCATGTGCACCATGCCGAGTAGAATAATCATGCAGAGAATTCTGGTGAAGAATCTTCCCACATACCATGGTTTTTCATATCAGACTGATTTCATCCATATACAGTCTGTTCAGAGGTTATCGAGGCACTAGGCCGAGTAGAACGATCACCGAGAGATATAATCATGATGGACAATCAACATACATAGGTGTTTTGGCATTTTGCTTTATATACAATACAATTGAATGTACATTGTTCATCCTTTCTCTGCATCCTGCACAATAGGGAACTGACGGGTATAACTATCTGAAATCCAATATGGTTATTAATCATGTACTCTTATAGCATCATTTGATGATTTGTGCATGTTGCAAAAATGGATGCCACTGTTAATTGTGTGACTCATGTAAATCTTGTTCCCTGGTGAAACCGCTGGTTCTAACCCCCAGTCCTGTTTTGCAAACCTAGTGGGTGGAATTCACAATCCAATTTCTGATATTATTGTATGATTTGAATACAAGCTGCCACTTTGACTGTTATTTATGTATGATTTGAATACATTTACCTGTAGAATTGAATACTACAAAATGGATGCCATTTGGCTGAAGGGAGAAAATGTATCTTGCAGTCCCTCCTTGGTTTCTAAACTTCCTATGTATTGCTAGCCTATCCCACAAGTCAGTTTGTGACCAAGCTTGCTGTGCAAGCGAAACGTGTTACCTGGATTAAACCAACTTCTGGTGTTTTTGCATAAACCTCTGAGTTAAATATATATATATATATATATATACATTATCTACTGGCGGTCGCCAGTAGATAGTTATAGTTAGGACCTATTTGCCATAGGAAATCCGCAACATTCTATTTGAAATAACTCTTGCGTCGGTTGAGGAATCTTCGCGAGATTTTCAAACTTTATGGCCCGCTCCGGTCCGCTCCTACCCTGAAAGTTTCGGGGTGATTCGTCAAGCGGGGGCCGAGAAAAAGGGGGTCCTAAAACGTGTTTTCCCCATTCATTTTCCCATAGGAAACTTTAGCCACGGCTACAGCTCGAACTGCTGAACGGAATTACACCAAATTTGGCAAAGAGGTAGTTCTTGGTTCAGAAAGAACCCTTCTTGTTAAATGGTGTAAACCGCTCAGTAGATGCTGAGAAAATCAAAAGTAAAAACACATATATATCTGGGCAGAGCCTAACCACACATGTCATCGTGAGATCTGATTGGCTGTCAGCACTTCATCCTGGAATTGCTGGAAGCCATCTTGGGACCAATATAAATGATAGTACCCCATTGAAATGCATTGTAGTGAATCGAAGATTTTGAGGGTTACCAAAAGGAGAACTATAAAGGGTGATAACAGACTTTAGTTACATTAGAATTCATTTGTTGATGGTACCATACTAATTTCAGGAATTGTGGTGGGTTCTAAGGTGATTTTACCCTGTGAAAACCTTCTGCTGGGATATCATGAATCATGTTTGAGAGAAAACTATTTTCACATGCTTGTCCCATACAGTTTTGGAAGGTGCTCCAGAAGCTAAAATGAGAGCATATTTTCTGTAAATTCACATTATCTTTCTCAGTCATGTGAGAATGAAGTCTGACATTCTCAGTAAAACATGTACATCCAACAATGGCAGAGACTGTCAGTTGATTCCTTTGTGTTCTACTGCAGCTTCCCAGAGTGTTCTAAAGAACAACTAGAGTGCTAACAGCCTTACTTATGACAAAAGTATGGCACACCTGAAGCCATCTTGATTGGAATAACCTGGTAACACTTAAAACATTTAATTTAAAAAGGAACAAAATGAGAGGGTTCATTTTGCCATAGAAATTATGGTTAGTGCTGTAGAAAGAAAAATTAGGACATGTTTCAAGTGTGATCTCAAATATCTTCCTGTTATATTTCAACAGGAGCAGCCTGTCAGTTGATGCCTTTGTGTTCTACTGCAGCTTCCCAGAGTGTTCTAACGAACAACTAGAGCGCTAACAGTCTTACTTATGACAAAAGTATGGCACACCTGAAGCAATCTTGATTGGAATAAACTGGTAACACTTAAAACATTTAATTTAAAAAGGAACAAAATGAGAGGGTTCATTTTGCCATAGAAATTATGGTTAGTGCTGTAGAAAGAAAAATTAGGACATGTTTTAAGTGAGATCTCAAATATCTTCCTGTTATATTTCAACAGGAGCAGCCTGTCAGTTGATGCCTTTGTGTTCTACTGCAGCTTCCCAGAGTGTTCTAAAGAACAACTAGAGTGCTAACAGCCTTACTTATGACAAAAGTATGGCACACCTGAAGCCATCTTGATTGGAATAAACTGGTAACACTTAAAACATTTAATTTAAAAAGGAACAAAATGAGGGGGTTCATTTTGCCATAGAAATTATGGTTAGTGCTGCAAAAAAGAAAATTTAGGGCATGTTTTAAGTGAGATCTCAAATCCTCTCCATTTCATTAGAAAATTCTGACATGCAGACTGAAACAATCACTTTCAATACCAGCAGTAGACTTCCAGTTAACTCCTTGGTGAGCAGTAGCTTTACTACAGTGATCTAATGAACAACTAGAGTGCTAACATTCTGAATTTATGGCAAATGTGTGACACATCTGAATGCCTTCTTGATGGAATCAAAGTAAAAACTGAAAGCATTTCCTACTGAGGAGACTATAGTAAATGAGGAAATTAGGAAACTTCATAACAAATAAGTCTCCCAAGATGGCCACCAGAGAACAAAGAGCCCAAATGTAGCACAAATATCACCCAGAGGTAGCCCACGTGATAGCCCAATGACAGAAGTGTGCAAAACACTTTTTATTTTTTGTTTTTTTGCAGTTTTATATAGTGCAGACTGGTCAGGTATTGGAGTGCTTTACATGAGCATTGGTTATATCACACAAGGACAAATTCATGTTGGTTGACCCCTACACTACCCAAACACCACTGCACTACCCTAAACCCTAAAACACTACCCCAGCACGACCCCCTTCACTACCCAAACACAACTGCACTACCCTAAACTCAAAAACACTATCCCCAGCACGACCCCCTACACTACCCAAACACCACTGCACTACCCTAAACCCTAAATCTACCCCTACACTACACAAATACCACTGCACTACCCTAAACCCTAAAACACTAGAACCCAGCACGACCCCCTACAGTACACAAACACCACTGCACTACCCTAAACCCTAAAACACTACCCCCTACACTACACAAACACCATTGCACTACCCTAAACCCTAAAACACTACCCCCAGCATGACCCCTACACTACACAAACACCACTGCACTACCCTAAACCCTAAAACACTACCCCAGCACGACCCTCTACACTACCCAAACACCACTGCACTGCCCTAAAATCTAAAACACTACCCCCAGCATGACTCCCTACACTACACAAATACCACTGGACTACCCAAAACCCTAAAACACTACCCCCAGCATGACTCCCTATACTACCTAAACACCACTGCACTACACAAAACCCTAAATCTACCCCCAGCATGACCTCCCACACTACACAAAGACCACTGCACTACCCTAAACCCTAAAACACTACCCCCAGCACGACCCCCTACACTACCCAAACACTACTGCACTACCCTAAACCCTAAAACACTAACCCCAGCATGACCCCCTACACTAACCAAACACCAATGCACTACCCTATACCCTAAAACACGACCCCGTACACTACACAAACACAAATGCACTACCCTAAACCCTAAAACACTACCCACAGCATGACCCCCTACACTACACAAACACCACTGCACTACCCTAAACCCTAAAACACAACCCCCTACACTACACAAACACCACTGCCCTACCCTAAACCCTAAAACACAACCCCCAGCATGACCCCCTACACTACACAAACACCACTGCACTACCCTAAACCCCCCTACACTACACAAACACCACTGCACTACCCTAAACCCTAAAACACAACCCCCTACACTACACAAACACCACTGCCCTACCCTAAACCCTAAAACACAACCCCCAGCACGACCCCCTCACAACACAAACACCACTGCACTACCCTAAACCCTAAATCGACCCCCAGCATGACCTCCCACACTACACAAAGACCACTGCACTACCCTAAACCCTAAAACACTACCCCCAGCACGACCCCCTACACTACCCAAACACTACTGCACTACCCTAAACCCTAAAACACTAACCCCAGCATGACCCCTACACTACCCAAACACCACTGCACTACCCTATACCCTAAAACACGACCCCGTACACTACACAAACACAAATGCACTACCCTAAACCCTAAAACACTACCCACAGCATGACCCCCTACACTACACAAACACCACTGCACTACCCTAAACCCTAAAACACAACCCCTACACTACACAAACACCACTGCCCTACCCTAAACCCTAAAACACAACCCCCAGCATGACCCCCTACACTACACAAACACCACTGCACTACCCTAAACCCCCTACACTACACAAACACCACTGCACTACCCTAAACCCTAAAACACAACCCCTACACTACCCAAACACCACTGCCATACTCTAAACCCTAAAACACTACCCCCAGCATGAACCCCTACACTACCCAAACACCACTGCACTAACATAAACCCTAAAACACTACCCCAGCACAACCCCTACACTACACAAACACCACTGCACTACCCTAAACCCTAAAACACTACCCCAGCACGACTCCCTACACTACCCAAACACCACTGCACTACCCTAAACCCTAAATCTACCCCCAGCATGACCCCTACACTACCCAAACACCACTGCACTACTCCTAAACCATAAAACACTACCCCCAGCATGACCCCTACACTACACAAACACCACTGCACTACCCTAAACCTTAAAACACTACCACCAGCATGACCCCCTACACTACTCAAACACCACTGCACTACCCTAAACCCTAAAACACTAACCCAGCACGACCCCCTACACTACCCATACACCACTGCACTACCCTAAAGCCTAAAACACTACCCCCAGCACAACCCCCTACACTACTGCACTACCCTAAACCCTAAAACACTACCCCCAGCACGACCCCCTACACTACCCAAACACCACTGCACTACCTCTAAACCCTAAAACACTACCCCCAGCACGACCCCCTACACCACCCAAACACCACTGCACTACCCTAAACCCTAGAAAAGAAACCCCCACCCCATGCCCAATCCCCTTACCTCTCACTCCTCGTGGTTCCTCTCTCCTCGTGGTTCCTGCTTCACGTCGTCTCTGAGGGGCGGTCACGTCGTTGTAGAGGAAACGGAACAGCCTCTGCTTCCTTACAACGACATGGATCGTCTACATAGCTTTAGAACGCATGGTCATTTACCATACATACCTTTACAACAAAATGTGTTGTAAAGGCATGCGTGGTAAATGACCATGCGTTCTAAAAAAATGCGTAGTAATGACTTCGTGATGTACAACGCATGAGTGGTAATGCATGCGTTGTAATGGTATCGCAAAGTAAAAAAGTCATTGTAACAGCTGTTTACCGATCGAAGCTGGCCCATGTTCTTCAGTGAGATGTTTATTTGATTAATTAGGAGGAAGGAATGTGTTTTTTTTACCGAAAAGTGCATTCCCGGCTATTGTATTGTAAAAGTGTCCGCGTGGCCTGCTTTCACTTCCGGTGAGAGAGTGGAAGAGTCTGTTTGGATCTAAAGGAGTTCTGTTGTTGGACGGGGCCAACGCGACATGTCATCAGAAAACATAGCTAATGGAAACCGTCCTCCCTGAAGTGTGGAGCAGTGCCATGAGAGGTCAACGAGTGTGCATCCCACCGCAGTATGACCGTACCGCGTGACCCATGTGCCACCTCCAGGGTACGGAAGGCAGAAGCGGCATCGCAGGTCCTCTTGAAGACCGTTGTAGCACTAATTCTACATTTTGGTACTAGGGCATTTTAACTTTGTTGTTCCTGCCAGATACAAAGAGAAGATCCTGTGTTATTCAGTGCCCTCATTACCTTTTTTGTGGGTTGTGGTGCTTGTTACTTCGCTGCCCCGCCGGTGCACACGACTGGGCACCCCACCTCGTGTGCCATCTGCAGGGCCTCTGCCCTCGGATCACTGGTTTCGGTTTCTGGAGTGGCAACATAAACAGTTGCTCCCAAAGGATTAGCCTGAACACTTAGGTGAATATCCCCTGCACCAGCATTCCACGGAAATTCTTTCCTAGCTCTCCCAAGTCAACGAGGACGTCATAATAGCACGGCTCCGCTCGCGACACCGTATGACGTCATCGGAGCCATAAGAGAACCTCGTCGGCGTGCTGACATCAGTTCCACCCATTTTTTCCGTGCCACCGAGGCAAACAGGGGACCGAGACATTTTCACATGTATACATAGTATAATAAATATATATATATTCACTGAAAAACCATAGGTTTCAGGCACGTTATAGTTAGAAATTAGCATTTAAAAAACCTTAGAAATTCACTGAAAAAACCATAGGTTTCAGGCACGTTATAGTTAGAAATTAGCATTTAAAAACCTTAGAAATTCACTGAAAAACCATAGATTTCAGGGGCGTTATAGTTAGTTGGACATTTCACTCGTACAAAACCATAGAAATTCCCCGTTATAGTTAGTTCAGCTAACTATAACTTGCGCGCCCGCAATGCACTGCTGATGACATCACATATTACATCACTCATGACATGGTGAGTGACATCACTCATGACATCACTGATGACATCTCAAATGACATCACTGATGACATCATCCAGTGAATGTGTGTTTTTCTGAAAATTAAATATGTTTTATATATGTATATCTCAAGGTCGATGGAAGAATAAATGGGTATATAAGTGTCTAAATGGATGATTTTGTTTTGTAAAATTGATTGTATAACTGACTAAGTGTATCTTAGTGAATACATGGGTTAGTGAGTAATGTTTAAATATGAAAATATCTGTATCAGTCTCTCACTTTGTGTATAAGTGGCTGCATGGGTTGGTGAGTAGCTACATGAGTGTCTATATGGGTTATTAGTTGGTTTTTTGAGTATCAATATGAGTGTCTGAGTGTCTGTATGGTTCGGTGGGGTATTACTTAGTGCATAGATGCATGAATGAGTGACTCACTGTTTGTATGTGTTGAAGACAGCATGTGTGCAGGACTGTATAGGTGCATGAGTATGTGTATGGGTGTGTTAGTGAGTGAATGACTGTCTCAATAGTGTCTTTATGAGTAACTACATATGTTTTAAACTAGTATATGTGAGTATTGGTGTATATAAGTGAGTAAAAGTGAGAGTGAGAGATTGGAAGAGTTCCTGTACAAATAAGTAGGTGTTTCTATAAGTGATTGTTTAAGAGAGTAAGTATGTGTAAGTTTCTGTAGAAGTAAGTGTGGTAGTTTGTGTATAACTGTATATGCAAGTAAATGGATGTTTGATACTTTGTTTGCATGTGTGACTATGTGTGTGAGTAACTCTATGGATGAGTGGCGGTGTGTAACAGGATGTATAGGTGTATGAGTACATATGATGAGTGAGTACATGTATGAGTGACTGTATAGGGACTGTTGGTGAATGAGTGGATGTGTGTGTAGATCTTGGAATTACTGAATAGGTGTGCTGTAACTGGTATTGGTATGTCCATTGTTTTGAAAATGTTAGTTTGTATTTTTGAGTGTGTGTATCAAAGGTTATATTAGGGTGAGAGGAGGTCTGCCACTCTATCACAAGGATGATGTCATCAGTGATGTCATCAGTGATGTCATTTGAGATGTCATCAGTGATGTCATGAGTGATGTCACTGACCATGTCATGAGTGATGTAATATGTGACGTCATCAGCAGTGCATTGCGGGAGCACATGAAGTTATAGTTAGCTGAACTAACTATAACGGGGGAATTTCTATGGTTTTGTACGAGTGAAATGTCTAACTAACTATAACGCCCCTGAAACCTATGGTTTTTTCAGTGAATTTCTAAGGTTTTTTAAATGCTAATTTCTAACTATAACGTACCTGAAACCTATGGTTTTTTCAGTGAATATATATATATATATATATATATATATATATATATATATATATATATATATATATATATTATATATTAATCATCAATTGAAAAATATTGCAGCACCAGCTGAGAAGTGCGCCCCTGCTGAAGGGACTGCTTTGTTGAACTACATATATATATATTGTAACAGAAGTTTTTCTAGCAGTTTTGGACAATAAACACAAAGGTGAGCGCTGCTAAGTGACATTCTTTACATCACGCTACTATGATTTATTGTAAGGCTGGCAGCAGTAGGTTTAAGAACTGGAATTTCTGTACTTACTGACACATTAAAAAGCACTTCAGGAAAAGCAGCCACACTTGGAAACACAAGTGAAATACGATCTGTGATGTTTTCTAAGATTCATGCAAGTAATTCAAAGTGCACACGAGGCTGATAAAGAGCTGAGAATGCTCTTCATGCTATAAAACTGTATAATTTTGTTAGAATCTAGAAAAAATTACAAATGATTTTAACTTTATTTTTCTACAAGTGAATGCCTTAAAGAGAATATTGGAGAATTCTAAACACGAAGGAAAAAAGACTACTGAAGTGATTCTTTCATGTTTATGAAAGTGGATACACCTGTGGGGAGAGTTGAAAGAGAGAGAAAAAATCAGTGTATTTTTATGGTTGACAAAGGCTGCAAGACAGTCGAAACGTGTTCCAGTCTTACTAATGCTGTTGGTTAATAAAAGAGTTAACCCAATGGATTGAGTGCGGATCTTCTCGAGAAGAAGGGGAGAATGTTCTGCATTTTAAAGAGGCGTTTATGGTATGCCTCTATTCCTGCACCACCGGTGATCTGGATGCACTCTAGCAAAACCACAAAACCCAGAATGCAGTAGCCTGATGTCTGGAGAGCCCCCAAGCACTACTTAGGAAGAAATGAAATGGATGGGACCACTGGAACAGTGCGAGTTCAGCGCTGGGAGCCTGAGGGCTGCTCTTCACGGGGACTTAAGCTTTTCAGAAAGCCCTTGACATTGATGGATGGCAGATCTCAGAGCCAGGCACAGCTCAAGGCACATGCCGAGCTGTGAATCAATGGGAATTCAGATTGAACTCACAGCATTTGTAACAGAAATTTTTCTAGCAGTTTTGTACAATAAACACAAAGGTGAGTGCTGCTAAGTGACATTCTTTACATCACGCTACTATTATTTAATGTGAGGCTGTCAGCAGTAGGTTTAAGAACTGGAATTTCGGTACTTACAGACACATTAAAAAGCACTTCAGGAAAGGCAGCCATGCACTCGGAAACAGACAAATACGATCTCTAATGTTTTCAAAGATTCATGCAGGTAATTCAAAGCGCACACGAGGCTGATAAAGAGCTAATGAGAATGATCTTCATGCTATAAAACTGTATAATTTTGCTAGAAACTAGAATAAATTACAAATGATGTTAACTTTATTTTTCTACAAGTGAATGCCTTAAAGAGAATATTGGAGAATTCTAAACACGAAGTACAAAAGACTACTGAAGTGATTCTTTCATGTTTATGAAAGTGGCTATACCTGTGGGGAGAGTTGAAAAGAGAGAGAAAAAAATCAGTGTATTTTTATTGTTGACAAAGGCTGCAAGACAGTTGAAACGCGTTCCAGTTTTACTAATGCTGTTGGTTAATAAAAGAGTTAACCCCATGGATTGAGTGTGGATCTTCTCAAAAAGAAGGGTAGCATGTTCTGCATATATATAAATATATATATATATATATATATATTCCACAGACAGAATCTTTGCCAAGGTAAATAAAGTTTCACGAGCCACACCGATCTGCAATATTCAAGTTGTTTATTTAGGCAGAAAGATTACGCATTTCGACCACAGCCGTGGTCTTGGGCACATGATCATTTCACATGATCATGGAGATTTTTAAGGCACAAAAAACAGCGTCACACACAACACTTAATAAACATAGAAATAAAGGGGTTTTCAAGGGCAAATTACTACAGGTTTTAACTAGTCTGACAAAACAATTTTGAAACAAACTTCCATATTATTAGATTCACGATATGTGAATTGGTGCTGTATAAAGCAGAGTTGATAAGATATCTGGTACTGAATAACATGCTGTTTAATAGCCTAACTATAATGTCTCTATAACCTTTGTTTTTTGCTGTGAATTCCTAAGTTTTTTTTATTCCATTTCCTAACTATAACATCCCTGTAACTTTGTTTTTTAGTGAATTTCAAATTTTTTAATGCTAATTCCTAACTATAATGTCCCTGTAACCATTGTTTTTTTCAGTGACTTACTGTGTTATTTTTTATTCCATTTCCTAACTATAATGTCCCTGTAACCTTTGGTGTTTTCAGTGAATTTCTAAAGATTTTTGAATGCTAATTCCTAATTATAATGTCCTGTAACTTTTTTTTCCAGTGAATTTCTATGTTGTTTTAAATTGTATTGCCACTTGCCTGCCAGGCTGTTCATGCTGAGAATATTCTTTTGCAGCCACGGAGCATGAGGGGGAATGTGTTAGAAAGGGCAGTGCTAATTGGTCATGCTAGTAATGATTACTGCCGGACATACGGTGCAGTGCTTAGGGCTGGCTAGGATTGCTGGTGTTGCGTCTGTCCCAACAGAGAGTGATATCCTGAGCTAACTCATGGGCAGGAGAGTCGTCCCTCACCCACAAACATGCCAGATGAACTTAAATCATTATGTCTGGGAGGTTCAGAGAGAGCCATATAACAGCTCAGTCTTCCTATCATCCCTCACACTGTACATATATACATACCACTGATGGGGTTGGGCACTGCACCACTTATGTGAGCTGGAAGCTGAAGTAAAAAACATGAATCAATTGCAAAGACTGGAGCTGTTACCAGGACTAATGAACACGTTGCCCAAAAACAACAGAAAACTTCTATGGATTCGTGAGAGACTGTCTGGCCCTGGCTGCACTTTTTATTACATTTTTTCCTGTGACTGTGAGCGACTGATGCTGCTGCCGGATCAATGTAATATGTCCCAGAGAGGCTGGGACTTCCAGAGCAGTTTTTCTCAGAAGTCTTGTATTGCTGCTGAAACAATTTTCAATTACACTTCTGGGTATTTTCTCACTTTATCAATGTGATTGAGCCCAGGCCGATAGCCTGGATTAAGGAGAGCTAGGTAAATAGCATGGGCCATGCAGCGACACAACAGGCAGCCGAAAAGTGATGTGGACACCACCAGTAAAAATGCGTTAGTTTAACCACTGACGAGAAGCACTTGGCAAGGCTGTGCTGGTAATTGTTTTTGCCACATAGCTCCTTTTCTTTCCTTTGGTTCAGACATAGCTGCAACTCAGATGGAGGTGCAGAGTTGTGCTTAGAGATAAGTTATGGGTGTTAAAGCTCTTGCTCGACAGGTACATGTCTAGTACTAGTATTTAGTTACCATAAAGTACCACAGGCGGTTAATGTGCATTCTGTAAAGATCAGTTGCTTTGCACCAGAATTACATTTTTCTTACAGTTTCTTGTTGTTTCAATGGGTCTAATTTCTGATATACATATGTTTCTTTTATCTTCATTGTCAGTCTCTGCAATCTTCACTATCGTTAGGAAATTTAACTGCTGTGAATGGTTGGGTCACAGTTGATCCAGGAGATATGCAGAAGATTTTCATTTTTAAGGCTCCTGTTCAACCATACCATTTTCCAAAAAATACAAGCAGTTGAATTTTTGGGATTGTTAGAAAATACCAGCAACATTCTATCTAGCATCATCTGAAAATGTAACAGGAATTACTAAATTAATATGTGGTGTTTTGTACATGCTTATGGACTTTATCGTTATGCACAGAATTTTAAATGAATGGGTATGCACACTGTACCAGGCACATAGTCAAAGGTGGTGAAAATGTCCTTTGCAGAGGCAAAATATATCATAGAAAATAACCCCCAGCTTTTTCGACTTCTTTGGCATATTATTCTTGTGTCATGTTAAACTAGTGCTGGATTTGTTTATTATCTCTAATTCTCCATTCTATTTAATTTAATGATACATATTTCTTATTTGATGTGTCTATAAATAGCTGCTTATCGATCAATATAAAGTGCCATAACATACAGCTGCAGAATTAACCAAAATGAGGACTTGTTTGTCCCTTAATTCTTCAATGAACAACATTTTATTCCAGTCCTTTGGATTCTGATTAGTAATGTCAGAGATGTCCTTAATTGTAGAGTGTAATATGTATGATTGTGAAGGATGGTTTTCCAGGTCAGGTAAAGCCACAAATTGATATAGCATTTGTAATTTGGTATGGAAAGTTGTTTATTCATTTGAAGTTTATACAAGGCCAGCTGTAACGATACTGGCATCTGGTGCGACAATGTTTGTTGGCACCTCCCAATGACCACCCCTGCTATGGATTCCCTCACCATCACCCTTTACCAGTGCCCTCAAGTCTCTATAACCACTCTCTCTCAGATGCATTTGATAGTTATATAGTGCTACTCATACCAGTATAGGGTATCAGAGCACTTTACAAGACACACATTACACAATCAATCATTTATGTGTAAATAAGTGTATAGGAAATGTTACATAAGCTAGAGGACTACAAGGTTTAGGAGTGACATATTATACATACTGGTAGGCAGTGTAGTTTAAGAGTGCTTACTCTGGAGAAGCACAGACTGAGAATATACAATGAAACACCATCGTTGGGAGTTCTATTTAACAATAAGAATCAATTACTACCCTTAATTAATCCTTTTCGCAACATTAATATATTCTATAATCTATACTTTGCAGTGTGCAGTGTCCCCTCTCTATCCTATAACATGCAAAAGGCTCTGGAACCTAGTGAACCCGGGGGCCTATTTGATTTGATGCGCATTAGGCATTGCTTCAAGTTTTTTGGGGGGGTTTTTCAACGAGGTCCTGCAAAAATTTACAAAAAAAGGTTTTATATATTTATTTATATTTAATAAGACACATTTGAGAGATTTTTTAAGAACATTTTCATGAACTTTGCTATGTCCCACAGGGTACGCGGATCCAGTAAAGTTTTAATGTTGCTAATAAATATATAACGTAAATTTAAAATTTTGATTTATTGAAATGAAATACTTAAGTAATAAAATAATAATGCCTTAAGGAATAAATTTATATTTTTTGATAATGTTTCTACTATTTTCAGAAACTGCAACACCATTGCGCACTGTTATGGCATGAATTTCCAGGGTTGCGACACCTACGGTTTTAGTAGAAAAAAAAATATATATATATAGACATTTTTAATTTGAACTAATAATGATGAGGTTTATTAAAAATACAATAAAAGGGGGTGTGGCTGTTCTCCAGCAAGATGGCCGCAGGTCCATGAAGCTCCGTTTGATGCTGGAGACTTTCACTCAGTTCGCCCACAAAAGAAGCAGTGGAGAGGTGTGGTGCAGCGGCCAGGGCAGCTGACTTCGGAGCACAGGGTTCACGGTTCGATCCCTTGCTCCGGCGGCAGCTCAGCTCAGCACCCTGTGACTCTGGGCAATAGCTCACTTAATTTCCACAACGGCCCCCAGCGCCTTGAGACCCGTAAGGGTGAGTAGTTCGCGCTTTACAAATACGGATTTAGATTTATGAGGAAGCCAGTGCGCGAACGCGGAGAGAGAAGGTAATTTTCCTTTGTGGCTGAATTTAAGCCGGTTTACCTTGCTCTGGCTCTCCCGTGTCGCGCACCTCAGCCTCGGTGGTTGTGGCCACCATTTTATGTGATAATGAGCGCAACGGAGCCGGATTTTCCCGCTCTATTGCGCTAGCCGTTTATGGCCTTATAAGCTCGAAAGAAGCTTAAAAGCTCATTAGTATTGTCTTTATTCTCTTTTTTTTGCAATTTGAAAGTGCTAATAATGGGGAATGCTGCACTTTAGGATGTAGGTGCACCAAGGGCTTGGAAGTTATATCCTGACACCCCTAGTAAGCTGTGGAGCTACAAAATATCAGTAGCCTAATGATATTACTCTATATGCATCCTTTATTTTTTGAGCAGTAAGCATAAAGTTTTGGCCAATTTAGCCATTTTTCATTCATTTCACAAGAACTTGTACTGCTCAGTTTCCTACTTTTTGGTGCCATGTTTGACATCACAGAATAACGCCCACCCTTCTGTCATTTTTCAGTGTGTGACATTGAGACTTTTTTTATGGTGTCTTTTGCAACACTCTCCTTATGCTTATGGAGTCCTATCCACCCTCTAGTCAGAAGGCTGTTACCTCATCCACAATCATGCCCTCTGTACGTAAAGATTCGAATGCTCCTACCAAGTGACCCTACAAAGTTTCCTTTACCTTTGACTCTGGAGGACCTTTTGGAGGAGATTAAGCATCTGAAACCGTTTGTTGTGGAGACTGTCACCCTTCAACTTATTGAAGAAAAGTGGTCTACTTTGGAGTCCAGAGTGTTTAATGTTGAACAACGGATCAGTGAAGTGCAGGATGCGGCCACCAAAATTGACAACATGTCTAAGGAGATAGCGCTCTTGAAGCAGCAAACAGAAGACTTAGAAAATCAAAATAGGCACAATAATCTCTGAATTTATGGTATTTCAGAAGGAGCAGAGGGGTCAGACATGCTTGCCTTTCTCGGAGTTCACATTCCTAAATTGGTAGGCATTAAGGAAGGAACACATCTCAACCTACAATGTGCTCACCGAATTGGCCCCAAACCTGTGAGTACCTCAAGATCTTGCCACCCCAGAGGAATAATTGTTCTTTTTTTGGAATATACTGAGTTGCTTATGGCTTTATCGGCGGCCAAACAAAGGAAACAAATGCTATGGTCTGGTCAGAGACCAAGATGTAGCAGGTGCAACTGCCGCTCGTCGGAAGGAGTTCTTATCCTTTCGCCCTACTCTATGATCTATGAATGCGATATATGGTCTTGTGCACCCATGTTTCTTTAAAGTCACCTATAAAGATCAAACTTGTTCATTTGATCGTCCAGAAGATCTGAGAAAATGTATTCTTGACATTTTTCTTTAGTGTCTCTTAACCTGTCATATGCCTGTACTATGGATCCTTTTCTATGAATTGACTATGTTTATTTTTTCAGAGAGTTAGGTTTAACATTATGAATGGTAACTTGTACATTGTTAATGGTGCTCATGATCTTGCTGATATTTTTAGTCCATTTGTCTATTTATTTAACTTTGTTATTTATTAATTCCCCTTTGCAGCCGTTTGTTGTCTAATCTGGATTCCCTTCTCTGGTGTGTTGTCTCCCAAGTACCTCCCTTCCTAGACCTACTGTTTACATATTATCCTCGTGTCTTGGTAACTGGTATTTATTAGTCATCTATGTACTTTGCATTTCTATTTGTCGATTTATTTGTATTGTTGTCTTGTCAGTTTTATTTGTATATATAACTGCTGTCCTTTTCTGTATATTCTCTATCTCATTTTCTACTATAATGATTGTCTCTGTGGCCATTGATGTCCAATTTAGTTTGATCTTGGCCTGTTGTCAGTCTTTTGTTTTTGCGGTTCTCTACCCCTCCATCATATTCTCTTCGCACTGGATGCATCCCTCTCTCTTCATGACTGAAGCTTTTTGGCTCTCTGTCATCTTCTTGGTCTCTTATCAGATTCATTATTATTTCCTTTATTTTCTTTCTTGTTTCTCCTTCCCTCTCATTTTCTCTGTTCTCAGTATGCATTACAGATCATCGAATATGAATGTTAAGTCATTTCTTGAGATATCTATATTCAGATTGTTCGTTGTTTTAATACCTTCCTATGGTTATTGTAGTTTAATATGTATGTTAGTTTTTTGCAATGTAAATACTCTTAAGTTTATTTCTTGGAACATCAAGGACTTGCACACTTGGCATGTCTTAAATATAATGTTGCCCTATTACAGGAAACGCATTTACTTGAAAAGGATTTAAATTCATTGCGTAAAAATTGGGTTAGCCAAATTATTTTGCTCTCCAGCCCTTGATCACAAAAATGGGGTTATTATACTGGTTCACAAATCCCTTGCCTTGTTTATTGAGAAAGAGTAGAAATGTGGAGGGTTGATGGGTGCTAATACATGCCACTTTACATCACACACCTATCTGTCACATTGAGGCATAGATAGAGTGGTTGGGAATACATAGGCATGGAATTTGTGGTCCAGATGAATGCGTGTATAATCAATCAATCAATCACAGAATTTGTAAAGCGTTACTACTTACCCGTGAGGGTCTCAAGGCGCTAGGGAAAAAAGAAAAAAGGGGGGGGTGCTGCTACTGGTCGAACAACCAGGTCTTGAGTAGCCTCCTGAAGGTCAGCAGGTCTTGGGTCTGTCGTAGGCTTAGTGGAAGGGTGTTCCAGGTCTTGGCGGCGAGGTGGGAGAAGGATCTGCCGCCGGTGGTAGTTCTTCGAATGCGAGGGACGGTGGCGAGGGAGAGGTCGGCGGAGCGGAGTTGGCGGTTGGGGACGTAGAAGAGGAGTCGTCTGTTGAGGTAGGCTGGGCCAGTCTTGTGGAGTGCCTTGTGTGTGTGGATGAGGAGTTTGAAGGAGATTCTCCTGTCGACGGGGAGCCAGTGCAGGTTCCTCAGGTGGGGGGTGATGTGGCTGTGGCGTGGTACATCGAGGATCAGGCGTGCGGAGGCGTATATATATATGCACTACATTTCCCATAATCCTGTGGGAATTGCCACGTGGCTCTGTACTGTGAGCCCTACATAAGCACCGCCTACAGGCTGCCCGGTGCTTGTCAATCCTGAAAGCTGCACTTGGATGTCTGTTCGACTCTCCGTGTCGTGCAAGCCTGCAAGAAGGTTTTCACCTTCTTAACCGTTGTTTTGTATCATTTCCTGAAGACTTGTGCAGAGGTGAAACGTCCCGCTACTATTTCAGGAGCACCTGAGTTTCCCTGGCCTTTACGTATTGAAATGCGCTGGAGCATGTCCCATAACCGTTACATGGCTAGTACCCGTTTGCTTGCACCCGCTTTGGATTTCACTTAGTAAATGTGGAGGAGCGCGTCACAGAGCCGTTTGAAAGGCTTGGTCTTCTTTTGGGCATATTTATCACTTTTTTCAGGGCATTGTTTATCGTACGCGCTGGAACGCATCCTGAAGCCGCTTGAAAGGCTCAGATTACTTTTCGCATATTTCTCACCTACTGCTGGCATTGTTTGTTGTACGCGCTGGAGCGTGTCCCGGAGCCGATTGAAAGGCTTGGAGTTCTATTTTTAATAGTCATTGTGGTTGTTGGGCAACTTTAATCCGAGATCACTGGAGCGCGTCTCAGAGACGTCGAGAGTCTCAGAGGATTGAACAGAGACTCTTTTTGGCCTTACTTTGACACACAGGAACAGCGTGACTCGCCCCATGTTGGTCGTGTTAGTTGAAAGTGAACACTAATGCAGAAGACACGTCTTCCGAACACTGAAGGGGATCTCCTCAGCTAAGTACACTTTTCTTTTCCTAATTGGAAGCTATATTACTACAGCATTGAACGCAGGCTCTGTATGGCTATTTTTGTTTATGGTTTATTTTTGGATTTTTTATTTTTTGCATTAGTACGAGTGCAGCAGGATTAAACGTAAGTGCTACACATACCCTTTATATTTCTCTCTCTTTCCATGCTGTGGTTGTTATATAAGTGTGTGCTTGTCTCTTCTTACAGGGAACACGGGGCTAGTCAGCTGGAGTGACAGAACTAGGAGTGAGGTCTACAACTCCAAGTTCATTCCCCCTCGTGTGATTTTGCAGCCGCATTTTTATTGTTTCCTTTGTCCCTTTTTTCCCTTTCCCCTCTTATGGTGTTGTCTGCTGAGTGATAAGTACATGCTCACAGGTCGTTCCATATTGGGGATAGGGTTACGCAGCATCATTCATCACTCCCGCTGTATCCGGCTTCAAAGGATAGTGGTTATCCTGTCGGTGGTCTGACAGATTGACACGCCCCCGGTTACCTACAGCCTGAGCGATGGATACTTCCACTGTACTTACGTGAGTGTTGGAGACCTTAACCGCTTTGCGGATGGAGGTAGATGCCTTCCGTGGGGAGAATTTAGAATTGAGAAACAAAATGGGCACTATGAGACAAGAGGTGGCGGGTCTATCTCATGCTAACCCTGTCAATGGTAGAATGAGTGGCTCTTATATCAAAGACTGGACGGAACCACCTCCTTTAACTGCCCATGTCTCTGAGTCCAGATGCATGGACCAAGCCCAGGGAGGGGGTATGCATGGTGCTGGACCCTTTACCTCCTCTTTTTCTAACTCCTCCCAAGCTGGACCTTCTTCAGTGTACTTGATACAGCCCATGCAACTGCCCCTTGCTCCTCCTGAAAGGTTCTTCGGGAACCCCAAGAAGTTTGGGATATTTTTGGGTCAGTGTAGGCTACATTTCATGTGCAAACCTGCAGTGTTTCCTAATGAGCAGGCCAAGACGGCTTTTGCCACGTCTTATTTGGGTGGTAATGCGGCTAGCTGGTCATTTCCCCTTATAGAGAGAGATGATCCGGTTCTGTACAGCTTTGCGGATTTCTGCACTGAAATGCGCAAACTGTTTGACAGAAAAGCGCATCAGTTAACCCTAGATAAAGAACTCATCTCCCTTAAACAGGGCACACAAGATCTGCTTACCTATATCACGACCTTCAATAGGCTTTTAGTTGAAACCAATTGGCTGGTTGAAAAAAGAACATCCATGTTCTATCAGGGTTTAAAAGGGGAATTAAAAGACGTATTGGCACAAGTGGTGCATATGCCTAATAAATGTGAGGACTTAATAGACCTCACTGTTCAGTTAGATCATAGACTCCAAGAACGGAAAGGAGACAAATACCGATCAGAAGCAAAGGTCTACCTGCCACGTCCTAAGCCTGTCCTGGAAGAACACTCGCATACCACCGATGGAACAGAACCTATGCAAATCAGTGGAATACGAGTACCAATAAGCCAAGAGGAAAGAGAAAAAAGAAGAAGGCAAAGGTTGTGCATGTACTGCGGGTAACCCGGACATTACATCAAAGAATGTAAGACCCGATCCAAGTATGTGAATAAGGCAAACCCTGGAGCCCGAAACCTACCCGTGGTAGACTACGCCTCAGAGAATTCGGGAAACTAACATACTCAAATAAGACCGAGACGACTTGTTTGAGGCCCACGGTGGAGATGGTCTCTTCAGCAGTGGGTAATACAGTACAAACAGCCGTGGCTCATATGAACGTATGCGTCACACTGGAACTGCCCAGTGGGGAACCTATTGTAGTCCATGCATTGTTGGATTCTGGAGCTACCGGCAATTTTATCGACCAGCATTATGCCCAGGAAATAAGTGTCCCCTGCATAAAAAAGAAAACACCCGAACCAGTGAAGGCGGTTGATGGTACAGCGTTAACATCAGGTCCTGTACGTTTCCATACACAATTGATTCTGATGCAAGTAGTAGTGAGCCACTTTGAATACATACAGTTCGACCTGATTGATGCTCCTCACTTCAAACTTATATTGGGAATGCCCTGGATAGCTCATCATGATCCTTTGATACAGTGGGCAGCACGCACCGTCTCCATGAACTCCTCGTTCTGTAAAGAGCACTGTACCAGAGACAAGGTACAAAACGTTGAAGTTGCTGTGAATCCTGCTGGCCTGCTTGCTATAGGATACAACGAAAAGATCTTGTGTTGTGTCTCCACACTACCTGATGAGTATAAAAGATTCCACTCCATATTCAGAAAACAGGACGCAGGGCAGTTGCCCCCTCACAGGGACTATGATTGTGTGATCAACCTGGAGCCAGGCGCCTTTATTCCATGCAGTCGTGTTTACGCTCTTACAGAGGGCGAGACCACATATTTACAACAATATCTTGATGAGTTGCTGTCCTCCAGCTTCATAAGTCCTTCTTCCTCCCCGGCCTCCTCGCCACTCTTCTTCATACCAAAGAAGGAAGGTGGCTTAAGGGCTTGCATAGACAACAGAGTGACCATAAAGAACAGGTATCCCCTGCCCTTGATACCTGTTTTATTGGACCAGTAAAAGGAGCCAAGATATTCACCAAACTGGACCTAAGGGGAGCATACCATCTAGTGTGGGTGCGGCATGGTGACGAATGGAAGACAGCCTTTTGGACGAAGTTCAGATTATACGAATATCAGGTCATGCCCTTTGGACTCTGCAACGCACCCGAGCTTTCCAGTTCTTTATGGATGAAGTACTACGAGGCCTGTTGGATGTGTCCTGCATCGTCTATATCGACGACATTCTGATCTATTCAGCATCCATGGAAGAACATGTCCTTCATGTGACTGCAGTACTGGAACTTTTGCAACAATTCACTCTCTATGCCAAACTGGAAAAGTGTTTATTCCATGCCACTGAAGTGGAATTCCTAGGGTACATTATAGGACCAAAAGGTCTTTGCATGGATAACAAAAACATTCAAGCCACTGTCAGTGGGAATCGCCCACCAGTGTCAAGGCCTTTCAGAGCTTTCTAGGCTTTGCAAACTTTTATCGAAGGTTTATAAAGGAGTTCTCCCGGATTATACAACCATTAACACACCTGTTGAAGAAAGGCGCTAAGTTTCTCTGGACGGACTCAGCAGAACAGGCCTTCCAAACTCTCAAGAACCGCTTCACACAAGCACCAGTGTTGAGACATCCAGATGCCACTCTTCCCTTTGTGGTAGAGATGGACGCATCCCATTACGCCATTGGGGGCATCCTATCCCAAAGACATCCGGACACTGGCCAACTCCATCCTGTGGCCTACTTTTCCAAGAAATTGTCACCCTGTGAGGTCAATTACAGTATTACAGACAAAGAACTTCTGGCTATAAAAAGAGTGTGTGAAGAGTGGAGACACTACCTATTGGGGGCTAAGCACAATGTGGAGATATTTACCGATCACCGGAACCTGTTGTTTCTAAAGACCGCCAGAGCCTTAACCCCTAGACAACTTCGCTGGTCGCTATTCTTTTCTGACTTTGACTTTGTGATCAAATATCATACCGGACCACAAAATGGCAAAGCAGATGCACTGTCAAGACCGGCTCCGACTCTTGAGCACAGTCAAGTACCTATGGAAGAACCTCCTGTAATACTGCATAAGGCCTCTTTTCCTGAAGAGATCCTGGCCTTGACGATGACGCATGACTTTTTGGGTGAGGTGAAAAACAAACGGCAGGAATGAATACCCATGCATAGATAAACGAAAATCCTGAAAAATGTGGAACCATTGACGAAATACTATACCACGATAATAAACTGTATGTACCAGATGGTCCTTTACAACAACAAGCCTTGCGATGGATCCATGATTCTACACTAGGTGGACACCTGGGGATACAGAAAACCGTTCAGGCTATGAAAAGGAATTTTTGGTGGGTAACTATGCAGGCGGACGCCTCCAAATACGTTTCAGAACATGCCATTTGTACTCAAGGAAAGGCTCAACATAAAAGACCATGTGGATTATTTCGACCCATTCCCATACCTCTGACACCTTGCATTACGCTGTCCATGGATTTCATTGTGGATATGCCTCCTAGCTCAGGTTACAATACCATACTGGTCGTCATTGATCATCTGACCAAGATGGGACACTTTATTGCTATGACGAAACTACCAACCTCTGTGGAATTGGCCCAAGTATTTTTGCAGCATATTGTGCATTCTCATGGAATCCTAGCGGTTATCATTACAGACAGGGGAACCCAGTTTACTTCGCGATTTTGTACGGCACTATGTGATGTCATGAAAGTAGATGCCTGTCTCTCCAATAGCTACCACCCGCAGACAGACGGCAAAATCAAAAGACTGAACAAAATGCTGGAACAGTACCTCAGATGCTTTACACTGCAACGTGAAGAGGAATGGAGCACGCTTCTGTGGATGGCTGAATTCGCATATAACAATGCAGAGCATTCTTCTCTGGGGTGTTCCCCTTTCTTTTGCCTAACAGGATACCATCCAAACATGCTGCCTTTTGAATGGCCTGTACAATCTAGACACTCTACCATTCAGGAACATCATGCATATCTCCGAACAGTTTTACAAGACGTTAAAGCACAGTTAGGCAGGGCTCAAAACCGTGACAAGAGCTATGCTGATAAGAAACGTTCCCCAGGGCCTTTTTATAATGTGGGGGATAGAGTATGGCTCGACACTAAGCATTTGAGACTTAAGGGCAACGCCCGGCTGAAACCTAAATGTGTGGGTCCCTATCCTATTGTCAAAATAATCAACCCTGTGGCGATGAGATTGAAACTCCCTTCTTCCTGGCACATCCATCCTGTTTTCCATGTTTCCCTGCTACGGCCTTGTCTTCCGCAGACCAGGCTGCTCTTAAAACCATTGCCACTAGATGTAGACGGGGACGAAGAATCCGAAGTCAAGCGTATTCTCGATTTCAAATTCGTCCGTGGGAGGGTACATTACCTCATTGACTGGAAGGGTTATGGTGCAGAAGACCGCTCATGGGAGCCTGGAGCCAATCTGCATTTCCCAGGGCTTCTTAGACATTTCCACTCGCAGTTCCCCTCCAAGCCTGGTGTACCGTCGGGATGCCGGTCGTTGAGAGGGGGTTCTGTCACGTTGAGGCATAGATAGAGTGGTTGGGAATACATAGGCATGGAATGTGTGGTCCAGATGAATGCGTGTATATATATGCACTACATTTCCCATAATCCTGTGCGAATTGCCATGTGGCTCTGTACTGTGAGCCCTACATAAGCACCGCCTACAGGCTGCCCGGTGCTTGTCAATCCTGAAAGCTGCACTTGGATGTCTGTTCGACTCTCCGTGTCGTGCAAGCCAGCAAAAACGTTTTCACCTTCTTAACCATTGTTTTATATAATTTCCTGAAGACTTGTGCGGAGGAGAAACGTCCCGCTACTATTTCAGGAGCACCTGAGTTTCCCTGGCCTTTACGTATTCAAACGCGCTGGAGCGCGTCCCATAGCCGTTACATGGCTAGTACCCGTTTGCTTGCACCCGCTTTGGATTTCACTTAGTAAACACGCAGGAGCATGTCACAGAGCCGTTTTAAAGGCTCGGTCTTCTTTTGGGCATATTTATAACTTTTTTCAGGGCATTGTTAATCGTACGCGCTGGAGCACGTCCTGGAGCCGCTTGAAAGGCTCGGATTCCTTTTTGCAAATTTCTCACCTGCTGCTGGCATTGTTTGTTGTACGCACTGGAGCGTGTCCCAGAGCCGCTTGAAAGGCTCAGAGTTCTATTTTTAATAGCCATTGTGGTTGTCAGGCAACTTCAATACAAGATCGCTGGAGCGCATCTCAGAGACGTTGAGAGGCTCAGAGGATTGAACAGAGACTCTTTTTGGCCTTACTTTGACACGCAGGAACAGCGTGACACGTCTTCCGAACACTGAAGGGGATTTCCTCAGCTAAGTACACTTTTCTGTTCCTAATTGGAAGCTATATTACTACAGGACAGAGCCCAGGCTATGTATGGCTATTTCTGTTTATGGTTTATTTTTGGATTTTGCATTTTTTGCATTAGTACGAGTGCGGCAGGTTTAAACGTAAGTGCTACACATACCCTTTCTATATCTCTCTCTTTCCATGCTGTTGTTGTTATTTAAGTTTGTGCTGGTCTCTTCTTACAGGGAACACAGGGCTAGTCAGCTGGAGTGACAGAACTAGGAGTGAAGTCTACAACTCCAAGTTCATTCCCCCTCTTGTGATTTTGAAGTCGCATCTTTATTGTTTCCTATGTCCCTTTTTTACCTTTCCCCTCTTATGGTGTTATCTGCTGAGTGATCATTCATCGCTCCCGCTATATCCGGCTTCAAAGGTTAATGGTTATCCTGTCGGTGGTCTGACACTATCTCCATCCTTAATATTGATGGTACTACTGGTATTGATGTGAAAGTTTTGGAACAAATGTCTGTTATGTTGGTCTCCTGTCCGAATGCAAATCTTATAGTAGGCGGTGATTTTAACCAGATTGTGGACCCTTTTTTTAGATAGAAAATCTACAGTTAAATATGTTCCGAACAAAATGCAGAAAACATTTACACGATTTATTCACTCCAGCGGTCTAACTGATGCCTGGAGGTTATATTATCCATTCACACTGGAATTCACCTTTTATTCACCTACCCATAAATCCCAATCCAAAAAAAGATTATATATTTCTTTCACCCCCCCCAGCTGCCACACTTACGCATGCTGAAATTGGGTCAATATTGATTTCATATCATGCCCCAGTTATAGTTGATGTCGAATATTTACCCGAGACTTCTAAACCAAGTAGATGGCGCTTTAATAATAGTTTACTGAAATATAAGGAATTTGCACAGAATTTTGAAGGTTTTGTACAAGAGTTCTTTCTACATAACAACACACCTGATATGCCATGTCATATAGTTTGGGATGCTTTCAAGGATTCTGCCCGAGGGCATATAATTAATTATGTCATGCCCAAAAAGAAAAAAGCTATTAAAGAATCCTCAATACTGCATCAATCTATTAAACAATTAGAACATTAATTTTTCACAACCAAGAATGATAATGTGTTACAACGTTTAATGAATACCAAATTTGAATTCAATAAAAAATTGACAGAGGAAGCCGCCGGAGCATTGTTAAAAATCGATTCTAAGTTTTACAGTGGACGGAATAAGGCCAGCAAATTACTTGATAATTATCAGAAGGTTAAGTCTCAAACGTCCAAAATAGTTAAGATTATGGATGAAGGCGGGACTCCTCACTTTTGAAAATATGGAAATTTTAAAGTGTTTTTCTGATTATTATACTAACCTTTACACACCAGATCACTTTCCCATGGATGAGGCATTAGATTCCTACTTTAATACTCTCCCACCAAGAGAACAGCATATACAGGATATTTCTTTTATAGACAAGCCTATTTTGATTTCTGAATTAAAGTCCGCTCTTAATGAACTACCCAAAGATAAAGCACTGGGTCCGGATGGTTTTTCCATTGAGTTTTATTTTTGCTTTTCACATAGTTTACTCCCACATTTACTTACTTTATATTCATATTTTATCTCACGGGATGAGACTAAAGGTACTTTTTTGGAGGCTATGATCTGTTTAATCCCTAAAAATAACAAAGTCATGTCCTATGTGCTAATTATAGACCAATCTCTCTTATCAATTTAAATTGCAAACTTTTTGCCAACATTTTATCTATTAGGATGTCTCCTCTTATTTCAGATATGGTTGGATTTGAACAAACTGAATTTGTTAAAGTAAGACACTTGTCTGATAACTCTAGGGTGCTTTTGGACATTTTACATATGGCATCACCCAATAATACGCCTCTGGCTGCTGTAACCTTGGATGCCGAAAAGGCTTTCGACCGTGTTAACTTGAAATTTATGATGCAGACTCTTAAATGACATGGTTTTAGTCCAACTTTTCTTAAATATATAGCTATATTATATTCTTCTCCAATGACATCTGTTGTTATAAATAGCATTCAGTCTTCATATTTTCCTCTTCTAAAGGGGTACCAGACTGTGATGTCCTTTATCTCCTTTTTTTTTTTTATCACTATCACCTTTTTTGCATATACTATGAAATTCCCCATCATTTCACGGCTTTCGACATAAAGATACTGATGTCAAATTTACAGCATACATGATTCTCTATGTTTCTGAACCACAGTCATCAATACCGGTTTTTAGTAATCTTTTCTCAACCTATTCTAAGTTATCTGGATATAAATTTAACTTTTTCAAAATCTGAGGTACTTCCCTTATTAGGTATTGCCTGAAAGATATGTTTGATGGCACTGGGCTTAAATGGTCTCCACACTTTATCAAGTGTTTGGGAATTAAATATTCTACTGGCAAAGACAAGTCAGATAAATTTAGATGATGTCCAACACAAAGTCCTTCAAATGACGGAGAATTGGTCCCCTCTATATCTGTCTTGTTGGGGCAGGTTGGCCACTATAAAGATGATGTTTCAACCTGTCATTAATTTTTACCTGTCCAGGTTGCCCAATAAACTTCCTTTAAAATTCTTTAAGTTACTAAACAAATTGCTTGCTGTATTTTTATGGAATGGGAAAAAACGCGTATTTCATTAGCATCGCTCTGTAAACCTAAAGAACTGGGTGGTGTAAGTTTTCCAAATTTTCAACAATATCATTCCGCTATTGTTCTAAAGCAAATGTTACCCTGTATTAGAGATGCTTATTCTTCACCTGATAATATTTGGCATAAGCTAGAAGATTCACTTGTGTCACCTTTTCCTTGTTATTCTTAAGCACACTATTCGAAACCTCGTCAAGCTTTTTCTGCTCCGTCTATTAAATACTATCATAGTATCTTCCCGTATTCTTACATGACCCATGTCTCCGAAACAAGAATTTTGGGAATTCTCTATATGGCTTAATAAATCCATTAAGATTTCAAATCACACTATTTTTTTAAAGCAATGGGTGCTTAAGGGCATAATTTAAGTCAAACAATTATTGTATGATATGACTCCTCTTCCTTTTTTGGAAATTCAAAATAAATGTGATCATTCTTCTGCTTATGCCATCAAATATGAATCTCTCAAAGGTGCTCTTTTGCATAATATTTCCACGATCAATCAATCTTAAACTCCTATTTGTTCCTCATCTCCTGACCCAATTATGCTTTTGTCATCACTTGAGCATAATATATATATATATATATATATATATATATATATATATATATTCACTGAAAAAACCATAGGTTTTAGGGACAGTTATAGTTAGTTGGACATTGCACTCGTACAAAACCCGTGAAATTCCCCCGTTATAGTTAGTCCAGCTAACTATAACTCGCGCCCCGCAATGCACTGCTGATGACGTCAC
Organism: Calotriton arnoldi; assembly: GCA_963921515.1. Taxonomy (NCBI): domain Eukaryota; kingdom Metazoa; phylum Chordata; class Amphibia; order Caudata; family Salamandridae; genus Calotriton; species Calotriton arnoldi. Next base: position 392,538 of record CAWUFW010012268.1, on the reverse strand, counting down.
ATATTACATCACTCATGACATGGTCAGTGACATCACTGATGACATCTCAAATGACATCATCCAGTGACTGTGTGTTTCTGTAAAGTTTATATATTTTTAATATATATAGGAAAAGACGTATTGAAGAATGAGTGGGTGTGTAAGTGTCTGTATGGATGATTTAGTAGGTGCGTGACTGACTCTATAAGTGAGTGATTTAACGTATCTTACTGAATGCATGGGTTAGTGACTAAACTGGGTGAATGTCTGTATCCGTCTGTCTGTTGCTGTGTAAGTGGCTGCATGTGTTTGTGAATAGCTACATGAGTGTCTATATGAGTTATTGAATGCTTGTCTGAGTATCTGTATGGGTGCCTGAGTGTTTGTGTGGGAGGGGTGTGTGCAACTCTGTGCATAGATGTGTGAGTGGGTGATTCACTGGGTGGATGGTTTCAAGAGTGCAACTGTGATAGACTGTATGGGTGGGTAAGTGTGTGTAAGAGTGTGTTAGTGAGTGAATGTATGTCCCAGTGGTACATATGTGAGTAACTACATATGTGAAAGGCAGTATATATGTGTGTTGGAGTATATAAATAGCTATAAGCTAGAGTGAGTGATTGTGATAGTGGCTGTATGGATGAGTGTGTGCTTGTATCAGTGATTGTATAAGAGCGTAAGAATGTGCTACTATTTGTATGAGTAAGTGAGCTGGTGTGTGTATAACTGTATAGGTGAGTAAATGGTAGTGTGTTTAATTATTTGCATGACTGACTAGGTGTGTGAGTACCTCTATGGATGAGTGGCGGTGTTTGAGTGTCTATATAGGAGTATGAGTGCATATGATAGTCCTGTACTGAGTGACCGTAAGTATGAGTGACTGTACGGGTGAGTGAGTGGATGTGTGCGTAGACCTAAGAATCAGTGAGTGGGTGTGTAGTTATTGGTGTTGGAGTGTCTATGGTTTTGCGAATGGCAGTCTGTAATTTAGAGTGGGTGTATCAAAGGTTATATTAGGGTGTGAGGAGGTGCATCAGATTATCACGTGGATGATGTCATCAGTGATGTCATTTGAGATGTCATCAGTGATGTCATCAGTGATGTCACTGACCATGTCATGAGTGATGTAATATGTGACGTCATCAGCAGTGCATTGCGGGCGCGAGTTATAGTTAGCTGGACTAACTATAACGGGGAATTTCACGGGTTTTGTACGAGTGCAATGTCCAACTAACTATAACTGTCCCTAAAACCTATGGTTTTTTCAGTGAATTTCAAAGGTTTTTTAAATGCTAATTTGTAACTATAACGTCCCTGAAACCTATGGTTTTTTCAGTGAATTTCAAAGGTTTTTTAAATGCTAATTTGTAACTATAACATGTCTGAAACCTACAGTTTTTTCAGTGAATTTCAAAGGTTTTGTAAATGACAATTTTTAAATGTATTAATTGTTATATACATTTTTTTCATACTGATTTCCAAATTTTTTAGAAACATATTTTTTTACATATTTTATTTTTTAAATTACATTGTAATTACATTATACATTACATTACAAAAAATACTTTCTCAGAATGAATTACTTTAGTTTAATTACTTTGCACATAGGCAATAGACTTTTAAGTACAGTAGTTACAGTTGTTGCAATGGGCAACACATTTTCAAACACAATGCAACATTCAGCTCAATGTGAATTTCTAGTTAAATGCAATTAGTTACTTTATGGATTACTTTTCTAACCACATTACTGGATCCTAGATTCAGTCCTGGGACATCTCCTGTAAACAGTTGAGTAAAAGCGTTTTGGTTACAGTCGTGATTTTTAAGGAATATTATTGTACTTTAAAAGTTCACACTTAGAAACTTTTTCTCATAGAATCACCAATGTTATCCTATGGAAGGAAATTCACTTAGAAGTTAAAAACTGTTATCGTTACTTTTTCTTACTCAGTGTTGGATCCTGGATCCAGCACTGGTGCATCTCCTGTAAACAGTTGAAAGAATGCGTTTAAGTCATACAGGCGATTTTTTAGGAATATTTGTAGTTTGTGAAAATCGACACTTTGAAACTTTTCTGCTGAAAACCAGACAATGGATTCCTATGGAAGGAAATTCAAGTTACTGGTAAGTACGGTTAAAATTACTTTTGAGGATCAGTACTGGGCTGAAAGATGCAGCACTGAGGTCTCTCCTGATAACAGGTGAGTAAATCGGAATTCGTATTTCGGCTGATTTTAGAGGAATATTTTAAAGTTCCAAAACTCCACACTTAGAAGAATTTCCAAGTGAAACCAGTCAATGTTAGCCTATGGAAGGAAATTCAAGTTACTGGTAAGTACGGTTAAAATTACTTTTCAGGACCAGTACTGGGCTGAAAGATGCAGCACTGAGGTCTCTCCTGATAACAGGTGAGTAAATCAGAATTCGGATTTCGGCTGATTTTAGAGGAATATTTGTATGTTTCAAAAATCAACACTTAGAAACTTTTTCAGCAAAAAGCAGGCAATGATATCCTATGGAAGGAAATTCAAGTTACTGGTAAGTACGGTTAAAATTACTTTTGAGGATCAGTACTGGGCTAAAAGATGCAGCACTGAGGTTCTCTCCTGATAACAGGTGAGTAAATCGGAATTCGTATTTCGGCTGATTTTAGAGGAATATTTTAAAGTTCCAAAACTCCACACTTAGAAGAATTTCCAAGTGAAACCAGTCAATGTTAGCCTATGAAGGAAATTCAAGTTACCGGTAAGTACGGTTAAAATTACTTTTCAGGATCAGTACTGGGCTGAAAGATGCAGCACTGAGGTCTCTCCTGATAACAGGTGAGTAAATCGGAATTCGTATTTCGGCTGATTTTAGAGGAATATTTTAAAGTTCCAAAACTCCACACTTAGAAGAATTTCCAAGTGAAACCAGTCAATGTTAGCCTATGAAGGAAATTCAAGTTACCGGTAAGTACGGTTAAAATTACTTTTCAGGACCAGTACTGGGCTGAAAGATGCAGCACTGAGGTCTCTCCTGATAACAGGTGAGTAAATCAGAATTCGGATTTCGGCTGATTTTAGAGGAATATTTTAAAGTTCCAAAACTCCACACTTAGAAGAATTTCCAAGTGAAACCAGTCAATGTTAGCCTATGAAGGAAATTCAAGTTACCGGTAAGTACGGTTAAAATTACTTTTGAGGATCAGTACTGGGCTGAAAGATGCAGCACTGAGGTCTCTCCTGATAACAGGTGAGTAAATCGGAATTCGTATTTCGGCTGATTTTAGAGGAATATTTTAAAGTTCCAAAACTCCACACTTAGAAGAATTTCCAAGTGAAACCAGTCAATGTTAGCCTATGGAAGGAAATTCAAGTTACTGGTAAGTACGGTTAAAATTACTTTTCAGGATTAGTACTGGGCTGAAAGATGCAGCACTGAGGTCTCTCCTGATAACAGGTGAGTAAATCAGAATTCGTATTTCGGCTGATTTTAGAGGAATATTTGCACAATGGTGAAGGGAGGGGCGGGGCCTGAGGTGACATCTGTGCAAACGCGCCCCGTGGCGCGTTTTAAGTTGGGGGATTAAGTCCCCTTGAATCATGAGGGTCCCTACGGGCCAACTAGCCCACCAGGAACCTCCAGTATGCGCCAGGGGCTGCGTTGCAGAGACATTTACAGAGGCCACACCCCTTTACACCTCTCTGCAACGCAGCTCTGTGGCGCTTTCTGGACGTACCTGTTGGGCTAGTTGGCCCCCAGGGACCCTCAGGATTGAAGAGGATTTAATTCCCCATCTTAAAACGCGCCACGGGGCCTGTTTGCACACATGTCACCTGAAGCCCCGCCCTCCCTTCACCACTGTGCAAACGCGCCCGTGGCGCGTTTTAAGTCGGGGGATTAACTCCCTTGAATCCTGAGGGTCCCTGGGGTGCAACTAGCCCACCATATACCTCCAAAAGCGCCATAGAGCTGCGTTGCAGAGAGTTGTAAAAAGGGGCGTGGCCTCTGTACACCTCTCTGCAAGGCAGCCTCTGGTGCATACTGGAGGTTCCTGGTGGGCTAGTTGGCCCTCAGGGACCCCCAGTATTCAAGGGGAATTGTTCTTCTTGCAAACGCGCCAGGGGCGCGTTTGCAGAGTGGTGAAGGAAGGGGGCGCTACGTCCGATCTTTTTGTTTGTTTTTTTTTTCCTCTGAAGGGGGCTGTGTGGCCCCCTTCCTTTTTCCTATTTTTAGGCCCTGGGGACCCCATCCCCAGGGCCTTTCCCCTTTTTTTTTAAATTAAAACGTAGGCCAACCTCCTAAACCAATAAGCCGGGACCACGGCCTCTTTTATTGGAGGCCGCGTGGCCCCCCCATTGGCCCGGACCCATCCGGCCGCCTGTACTTTTTTTAATTTTTCCTTTGGGGAGGGGGCTGCGTGGCCCCCTCCCGGGCCACTTATGGCCCCGGGGACCCCATCCCCCGGGCCTGGCCTCTGTTGGGGACTGTGGGGGTCCCCAAGCCCCCACAGTCCCGCCGGCTCCCCGTGTCCTCCCCTACGGGAGCCGGCATTGCTTTACACATGGGGAGCAGCTAACATGCTGCTCCCCATGTGGAAAGCAGTCGGCTTTGGATATTGGAAGAGAGAGCAGGTTTCCTGCTCTCTCTTCCAATATTCAGCAAGTTTGTAATGACAGGACGGGAGCCGCGAGGCTCCGTCCTGTCATTGCAAACAGCAGTGTCCCGGGGTAGGCACCCCGGGACACTGCAGGAGCCGGCCCTGGGGGTGGTGGTCCCCAGGGCCATCAAGGCTCCAGGAGGGAGGCCGCGTGGCCCCCTCCCTACATCATGCACAGCCCCGGGGAGGTGGTGGTCCCCGGGCTCTGGGGGTCCAAAACGGACCCCCATTTAAATTTTCTTAGTGCCCCGGGAGGTGGTGGTCTCGGGCGTGTGGGGGCTGGAGCCCCCCACACAGGTTTTTTAAATAAAAAGAAGCCCCGGGAGGTGGCGGTCCCCGGGCTGCGGGAGGGCTCAGAGCCCTCCCGCACCATTATACATAAAGCCCCGGGGGTGGTGGTCCTCGGGCTTGGGGGCCCTTAGAGGCCCCCACACATAAAATTAACCCCCCAGCATGCCCCCGGGACTTGGCCCACCCGGGGGCCAATTAACATCGAAGCGCGGGAGACCGCGCTTCGATTTTTTTTTTCGGCAGGGTTCGCGCTCCTGAGCGCATCCTGCCGATTTTTTAAAAAAAAATATTTTTGCCCAGGGGGTCCTTGTGGGACCCCCTGAGCAGACCTAGGGGGTCAGGGTGTTTCTACCCTGCTCCCTTTGTGCGCTTTGCGCACTTGTTTCTGTCCCTCGGTTCTACCGAGGACAAAATGGCTGCCAACACTTCCTGGTTTGGAGTGTTGACAGCCAATTAACATAAAGCTCGTGCTCGGGAGGATCCGCGGCCCTAGATATCACTATCTTTTTACTTTTCATTTTCTCAGCAACTACTGAACGGATTTACACCATTTAACAAAAGGGTTCTTTCTGAACCAAGAACTACCTCTTTGCCAAATTTGGTGTAATTCCGTTCAGCAGTTCGGGCTGTAGCCATGTCTAAAGTTTCCTATGGAAAATTGCATGGGGAAAACGCGTTTTGGGACCCCCTTTTCTCGGCCCCCGCTTGACGAATCCCCCGAGACTTTCAGGGTAGGAGCGGACCGGAGCGGGCCATAAAGTTTGAAAATTTTGCGAAGATACGTCAACCGGCAAGAGAATTATTTCAAATAGAATGTCATGGATTTCCTATGGATAATAGGTTGTAACTATAACTATCTACTGGCGACCGCCAGTAGATAATATATATATATATATATATATATATATATATATATATTCACTGAAAAAACCATAGGTTTTAGGGACAGTTATAGTTAGTTGGACATTTCACTCATACAAAACCATCGAAATTCCCCCGTTATAGTTAGTTCAGCTAACTATAACTCGCGCCCCGCAATGCACTGCTGATGACGTCACATATTACATCACTCATGACATGGTCAGTGACTATGATCATCACTCATGACATCATCCAGTGACTGTGTGTTTCTGTAAAGTTTAAATATGTTTAATATATATAGGGAAAGGCGTATTGAAGAATGAGTGGGTGTATAAGTGTCTGAATGGATGATTTAGTACGTGCATGACTGACTCTACAAGTGAGTGATTAAACGTATCTTACTGAATGCATGGGTTAGTGACTAAACTGTGTGAATGTCTGTATCCGTCTGTTTGTTGGTGTGTAAGTGGATGCATGGATTTGCGAATAGCTACATGAGTGTCTATATGGGTTATTGATTGGTTCTCTGAGTATCTGTATGGCTGCCTGAGTTTTTGTGTGGGTGGGGTGTGTGTGACTCTGTACATAGATGTGTGAGTGGGTGATTCACTGGGTGCATGATTTCAAGAGTGCATCTGTGATGGACTGCTTGGGTGGGTGAGTGTGTGTATGGGTGTGTTAGTGAGTGAATGTATGTCTCAGTGGTACATGTGCAAGTAACTACATATGTAAAAGGCAGTATATATGTGTGTTAGAGTATTTAAATGGCTATAAGTGAGAGTGTGTGATTGTGAGAGTGGCTGTATGGATGCGTGTGTGCTTGTATCAGTTATTGTATAAGAGCGTAAGAATGTGCTAGTATTTGTATGAGTAAGTGAGCTGGTGTGTGTATAACTGTATAGGTGAGTAAATGGTAGTGTGTTTAATTATTTGCATGACTGACTAGGTGTGTGAGTACCTCTATGGATGAGTGGCGGTGTGTGAGTGTTTATATAGGTGTATGAGTGCATATGATAGTCCTGTACTGAGTGACTGTAAGTATGAGTGACTGTACGGGTGAGAGAGTAGGTGTGTGTGTGTGTAGACCTAAGAATCAGTGAGTGTGTATATAGTAATTGGTGTTGGAGTGTCTATGGTTTTGACAATGGCAGTCTGTAATTTAGAGTGGGTGTATCAAAAGTTACATTAGGGTGTGAGAAGATGCATGAAATTATCACATGGATGATGTCATCAGTGATGTCATCAGTGATGTAATTTGAGATGTCATCAGTGATGTCATCAGTGATGTCACTGACCATGTCATGAGTGATGTAATATGTGACGTCATCAGCAGTGCATTGCGGGGCGCGAGTTATAGTTAGCTGAACTAAGTATAACAGGGGAATTTCTATGGTTTTGTACGAGTGCAATGTCCAACTAACTATAACTGTCCCTAAAACCTATGGTTTTTTCAGTGAATTTCAAAGGTTTTTTAAATGCTAATTTCTAACTATAACGTGTCTGAAACCTATGGTTTTTTCAGTGAATTTCAAAGGTTTTTTAAATGCTAATTTCTAACTATGACCTGCCTGAAACCTATGATTTTTAAGTGAATTTCAAAGGTTTTTTAAATGCTAGTTTCTAACTATGCCTCACAGAGGTAGGACATGTGAAGAAAGAAGAAAAACGCACAGAAAGAAGCAAAAGAAATGCAGAAAGAAGCAACAGAAGTCCACAAAGACGAAGAAAAGTGCAGGAAGAAGCAAAAGATGTGCAGAAAGAACCAACAGAGGAGCAGAAAGAGGCCTTGTTGCAAAATCATCCTGTGCCCACAACTTTTTCAGACGGGTACTGGTGGTAACTGACTCTGACTAACCAGAGCCAGTGCTATGCTAAAAGACACTTAGAATACAGTGAAAACACCTACATACACTAGGGAACACTATGCGTTGGGGTACCCCTGTGATTAGCATGACCTCCTCTGTAAGTCCCTAGTACATAATAGGGCAGGGGGATTAAAACTACCTTCTTAAAACGCGCTACAGGGCGCGTTTGCACAGTGGTGAAGGGAGGGGGCCTGAGGTGACATGTGTGCAAACGCACCCCGTGGCGTGCTTTAAGTTGCGGGATTAAGTCCCCTTGAATCCTGAGGGTCCCTGGGGCTCAACTAGCCCCCAGGTACCTACAGTTAGGACCACAGAGCTGAGTTGCAGAGAGGCATTCCGAGGCCACGCACCTTTTTTCACCTCTCTGCAATGCAACACTGTTGTGCTTACTGAAGGTACCTGGTGGCTAGTTGGCCCCCAGGGTCCATCAGGATTCAAGGGGAATTAATTCCCCAACTTAAAACGCACCACAGGGCGTGTTTGCGCACATGTCACCTGAGGCCCAGCCCCCTCCCTTTACCACTGTGCAAACGCGCCCCGTGGCGCATTTTAAGTTGGGGGATTAGGTCACCTTGAATCCTGAGGGTCCCTGGGGCCCAACTAGCCCACCAGGTACTTCCAGTAAGCACCACAGGCCTGCGTTGCAACGCCTGTAACAAATTGTGCAGTTGTGTTTAGGTAGTGAAGGGGGTCGTGCTGGGGTAGTGTTTTAGGGTTTAGGTAGTGCAGTGGTGTTTGTGTAGTGTAGGGGTCATGCTGGGGGTAGATTTAGGGTTTAGGGTAGTGCAGTGGTGTTTGGGTAGTGTAGGGAGTCGTGCTGGGGGTAGTGTTTTAGGGTTTAGGGTAGTGCAGTGGTGTTTGGGTAGTGTAGGGGGTCGTACTGGGGTAGTGTTTTAGGGTTTAGGGTAGTGCAGTGGTGTTTGGGTAGTGTAGGGGGTCGTGCTGGGGGTAGTGTTTTAGGGTTTAGGGTAGTGCAGTGGTGTTTGGGTAGTGTAGGGGTACTGCTGGGGGTAGTGTTTTAGGGTTTAGGGTAGTGCAGTGGTGTTTGGGTAGTGTAGGGGGTCATGCTGGGGGTAGTGTTTTAGGGTTTAGGGTAGTGCAGTGGTGTTTGGGTAGTGTAGGGGTCGTGCTGGGGGTAGTGTTTTAGGGTTTAGGGCAGTGCAGTGGTGTTCGGGCAGTGTAGGGGGTCATGCAGGGGTGGTGTTTTAGGGTTTAGGGCAGTGCAGTGGTGTTCGGGCAGTGTAGGGGGTCATGCTGGGGTAGTATTTAGGGTTTAGGGTAGTGCAGTGGTGTTTGGGTAGTGTAGGGAGTCATGCAGGGGGTAGTGTTTTAGGGTTTAGGGTAGTGCAGTGGTGTTTGGGTAGTGTAGGGGGTCGTGCTGGGGTAGTGTTTTAGGGTTTAGGGTAGTGCAGTGGTGTTTGGGCAGTGTAGGGGTCGTGCTGGGGGTAGTGTTTTAGGGTTTAGGGCAGTGCAGTGGTGTTTGGGTAGTGTAGGGGTACTGCTGGGGGTAGTGTTTTAGGGTTTAGGGCAGTGCAGTGGTGTTCGGGTAGTGTAGGGGGTCGTGCAGGGGGTAGTGTTTTAGGGTTTAGGGTAGTGCAGTGGTGTTTGGGCAGTGTAGGGGGTCGTGCTGGGGGTAGTGTTTTAGGGTTTAGGGCAGTGCAGTGGTGTTCGGGCAGTGTAGGGGGTCATGCAGGGGGTGGTGTTTTAGGGTTTAGGGCAGTGCAGTGGTGTTCGGGCAGTGTAGGGGGTCGTGCAGGGGGTGGTGTTTCAGGGTTTAGGGCAGTGCAGTGGTGTTCGGGCAGTGTAGGGGGTCATGCAGGGGGTGGTGTTTCAGGGTTTAGGGCAGTGCAGTGGTGTTCGGGCAGTGTAGGTGGTCGTGCAGGGGTGGTGTTTCAGGGTTTAGGGCAGTGCAGTGGTGTTCAGGCAGTGTAGGGGGTTATGCTGGGGGTGGTGTTTCAGGGTTTGGGGCAGTGCAGTGGTGTTCGGGCAGTGTAGGGGTCGTGCTGGGGGTGGTGTTTCAGGGTTTAGGCCAGTGCAGTGGTGTTCGGGCAGTGTAGGGGTGTGCGGGGTGGTGTTTCAGGGTTTAGGGCAGTGCAGTGGTGTTCGGGCAGTGTAGGGGGTCGTGCTAGGGTTGTGGTGTTTCAGGGTTTAGGGCAGTGCAGTGGTGTTCGGGCAGTGTAGGGGGTCGTGCTGGGGGTGGTGTTTCAGGGTTTAGGGCAGTGCAGTGGTGATCGGGCAGTGTAGGGGGTGGTGCAGGGGTGGTGTTTCAGGGTTTAGGGCAGTGCAGTGGTGTTCGGGCAGTGTAGGGGGTGGTGCAGGGGGTGGTGTTTCAGGGTTTAGGGCAGTGCAGTGGTGTTCAGGCAGAGTAGGGGGTCGTGCTGGGGCTGGTGTTTCAGGGTTTAGGGCAGTGCAGTGGTGTTTGGGCAGTGTAGGGGGTCTTGCTGGGGCTGGTGTGTCAGGGTTTAGGGCAGTGCAGTGGTGTTCGGGCAGTGTAGGGGGTCATGCTGGGGGTGGTGTTTCAGGGTTTAGGGCAGTGCAGTGGTGTTCGGGCAGTGTAGGGGTCGTGCTGGGGCTAGTGTTTCAGGGTTTAGGGCAGAGCAATGGTGTTCAGGCAGTGTAGGGGGTTGTGCTGGAGGTGGTGTTTCAGGGTTTAGGGCAGTGCAGTGGTGTTCGGGCAGTGTAGGGGGTCTTGCTGGGGGTGGTGTTTCAGGGTTTAGGGCAGTGCAGTGGTGTTCGGGCAGTTAGGGGGTCGTGCTGGGGGTGGTGTTTCAGGGTATAGGGCAGTGCAGTGGTGTTCGGGCAGTGTAGGGGGTCTTGCTGGGGGTAGTGTTTCAGGGTTTAGGGCAGTGCAGTGGTGTTCGGGCAGTGTAGGCGGTCGTGCTGGGGGTGGTGTTTCAGGGTTTAGGGCAGTGCAGTGGTGTTCGGGTAGTGCAGGGGGTCGTACTGCAGGTGGTGTTTCAGGGTTTAGGGCAGTGCAGTGGTGTTCCGGCAGTGTAGGGGGTGGTGCAGGGGGGTGGTGTTTCAGGGTTTAGGGCAGTGCAGTGGTGTTCGGGCAGTGTAGGGGGTGGTGCAGGGGGGTGGTGTTTCAGGGTTTAGGGCAGTGCAGTGGTGTTTGGGCAGTGTAGGGGGTCTTGCTGGGGGTGGTGTTTCTGGGTTTAGGGCAGTGCAGTGGTGTTCGGGCAGTGTAGGGGGTCTTGCTGGTGTTTCAGGGTTTAGGGCAGTGAAGTGGTGTTTGGGCAGTGTAGGGGGTCTTGCTGGGGCTGGTGTTTCAGGGTTTAGGGTGGTGCAGTGGTGTTCGGGCAGTGTAGGGGGTCGTGCTGGGGCTGGTGTTTCAGGGTTTAGGGCAGTGCAGTGGTTTTTGGGCTGTGTAGGTGGTCGTGCTGGGGCTGGTGTTTCAGGGTTTAGGGCAGTGCAGTGGTGTTCGGGCACTGTACGGGGTTGTGCTGGGGCTGGTGTTTCAGGGTTTAGGGCAGTGCAGTGGTGTTCGGGCATTGTAGGGGGTCATGCTGGGGGTGGTGTTTCAGGGTTTAGGGCAGTGCAGTGGTGTTTGGGCAGTGTAGGGGGTCGTGCTGGGGCTGGTGTTTCAGGGTTTAGGGCAGTGCAGTGGTGTTCAGAAAGTGTAGGTGGTCTTGCTTCGGGTGGTGTTTCAGGGTTTAGTGCAGTGGTGTTCGGGGAGTGTAGGGGGTTTTCTGGGGGTGGTGTTTCAGGGTTTAGGGCAGTGCAGTGGTGTTCGGGCAGTGTAGGGGGTCTTGCTGGTGTTTCAGGGTTTAGGGCAGTGCAGTGGTGTTCGGGCAGTGTAGGGGGTCTTGCTGGTGTTTCAGGGTTTAGGGAAGTGCAGTGGTGTTCGGGCAGTGTAGGGGGTCGTGCTGGGGCTGGTGTTTCAGGGTTTAGGGCAGTGCAGTGGTTTTCGGGCTGTGTAGGCGGTCGTGCTGGGGCTGGTGTTTCAGGGTTTAGGGCAGTGCAGTGGTGTTCGGGCAGTGTGCGGGGTTGTGCTGGGGCTGGTGTTTCAGGGTTTAGGGTAGTGCAGTGGTGTTCGGGCATTGTAGGGGGTCGTGCTGGGGGGAGTTTTTTAGGGTTTAGGGTAGTGCAGTGGTGTTTGGGTAGTGTAGGGGGTCATGCTGGGGGTAGTGTTTTAGGGTTTAGGGTAGTGCAGTGGTGTTTGGGTAGTGTAAGGGTCGTGCTGGGGGTAGTGGTTTAGGGTTTAGGGTAGTGCAGTGGTGTTTGGGTAGTGTAGGGGGTACTACTGGGGGTAGTGTTTTAGGGTTTAGGGTAGTGCAATGGTGTTTGGGTAGTGTAGGGGTACTGCTGGGGGTAGTGTTTTAGGGTTTAGGGTAGTGCAGTGGTCTTTGGGTAGTGTAGGGGGTCATGCAGGGGGTAGTGTTTTAGGGTTTAGGGTAGTGCATTGGTGTTTGGGTAATGTAGGGGGTCATTCGGGGGGAGTGGTTTAGGGCAGTGCAGTGGTGTTCGGGTAGTGTAGTGGGTCGTGCTGGGGAGAGTGTTTGAGGGTTTAGGGCCGTGCAGTCGTGTTCGGGTAGTGTAGGGGGTCATGCTGGGGGGAGTGTTTTAGGGTTAGGGTAGTGCAGTGGTGTTCGGGTAGTGTAGGGGGTCGTGCTGGGGGTAGTGTTTTAGGGTTTAGGGCAGTGCAGTGGTGTTCGGGCAGTGTAGGGGGTCATGCTGGGGCTGGTGTTTCAGGGTTTAGGGCAGTGCAGTGGTGTTTGGGCAGTGTAGGGGGTCATGCAGGGGGTGGTGTATCAGGGTTTAGGGCAGTGCAGTGGTGTTCGGGCAGTGTAGGGGTCATGCAGGGGGTGGTGTTTCAGGGTTTAGGGCAGTGCAGTGGTGTTCGGGCAGTGTAGGTGGTCGTGCAGGGGGTGGTGTTTCAGGGTTTAGGGCATTAGTGTTCAGGCAGTGTAGGGGGTTATGCTGGGGGTGGTGTTTCAGGGTTTGGGGCAGTGCAGTGGTGTTCGGGCAGTAAAGGGGGTCATGCTGGGGGTGGTGTTTCAGGGTTTTGGCTAAGGCAGTGGTGTTCGGGCAGTGTAGGGGGGTGGTGTTTCAGGGTTTAGGGCAGTGCAGTGGTGATCGGGCAGTGTAGGGGGTGGTGCAGGGGGTGGTGTTTCAGGGTTTAGGGCAGTGCAGTGGTGTTCGGGCAGTGTAGGGGGTGGTGCAGGGGGTGGTGTTTCAGGGTTTAGGGCAGTGCAGTGGTGTTCAGGCAGAGTAGGGGGTCGTGCTATGGCATGTGTTTCAGGGTTTAGGGCAGTGCAGTGGTGTTTGGGCAGTGTAGGGGGTCTTGCTGGGGCTGGTGTGTCAGGGTTTAGGGCAGTGCAGTGGTGTTCGGGCAGTGTAGGGGGTCATGCTGGGGGTGGTGTTTCAGGGTTTAGGGCAGTGCAGTGGTGTTCGGGCAGTGTAGGGGTCGTGCTGGGGCTGGTGTTTCAGGGTTTAGGGCAGAGCAATGGTGTTCAGGCAGTGTAGGGGGTTGTGCTGGAGGTGGTGTTTCAGGGTTTAGGGCAGTGCAGTGGTGTTCGGGCAGTGTAGGTGGTCGTGCAGGGGGTGGTGTTTCAGGGTTTAGGGCATTAGTGTTCAGGCAGTGTAGGGGGTTATGCTGGGGGTGGTGTTTCAGGGTTTGGGGCAGTGCAGTGGTGTTCGGGCAGTAAAGGGTGTCATGCTGGGGGTGGTGTTTCAGGGTTTTGGCCAGTGCAGTGGTGTTCGGGCAGTGTAGGGGGGTGGTGTTTCAGGGTTTAGGGCAGTGCAGTGGTGTTCGGGCAGTGTAGGGGGTCGTGCAGGGTTGTGGTGTTTCAGGGTTTAGGGCAGTGCAGTGGTGTCCGGGCAGTGTAGGGGGTCGTGCTGGGGGTGGTGTTTCAGGGTTTAGGGCAGTGCAGTGGTGATCGGGCAGTGTAGGGGGTGGTGCAGGGGGTGGTGTTTCAGGGTTTAGGGCAGTGCAGTGGTGTTCGGGCAGTGTAGGGGGTGGTGCAGGGGGTGGTGTTTCAGGGTTTAGGGCAGTGCAGTGGTGTTCAGGCAGAGTAGGGGGTCGTGCTGGGGCTGGTGTTTCAGGGTTTAGGGCAGTGCAGTGGTGTTTGGGCAGTGTAGGGGGTCTTGCTGGGGCTGGTGTGTCAGGGTTTAGGGCAGTGCAGTGGTGTTCGGGCAGTGTAGGGGGTCATGCTGGGGGTGGTGTTTCAGGGTTTAGGGCAGTGCAGTGGTGTTCGGGCAGTGTAGGGGTCGTGCTGGGGCTAGTGTTTCAGGGTTTAGGGCAGAGCAATGGTGTTTAGGCAGTGTAGGGGGTTGTGCTGGAGGTGGTGTTTCAGGGTTTAGGGCAGTGCAGTGGTGTTCGGGCAGTGTAGGGGGTCTTGCTGGGGGTGGTGTTTCAGGGTTTAGGGCAGTGCAGTGGTGTTCAGGCAGAGTAGGGGGTCGTGCTGGGGGTGGTGTTTCAGGGTTTAGGGCAGTGCAGTGGTGATCGGGCAGTGTAGGGGGTGGTGCAGGGGGTGGTGTTTCAGGGTTTAGGGCAGTGCAGTGGTGTTCGGGCAGTGTAGGGGGTGGTGCAGGGGGTGGTGTTTCAGGGTTTAGGGCAGTGCAGTGGTGTTCAGGCAGAGTAGGGGGTCGTGCTGGGGCTGGTGTTTCAGGGTTTAGGGCAGTGCAGTGGTGTTTGGGCAGTGTAGGGGGTCTTGCTGGGGCTGGTGTGTCAGGGTTTAGGGCAGTGCAGTGGTGTTCGGGCAGTGTAGGGGTCATGCTGGGGGTGGTGTTTCAGGGTTTAGGGCAGTGCAGTGGTGTTCGGGCAGTGTAGGGGTCGTGCTGGGGCTAGTGTTTCAGGGTTTAGGGCAGAGCAGTGGTGTTCAGGCAGTGTAGGGGTTGTGCTGGAGGTGGTGTTTCAGGGTTTAGGGCAGTGCAGTGGTGTTCGGGCAGTGTAGGGGTCTTGCTGGGGATGGTGTTTCAGGGTTTAGGGCAGTGCAGTGGTGTTCGGGCAGTGTAGGGGGTCGTGCTGGGGCTGGTGTTTCAGGGTATAGGGCAGTGCAGTGGTGTTCGGGCAGTGTAGGGGGTCTTGCTGGGGGTAGTGTTTCAGGGTTTAGGGCAGTGCAGTGGTGTTCGGGCAGTATCGGCGGTCGTGCTGGTGCTGGTGTTTCAGGGTTTAGGGCAGTGCAGTGGTGTTCGGGTAGTGCAGGGGGTCGTACTGCAGGTGGTGTTTCAGGGTTTAGGGCAGTGCAGTGGTGTTCCGGCAGTGTAGGGGGTGGTGCATGGGGTGGTGTTTCAGGGTTTAGGGCAGTGCAGTGGTGTTCGGGCAGTGTAGGGGTGGTGCTGGGGGTGGTGTTTCAGGGTTTAGGGCAGTGCAGTGGTGTTTGGGCAGTGTAGGGGTCTTGCTGGGGGTGGTGTTTCTGGGTTTAGGGCAGTGCAGTGGTGTTCGGGCAGTGTAGGGGGTCTTGCTGGTGTTTCAGGGTTTAGGGCAGTGAAGTGGTGTTTGGGCAGTGTAGGGGGTCTTGCTGGGGCTGGTGTTTCAGGGTTTAGGGCAGTGCAGTGGTGTTCGGGCAGTGTAGGGGGTCGTGCTGGGGCTGGTGTTTCAGGGTTTAGGGCAGTGCAGTGGTTTTCGGGCTGTGTAGGTGGTCGTGCTGGGGCTGGTGTTTCAGGGTTTAGGGCAGTGCAGTGGTGTTCGGGCACTGTACGGGGTTGTGCTGGGGCTGGTGTTTCTGGGTTTAGGGCAGTGCAGTGGTGTTCGGGCATTGTAGGGGGTCATGCTGGGGGTGGTGTTTCAGGGTTTAGGGCAGTGCAGTGGTGTTTGGGCAGTGTAGGGGGTCGTGCTGGGGCTGGTGTTTCAGGGTTTAGGGCAGTGCAGTGGTGTTCAGGAAGTGTAGGTGGTCTTGCTGCGGGTGGTGTTTCAGGGTTTAGGGAGTGCAGTGGTGTTCGGGGAGTGTAGGGGGTCTTCTGGGGGTGGTGTTTCAGGGTTTAGGGCAGTGCAGTGGTGTTCGGGCAGTGTAGGGGGTCTTGCGGGTGGTGTTTCAGGGTTTAGGGCAGTGCAGTGGTGTTCGGGCAGTGTAGGGGGTCTTGCTGGGGGGTGTTTCAGGGTTTAGGGCAGTGCAGTGGTGTTCGGGCAGTGTAGGGGGTCGTGCTGGGGCTGGTGTTTCAGGGTTTAGGGCAGTGCAGTGGTGTTCGGGCAGTGTAGGCGGTCGTGCTGGGGGCTGGTGTTTCAGGGTTTAGGGCAGTGCAGTGGTGTTCGGGCAGTGTGCGGGGTTGTGCTGGGGCTGGTGTTTCAGGGTTTAGGGTAGTGCAGTGGTGTTCGGGCAGTGTAGGGGGTCGTGCTGGGGGTGGTGTTTTAGGGTTTAGGGTAGTGCAGTGGTGTTTGGGTAGTGTAGGGGGTCATGCTGGGGTGGTGTTTCAGGGTTTAGGGCAGTGCAGTGGTGTTCGGGTAGTGTAAGGGTCGTGCTGGGGGTAGTGGTTTCAGGGTTTAGGGCAGTGCAGTGGTGTTTGGGTAGTGTAGGGGTACTACTGGGGATGGTGTTTTAGGGTTTAGGGTAGTGCAATGGTGTTTGGGTAGTGTAGGGGGTACTGCTGGGGGTAGTGTTTTAGGGTTTCGGGTAGTGCAGTGGTCTTTGGGTAGTGTAGGGGGTCATGCAGGGGGTAGTGTTTTAGGGTTTAGGGTAGTGCAGTGGTGTTCGGGTAGTGTAGGGGGTCGTTCGGGGGGTGTTTCAGGTTTAGGGCAGTGCAGTGGTGTTCGGGTAGTGTAGTGGGTCGTGCTGGGGAGAGTGTTTGAGGGTTTAGGGCAGTGCAGTGGTGTTCGGGTAGTGTAGGGGGTCATGCTGGGGTGGTGTTTTAGGGTTAGGGTAGTGCAGTGGTGTTCGGGTAGTGTAGGGGGTCGTGCTGGGGGTAGTGTTTTAGGGTTTAGGGCAGTGCAGTGGTGTTCGGGCAGTGTAGGGGGTCATGCAGGGGGTGGTGTTTCAGGGTTTAGGGCAGTGCAGTGGTGTTCGGGCAGTGTAGGGGGTCATGCTGGGGGTGGTGTATCAGGGTTTAGGGCAGTGCAGTGGTGTTCGGGCAGTGTAGGGGGTCATGCAGGGGTGGTGCTTCAGGGTTTAGGGCAGTGCAGTGGTGTTCGGGCAGTGTAGGTGGTCGTGCAGGGGGTGGTGTTTCAGGGTTTAGGGCAGTGCAGTGGTGTTCAGGCAGTGTAGGGGGTTATGCTGGGGGTGGTGTTTCAGGGTTTGGGGCTGTGCAGTGGTGTTCGGGCAGTAAAGGGGGTCGTGCTGGGGGTGGTGTTTCAGGGTTTTGGGCTAGTGCAGTGGTGTTCGGGCAGTGTAGGGGTGTGCGGGGTGGTGTTTCAGGGTTTAGGGCAGTGCAGTGGTGATCGGGCAGTGTAGGGGGTGGTGCAGGGGGTGGTGTTTCAGGGTTTAGGGCAGTGCAGTGGTGTTCGGGCAGTGTAGGGGGTGGTGCAGGGGGTGGTGTTTCAGGGTTTAGGGCAGTGCAGTGGTGTTCAGGCAGAGTAGGGGGTCGTGCTGGGGCATGGTGTTTCAGGGTTTAGGGCAGTGCAGTGGTGTTTGGGCAGTGTAGGGGGTCTTGCTGGGGCTGGTGTGTCAGGGTTTAGGGCAGTGCAGTGGTGTTCGGGCAGTGTAGGGGGTCATGCTGGGGGTGGTGTTTCAGGGTTTAGGGCAGTGCAGTGGTGTTCGGGCAGTGTAGGGGTCGTGCTGGGGCTAGTGTTTCAGGGTTTAGGGCAGAGCAATGGTGTTCAGGCAGTGTAGGGGGTTGTGCTGGAGGTGGTGTTTCAGGGTTTAGGGCAGTGCAGTGGTGTTCGGGCAGTGTAGGTGGTCGTGCAGGGGGTGGTGTTTCAGGGTTTAGGGCATGTGGTGTTCGGGCAGTGTAGGGGGTTATGCTGGGGGTGGTGTTTCAGGGTTTAGGGCAGTGCAGTGGTGTTCGGGCAGTATAGGGGGTCATGCTGGGGGTGGTGTTTCAGGGTTTAGGGCAGTGCAGTGGTGTTCGGGCAGTGTAGGGGTCGTGCTGGGGTGGTGTTTCAGGGTTTAGGGCAGTGCAGTGGTGTTCGGGCAGTGTAGGGGGTCGTGCAGGGTTGTGGTGTTTCAGGGTTTAGGGCAGTGCAGTGGTGTTCGGGCAGTGTAGGGGGTCGTGCTGGGGGTGGTGTTTCAGGGTTTAGGGCAGTGCAGTGGTGTTCGGGCAGTGTAGGGGGTGGTGCAGGGGTGGTGTTTCAGGGTTTAGGGCAGTGCAGTGGTGTTCGGGCAGTGTAGGGGGTGGTGCAGGGGGTGGTGTTTCAGGGTTTAGGGCAGTGCAGTGGTGTTCGGGCAGTGTAGGGGGTCTTGCTGGGGCTGGTGTTTCAGGGTTTAGGGCAGTGCAGTGGTGTTCGGGCAGTGTAGGGGGTCATGCTGGGGGTGGTGTTTCAGGGTTTAGGGCAGTGCAGTGGTGTTCGGGCAGTGTAGGGGGTCGTGCTGGGGCTAGTGTTTCAGGGTTTAGGGCAGTGCAGTGGTGTTTGGGCAGTGTAGGGGGTTGTGCTGGAGGTGGTGTTTCAGGGTTTAGGGCAGTGCAGTGGTGTTCGGGCAGTGTAGGGGGTCTTGCTGGAGGTGGTGTTTCAGGGTTTAGGGCAGTGCAGTGGTGTTCGGGCAGTGTAGGGGGTCTTGCTGGGGGTAGTGTTTCAGGGTTTAGGGCAGTGCAGTGGTGTTTGGGCAGTGTAGGCGGTCGTGCTGGGGGTGGTGTTTCAGGGTTTAGGGCAGTGCAGTGGTGTTCGGGCAGTGTAGGGGGTCGTGCTGGAGGTGGTGTTTCAGGGTTTAGGGCAGTGCAGTGGTGTTCCGGCAGTGTAGGGGGTGGTGCAGGGGGTGGTGTTTCAGGGTTTAGGGCAGTGCAGTGGTGTTCGGGCAGTGTAGGGGGTCGTGCAGGGGGTGGTGTTTCAGGGTTTAGGGCAGTGCAGTGGTGTTCGGGCAGTGTAGGGGGTCTTGCTGGGGGTGGTGTTTCAGGGTTTAGGGCAGTGCAGTGGTGTTCGGGCAGTGTAGGGGGTCTTGCTGGGGTGGTGTTTCAGGGTTTAGGGCAGTGCAGTGGTGTTCGGGCAGTGTAGGGGGTCTTGCTGGGGCTGGTGTTTCAGGGTTTAGGGCGGTGCAGTGGTGTTCGGGCAGTGTAGGGGGTCATGCTGGGGCTGGTGTTTCAGGGTTTAGGGCAGTGCAGTGGTGTTCGGGCAGTGTAGGTGGTCGTGCTGGGGCTGGTGTTTCAGGGTTTAGGGCAGTGCAGTGGTGTTCGGGCAGTGTAGGGGGTTGTGCTGGGGCTGGTGTTTCAGGGTTTAGGGCAGTGCAGTGGTGTTCGGGCAGTGTAGGGGGTCGTGCTGGGGGTGGTGTTTCAGGGTTTAGGGCAGTGCAGTGGTGTTTGGGCAGTGTAGGGGGTCGTGCTGGGGCTGGTGTTTCAGGGTTTAGGGCAGTGCAGTGGTGTTCAGGAAGTGTAGGTGGTCGTGCTTCGGGTGGTGTTTCAGGGTTTAGGGCAGTGCAGTGGTGTTCGGGCAGTGTAGGGGGTTGTGCTGGGGGTGGTGTTTCAGGGTTTAGGGCAGTGCAGTGGTGTTCGGGCAGTGTAGGGGGTCTTGCTGGGGTGGTGTTTCAGGGTTTAGGGCAGTGCAGTGGTGTTCGGGCAGTGTAGGGGGTCTTGCTGGGGTGGTGTTTCAGGGTTTAGGGCAGTGCAGTGGTGTTCGGGCAGTGTAGGGGGTCGTGCTGGGGCTGGTGTTTCAGGGTTTAGGGCAGTGCAGTGGTGTTCGGGCATGTGTAGGCGGTCGTGCTGGGGCTGGTGTTTCAGGGTTTAGGGCAGTGCAGTGGTGTTCGGGCAGTGTACGGGGTCGTGCTGGGGCTGGTGTTTCAGGGTTTAGGGTAGTGCAGTGGTGTTCGGGCAGTGTAGGGGGTCGTGCTGGGGGTGGTGTTTTAGGGTTTAGGGCAGTGCAGTGGTGTTCGGGCAGTGTAAGGGGTCGTGCTGGGGGTGGTGGTTTCAGGGTTTAGGGCAGTGCAGTGGTGTTCGGGCAGTGTAGGGGGTCGTGCTGGGGGTGGTGTTTCAGGGTTTAGGGCAGTGCAGTGGTGTTCGGGCAGTGTAGGGGTCGTGCTGGGGGTGGTGTTTCAGGGTTTAGGGCAGTGCAGTGGTGTTCGGGCAGTGTAGGGGGTCATGCAGGGGGTGGTGTTTTAGGGTTTAGGGCAGTGCAGTGGTGTTCGGGCAGTGTAGGGGGTCGTGCTGGGGCTGAGTGTTTCAGGGTTTAGGGCAGTGCAGTGGTGTTCGGGCAGTGTAGGGGGTCGTGCTGGGGCTGGTGTTTCAGGGTTTAGGGCAGTGCAGTGGTGTTCGGGCAGTGTAGGGGGTCGTGCTGGGGGTGGTGTTTCAGGGTTTAGGGCAGTGCAGTGGTGTTCGGGCAGTGTAGGGGGTCGTGCTGGGGGTGGTGTTTCAGGGTTTAGGGCAGTGCAGTGGTGTTCGGGCAGTGTAGGGGGTCATGCTGGGGGTGGTGTTTCAGGGTTTAGGGCAGTGCAGTGGTGTTCGGGCAGTGTAGGGGGTCATGCTGGGGGTGGTGTTTCAGGGTTTAGGGCAGTGCAGTGGTGTTCGGGCAGTGTAGGGGGTCGTGCTGGGGGTGGTGTTTCAGGGTTTAGGGCAGTGCAGTGGTGTTCGGGCAGTGTAGGGGGTCGTGCAGGGGGTGGTGTTTCAGGGTTTAGGGCAGTGCAGTGGTGTTCAGGCAGTGTAGGGGGTCGTGCTGGGGGTGGTGTTTCAGGGTTTAGGGCAGTGCAGTGGTGTTCGGGCAGTGTAGGGGGTCGTGCTGGGGGTGGTGTTTCAGGGTTTAGGGCAGTGCAGTGGTGTTCGGGCAGTGTAGGGGTCTTGCTGGGGTGGTGTTTCAGGGTTTAGGGCAGTGCAGTGGTGTTCGGGCAGTGTAGGGGGTCGTGCTGGGGGTGGTGTTTCAGGGTTTAGGGCAGTGCAGTGGTGTTCGGGCAGTGTAGGGGGTCGTGCTGGGGGTGGTGTTTCAGGGTTTAGGGCAGTGCAGTGGTGTTCGGGCAGTGTAGGGGTCGTGCTGGGGCTGGTGTTTCAGGGTTTAGGGCAGTGCAGTGGTGTTCGGGCAGTGTAGGGGGTCGTGCTGGGGCTGGTGTTTCAGGGTTTAGGGCAGTGCAGTGGTGTTCGGGCAGTGTAGGGGGTCGTGCTGGGGCTGGTGTTTCAGGGTTTAGGGCAGTGCAGTGGTGTTCGGGCAGTGTAGGTGGTCGTGCAGGGGGTGGTGTTTCAGGGTTTAGGGCAGTGCAGTGGTGTTCGGGCAGTGTAGGGGGTCGTGCTGGGGCTGGTGTTTCAGGGTTTAGGGCAGTGCAGTGGTGTTCGGGCAGTGTAGGGGGTCGTGCTGGGGGTGGTGTTTCAGGGTTTAGGGCAGTGCAGTGGTGTTCGGGCAGTGTAGGGGTCGTGCTGGGGTGGTGTTTCAGGGTTTAGGGCAGTGCAGTGGTGTTCGGGCAGTGTAGGGGGTCGTGCAGGGGTGTGGTGTTTCAGGGTTTAGGGCAGTGCAGTGGTGTTCGGGCAGTGTAGGGGGTCGTGCTGGGGGTGGTGTTTCAGGGTTTAGGGCAGTGCAGTGGTGTTCGGGCAGTGTAGGGGGTCGTGCTGGGGGTGGTGTTTCAGGGTTTAGGGCAGTGCAGTGGTGTTCGGGCAGTGTAGGGGGTCGTGCTGGGGGTGGTGTTTCAGGGTTTAGGGCAGTGCAGTGGTGTTCGGGCAGTGTAGGGGGTCGTGCTGGGGCTGGTGTTTCAGGGTTTAGGGCAGTGCAGTGGTGTTCGGGCAGTGTAGGGGGTCGTGCTGGGGCTGGTGT
Organism: Calotriton arnoldi; assembly: GCA_963921515.1. Lineage (NCBI taxonomy): Eukaryota > Metazoa > Chordata > Amphibia > Caudata > Salamandridae > Calotriton > Calotriton arnoldi. The sequence continues at coordinate 371,156 of CAWUFW010012268.1, read as the reverse complement.
TTCAGGGTTTAGGGCAGTGCAGTGGTGTTCGGGCAGTGTAGGGGGTCGTGCTGGGGGTGGTGTTTCAGGGTTTAGGGCAGTGCAGTGGTGTTCGGGCAGTGTAGGGGGTCGTGCTGGGGCTGGTGTTTCAGGGTTTAGGGCAGTGCAGTGGTGTTCGGGCAGTGTAGGGGGTCGTGCTGGGGGTGGTGTTTCAGGGTTTAGGGCAGTGCAGTGGTGTTCGGGCAGTGTAGGGGGTCTTGCTGGGGGTGGTGTTTCAGGGTTTAGGGCAGTGCAGTGGTGTTCGGGCAGTGTAGGGGGTCGTGCTGGGGGTGGTGTTTCAGGGTTTAGGGCAGTGCAGTGGTGTTCGGGCAGTGTAGGGGGTCGTGCTGGGGGTGGTGTTTCAGGGTTTAGGGCAGTGCAGTGGTGTTCGGGCAGTGTAGGGGGTCGTGCTGGGGGTGGTGTTTCAGGGTTTAGGGCAGTGCAGTGGTGTTCGGGCAGTGTAGGGGGTCGTGCTGGGGGTGGTGTTTCAGGGTTTAGGGCAGTGCAGTGGTGTTCGGGCAGTGTAGGGGGTCGTGCTGGGGGTGGTGTTTCAGGGTTTAGGGCAGTGCAGTGGTGTTCGGGCAGTGTAGGGGGTCGTGCTGGGGGTGGTGTTTCAGGGTTTAGGGCAGTGCAGTGGTGTTCGGGCAGTGTAGGGGGTCGTGCTGGGGGTGGTGTTTCAGGGTTTAGGGCAGTGCAGTGGTGTTCGGGCAGTGTAGGGGGTCGTGCTGGGGGTGGTGTTTCAGGGTTTAGGGCAGTGCAGTGGTGTTTGGGCAGTGTAGGGGGTCTTGCTGGGGGTGGTGTTTCAGGGTTTAGGGCAGTGCAGTGGTGTTCGGGCAGTGTAGGGGGTCGTGCTGGGGGTGGTGTTTCAGGGTTTAGGGCAGTGCAGTGGTGTTCGGGCAGTGTAGGGGGTCGTGCTGGGGCTGGTGTTTCAGGGTTTAGGGCAGTGCAGTGGTGTTCGGGCAGTGTAGGGGTCGTGCTGGGGCTGGTGTTTCAGGGTTTAGGGCAGTGCAGTGGTGTTCGGGCAGTGTAGGGGGTCATGCTGGGGGTGGTGTTTCAGGGTTTAGGGCAGTGCAGTGGTGTTCGGGCAGTGTAGGGGGTCGTGCTGGGGCTGGTGTTTCAGGGTTTAGGGCAGTGCAGTGGTGTTCGGGCAGTGTAGGGGGTCGTGCTGGGGGTGGTGTTTCAGGGTTTAGGGCAGTGCAGTGGTGTTCGGGCAGTGTAGGGGGTCGTGCTGGGGGTGGTGTTTCAGGGTTTAGGGCAGTGCAGTGGTGTTCGGGCAGTGTAGGGGGTCTTGCTGGGGTGGTGTTTCAGGGTTTAGGGCAGTGCAGTGGTGTTCGGGCAGTGTAGGGGGTCGTGCTGGGGGTGGTGTTTCAGGGTTTAGGGCAGTGCAGTGGTGTTCGGGCAGTGTAGGGGGTCGTGCTGGGGGTGGTGTTTCAGGGTTTAGGGCAGTGCAGTGGTGTTCGGGCAGTGTAGGGGGTCGTGCTGGGGGTGGTGTTTCAGGGTTTAGGGCAGTGCAGTGGTGTTCGGGCAGTGTAGGGGGTCGTGCTGGGGGTGGTGTTTCAGGGTTTAGGGCAGTGCAGTGGTGTTCGGGCAGTGTAGGGGGTCGTGCTGGGGGTGGTGTTTCAGGGTTTAGGGCAGTGCAGTGGTGTTCGGGCAGTGTAGGGGGTCGTGCTGGGGGTGGTGTTTCAGGGTTTAGGGCAGTGCAGTGGTGTTCGGGCAGTGTAGGGGGTCGTGCTGGGGCTGGTGTTTCAGGGTTTAGGGCAGTGCAGTGGTGTTCGGGCAGTGTAGGGGTCGTGCTGGGGGTGGTGTTTCAGGGTTTAGGGCAGTGCAGTGGTGTTCGGGCAGTGTAGGGGGTCGTGCTGGGGCTGGTGTTTCAGGGTTTAGGGCAGTGCAGTGGTGTTCGGGCAGTGTAGGGGGTCTTGCTGGGGGTGGTGTTTCAGGGTTTAGGGCAGTGCAGTGGTGTTCGGGCAGTGTAGGGGGTCTTGCTGGGGCTGGTGTTTCAGGGTTTAGGGCAGTGCAGTGGTGTTCGGGCAGTGTAGGGGGTCGTGCTGGGGGTGGTGTTTCAGGGTTTAGGGCAGTGCAGTGGTGTTCGGGCAGTGTAGGGGGTCGTGCTGGGGCTGGTGTTTCAGGGTTTAGGGCAGTGCAGTGGTGTTCGGGCAGTGTAGGGGGTCGTGCTGGGGGTGGTGTTTCAGGGTTTAGGGCAGTGCAGTGGTGTTCGGGCAGTGTAGGGGGTCGTGCTGGGGGTGGTGTTTCAGGGTTTAGGGCAGTGCAGTGGTGTTCGGGCAGTGTAGGGGGTCTTGCTGGGGGTGGTGTTTCAGGGTTTAGGGCAGTGCAGTGGTGTTCGGGCAGTGTAGGGGGTCTTGCTGGGGCTGGTGTTTCAGGGTTTAGGGCAGTGCAGTGGTGTTCGGGCAGTGTAGGGTGTAGGAGAGTAGGATCTGCTTCACAGGGGTACCCCCACTTTTTGCTGATACTTCACTGGTTTTCGACATTAGTCTGGCTGGGGCCCTGCTATTCAGAACCCCAGCCTAGCTGTTTCCTCTTTAAAAGGGTCTCCATGTGCCTTAGGCACATCTCTGATTGGGATCTGGAGTGCCCTTGTAAGTCCCTAGTATATGGTATACTATGTACCAAGGGCATAGGTACCTCAGAGGCCTGCCAGGGGCTGCAGCATATATTATGCCACCCCTGGTAGGCCATCCAAACTGACACCACAGGTCTGCTACTGCAGCCTGGGTAAGGTGGTGCATGCACCCCTTGCTGTGGTATAGGTTACCTATATCACTAAATGCATACACACATATAAACCTATAAGTCACTCCTAAGGCAGGCCTTATCAATCCTAAAGGCAGAGTGCATGGTTTCTATGTGAGAGGGTGCCCCTGCATGAGCAGGGCCCCTCTGCAGCGTTCGGAGACCATCTCTGATGCTGTTTGTAGTGCAGCCTGACCATATACTCTTAAACGCATTATATCCTCGCGGTAAAATGCTAACTATGGAATGGCTGCACCGAAACATGTCGTGTTTGGTGTCAAACATCTTGGAATACTACCCCCCCGCCAATTCTGGCGGCGGGGGTAGCATTCCACCCTTCTAGAGGGAAAGGCATGTTAACTCTGACGAGTCCGGTAACTTCTTTCCAGAGCCTGGCATCACAAAATGGATGCTACTGCCACAGACACGAGTCTGGCCTCCTGCTGCTGGACGAAACTCCGGCAGGGGAGGCCTGGACAATAGGTTTCCTGTCCCAGGGAGGTGTGACCACCTCCCCAGACAGGACAAAGTGTATTGGGGCTGGGCGGGAGCACTTTCGGGTGCTTTGAAGTCCTGCACTGGGGGCACATTTGGTGTCCCTGTGCATACCCCAGTTCAAACCGGATCAGGGGCTTGCAGCCCCTGCTTTGGCGCGAACTGGACAAAGGGAAAGGGGTGTAGCCACCCCTCTGCCCTGACCCACCCATAGGTGGGGCCACAGAGTAGTCCATCCCCTATTTTTGGAATAAAGGTAGGAACCCAGTCCTTAGGACTTTAGATTATACCTGGACGAAACTCTGACACAGAATCCTGGACCTTCGACGCTCTACTCACGATTAGAGGACTGAAGAATCTCCCTTGGGGTCAAGGAGTGACTCCCCTGCTTGGCAGGCACCAAAGAAGCATCTGTCCGGTTCGCATCACTGAAGCTCCCGTCGGACGCCGAAGTCATCGCATCACCAGAGGTGGATTCTCAGACTTCCCGAGGCTACCCTGAGTCCCCAGCAAAGCTGAGGCCCGTGGCTATCGTGGGTAACGTGAGACCGTGACCCCTGGACACCGAGCACACTTGCAAGTGCACCATCTTCTGGGTCTCCCAAGAAGTCGTGCTTTGGGCTCCGAGTAGCCCTAGCCTCCAGCACCACCTGCACCGAAGATCACTGGCCCCCACTCCACGAGTGTCCTGTAAGCCAGCTCCACGTGCGGCGTCACGAGGCTCCTTCGCGGTCGCTAGCCCGTTGGCTAGTAGCCCTTACCGAAGGCCAATCTTTTCTTTACTTGGCAGTCTGGTTGCTCCAGGCCTGCCCTCACTTACCCTTGCTGGGTGAGTTCCCCAGACCTTGCTGGTCTGCACCATCGACGATCTTCAGCTACATCGAGACTTGCCGTTGCCAAGGCTTGTTGGGTCCAATCTGGTCGCCGACACCGCAGCACTCGACAGACATCGTGTACCAGCCCGAATCCTGCTCCTGGTCGCCGACAACGCCTCCTGGACCTCGTGGCTGCAGAAACGAGACGACCGTCAACGCACCTGAAGCACTCGACATCGGTGGGCATCCGTCCATCACCTCCCTGGTCACTGGCTAGTGACCCAGACTCTGTCCCCTCTGCTTTCAGGTTCTTCAGAACTCCGATCCACTCTTGGATCCACCCGGACACTTTTCTCCTGGTCGCCAGCAGCACTTTGCAGCAGATCGCCATAAGAACCGACGACGAAACCCGACCCCGAAAGGCACCTATGCACCCGGCTTCCCTGGGTGAGGTAACACGAGTACTCCGGTGCTCCCGTGGGTAGAGACTCTTCAAAGTCCTAGATCTCAAAGGGTTTTGTCCTAGTCCTCTTTAAAGTGTCCCTTTCCTCTATTTTCCCGATCCCGACTTTCTCCATAGAAGTTAACGGCGTATCGCGGTTGTGTATTTACACTGCACGCGTCTCCCGTGGGTCCCCTGTGTCACTACCTTGGGTGGTTCCTTGTGGTCCAAGCACTTCTAGAGGCTCTAGGCCTAGTGTCTAGTTCAGTCGTGGTTCGCATACCACTTTATTGGTATATGGTTTGGTACGCCCCTAGGGCCCAAACGTGTATTTGTGCTATTACTGTGATTTAAGATCTTATAACCTATGTACTTCGAACTCTAGCCTCATAAAGAGACTAGAGGGGTGTGTTTAGTAATAAATACATATATTTTGAATATATACCTGGTGTGGTGCTCTTTCATTTGGTCACTCAAGAGATTATAGACTGGTAAAACAAGCTGCTTTACATTCCTTCAAGACTTAGCCTGAAGGCTGCTCTCCATAGCTACCACTAGGATAGCTTTCAATAAGGTTGTCTTTAACCTACCTACCATAAGAGTCGATTTGGACTGGTGCAAGGTGCCCACTATAATTAGTGGACAGCATATGCCAGGCCAACTTCTCACATTCGGGCAGTGTAGGGGTCGTGCTGGGGGTGGTGTTTCAGGGTTTAGGGCAGTGCAGTGGTGTTCGGGCAGTGTAGGGTGTCGTGCTGGGGTTGGTGTTTCAGGGTTTTGGGCAGTGCAGTGGTGTTCGGGCAGTGTAGGGGGTCGTGCTGGGGGTGGTGTTTCAGGGTTTAGGGCAGTGCAGTGGTGTTCGGGCAGTGTAGGGGGTCGTGCTGGGGCTGGTGTTTCAGGGTTTAGGGCAGTGCAGTGGTGTTCGGGCAGTGTAGGTGGTCGTGCTGGGGCTGGTGTTTCAGGGTTTAGGGCAGTGCAGTGGTGTTCGGGCAGTGTAGGGGGTCGTGCTGGGGCTGGTGTTTCAGGGTTTAGGGCAGTGCAGTGGTGTTTGGGCAGTGTAGGGGGTCGTGCTGGGGCTGGTGTTTCAGGGTTTAGGGCAGTGCAGTGGTGTTCGGGCAGTGTAGGGGGTCTTGCTGGGGCTGGTGTTTCAGGGTTTAGGGCAGTGCAGTGGTGTTCGGGCAGTGTAGGGGGTCGTGCTGGGGGTGGTGTTTCAGGGTTTAGGGCAGTGCAGTGGTGTTCGGGCAGTGCAGGGGGTCGTGCTGCGGGCTGGTGTTTCAGGGTTTAGGGCAGTTCAGTGGTGTTCGGGCAGTGTAGGCGGTCGTGCTGGGGCTTGTGTTTCAGGGTTTAGGGCAGTGCAGTGGTGTTCGGGCAGTGTAGGGGGTCGTGCTGGGGCTGGTGTTTCAGGGTTTAGGGCAGTGCAGTGGTGTTCGGGCAGTGTAGGGGGTCCTGCTGGGGCTGGTGTTTCAGGGTTTAGGGCAGTGCAGTGGTGTTCGGGCAGTGTAGGGGGTCGTGCTGGGGCTGGTGTTTCAGGGTTTAGGGCAGAGCAGTGGTGTTCGGGCAGTGTAGGGGGTCGTGCTGGGGGTGGTGTTTCAGGGTTTAGGTCAGTGCAGTGGTGTTCGGGCAGTGTAGGGGGTCTTGCTGGGGGTGGTGTTTCAGGGTTTAGGGCAGTGCAGTGATGTTCGGGCAGTGTAGGGGGTCGTGCTGGGGCTGGTGTTTCAGGGTTTAGGGCAGTGCAGTGGTGTTCGGGCAGTGTAGGTGGTCGTGCTGGGGCTGGTGTTTCAGGGTTTAGGGCAGTGCAGTGGTGTTCGGGCAGTGTAGGGGGTCGTGCTGGGGCTGGTGTTTCAGGGTTTAGGGCAGTGCAGTGGTGTTCGGGCAGTGTAGGGGGTCATGCTGGGGGTGGTGTTTCAGGGTTTAGGGCAGTGCAGTGGTGTTCGGGCAGTGTAGGGGGTCGTGCTGGGGCTGGTGTTTCAGGGTTTAGGGCAGTGCAGTGGTGTTCGGGCAGTGTAGGGGGTCTTGCTTGGGGTGGTGTTTCAGGGTTTAGGGCAGTGCAGTGGTGTTCGGGCAGTGTAGGGGGTCTTGCTGGGGGTGGTGTTTCAGGGTTTAGGGCAGTGCAGTGGAGTTCGGGCAGTGTAGGGGGTCTTGCTGGGGTGGTGTTTCAGGGTTTAGGGCAGTGCAGTGGTGTTCGGGCAGTGTAGGGGGTCTTGCTGGGGCTGGTGTTTCAGGGTTTAGGGCAGTGCAGTGGTGTTCGGGCAGTGTAGGGGGTCGTGCTGGGGCTGGTGTTTCAGGGTTTAGGGCAGTGCAGTGGTGTTCGGGCAGTGTAGGGGGTCGTGCTGGGGGTGGTGTTTCAGGGTTTAGGGCAGTGCAGTGGTGTTTGGGCAGTGTAGGGGTCGTGCTGGGGGTGGTGTTTCAGGGTTTAGGGCAGTGCAGTGGTGTTCGGGCAGTGTAGGGGGTCTTGCTGGGGGTGGTGTTTCAGGGTTTAGGGCAGTGGTGTTCGGGCAGTGTAGGGGGGTCTTGCTGGGGTTGGTGTTTCAGGGTTTAGGGCAGTGCAGTGGTGTTCGGGCAGTGTAGGGGGTCATGCTGGGGGTAGTGTTTCAGGGTTTAGGGCAGTGCAGTGGTGTTCGGGCAGTGTAGGGGGTCGTGCTGGGGCTGGTGTTTCAGGATTTAGAGCAGTGCAGTGGTGTTTGGGCAGTGTAGGGGGTCTTGCTGGGGCTGGTGTTTCAGGGTTTAGGGCAGTGCAGTGGTGTTCGGGCAGTGTAGGGGGTCGTGCTGGGGCTGGTGTTTCAGGGTTTAGGGCAGTGCAGTGGTGTTTGGGCAGTGTAGGGGGTCTTGCTGGGGCTGGTGTTTCAGGGTTTAGGGCAGTGCAGTGGTGTTTGGGCAGTGTAGGGGGTCTTGCTGGGGCTGGTGTTTCAGGGTTTAGGGCAGTGCGGTGGTGTTCGGGCAGTGTAGGGGGTCTTGCTGGGGGTGGTGTTTCAGGGTTTAGGGCAGTGCAGTGGTGTTCGGGCAGTGTAGGGGGTCGTGCTGGGGCTGGTGTTTCAGGGTTTAGGGCAGTGCAGTGGTGTTCGTGCAGTGTAGGTGGTCGTGCTGGGGCTGGTGTTTCAGGGTTTAGGGCAGTGCAGTGGTGTTCGGGCAGTGTACGGGGTTGTGCTGGGGCTGGTGTTTCAGGGTTTAGGGCAGTGCAGTGGTGTTCGGGCAGTGTAGGGGGTCATGCTGGGGGTGGTGTTTCAGGGTTTAGGGCAGTGCAGTGGTGTTTGGGCAGTGTAGGGGGTCGTGCTGGGGCTGGTGTTTCAGGGTTTAGGGCAGTGCAGTGGTGTTCGGGCAGGTGTAGGTGGTCTTGCTGGGGCTGGTGTTTCAGGGTTTAGGGCAGTGCAGTGGTGTTCGGGCAGTGTAGGGGGTCGTTCTGGGGCTGGTGTTTCAGGGTTTAGGGCAGTGCAGTGGTGTTCGGGCAGTGTAGGGGTCGTGCTGGGGCTGGTGTTTCAGGGTTTAGGGCAGTGCAGTGGTGTTCAGGCAGTGTAGGGGGTCTTGCTGGGGCTGGTGTTTCAGGGTTTAGGGAAGTGCAGTGGTGTTCGGGCAGTGTAGGGGGTCGTGCTGGGGCTGGTGTTTCAGGGTTTAGGGCAGTGCAGTGGTTTTCGTGCTGTGTAGGTGGTCGTGCTGGGGCTGGTGTTTCAGGGTTTAGGGCAGTGCAGTGTTGTTCGGGCATTGTAGGCGGTCGTGCTGGGGGTGGTGTTTCAGGGTTTCGGACAGAGCAGTGGTGTTTGGGAAGTGTAGGGGGTCGTGCTGGGGGTGGTGTTTCAGGGTTTAGGGCAGTGCAGTGGTGTTCGGGCAGTGTAGGGGGTCTTGCTGGGGGTGGTGTTTCAGGGTTTAGGGCAGTGGTGTTCGGGCAGTGTAGGGGTCTTGCTGGGGTTGATGTTTCAGGGTTTAGGGCAGTGCAGTGGTGTTCGGGCAGTGTAGGGGGTCTTGCTGGGGGTAGTGTTTCAGGGTTTAGGGCAGTGCAGTGGTGTTCGGGCAGTGTAGGGGGTCATGCTGGGGGTGGTGTTTCAGGGTTTAGGGCAGTGCAGTGGTGTTCGGGCAGTGTAGGGGGTCGTGCAGGGGTGGTGTTTCAGGGTTTAGGGCAGTGCAGTGGTGTTCGGGCAGTGTAGGGGGTCGTGCTGGGGCTGGTGTTTCAGGGTTTAGGGCAGTGCAGTGGTGTTCGGGCAGTGTAGGGGGTCGTGCTGGGGCTGGTGTTTCAGGGTTTAGGGCAGTGCAGTGGTGTTCGGGCAGTGTAGGGGGTCATGCTGGGGCTGGTGTTTCAGGGTTTAGGGCAGTGCAGTGGTGTTTGGGCAGTGTAGGGGGTCATGCTGGGGCTGGTGTTTCAGAGTCTAGGGCACTGCAGTGGTGTTTGGGCAGTGTAGGGGGGTCTTGCTGGGGCTGGTGTTTCAGGGTTTAGGGCAGTGCAGTGGTGTTTGGGCAGTGTAGGGGGTCTTGCTGGGGCTGGTGTTTCAGGGTTTAGGGCAGTGCAGTGGTGTTTGGGCAGTGTAGGGGGTCATGCTGGGGGTGGTGTTTCAGGGTTTAGGGCAGTGCAGTGGTGTTCGGGCAGTGTAGGGGGTCGTGCTGGGGCTAGTGTTTCAGGGTTTAGGGCAGAGCAATGGTGTTCAGACAATGGAGGGGGTTGTGCTGGAGGTGGTGTTTCAGGGTTTAGGGCAGTGCAGTCGTGTTCGGGCAGTGTAGGGGGTCTTGCTGGGGGTGGTGTTTCAGGGTTTAGGGCAGTGCAGTGGTGTTCGGGCAGTGTAGGGGGTCGTGCTGGGGGTGGTGATTCAGGGTATAGGGCAGTGCAGTGGTGTTCGGGCAGTGTAGGGGGTCTTGCTGGGGGTAGTGTTTCAGGGTTTAGGGCAGTGCAGTGGTGTTCGGGCAGTGTAGGGGGTCGTGCTGGGGGTGGTGTTTCAGGGTTTCGGGCAGTGCAGTGGTGTTCGGGTAGTGCAGGGGGTCGTACTGCAGGTGGTGTTTCAGGGTTTAGGGCAGTGCAGTGGTGTTCCGGCAGTGTAGGGGGTGGTGCAGGGGGGTGGTGTTTCAGGGTTTAGGGCAGTGCAGTGGTGTTCAGGCAGTGTAGGGGATCGTGCTGGGGGTGGTGTTTCAGGGTTTAGGGCAGTGCAGTGGTGTTCGGGCAGTGTAGGGGGTCGTGCAGGGGTGGTGTTTCAGGGTTTAGGGCAATGCAGTGGTGTTTGGGCAGTGTAGGGGGTCGTGCAGGGGGTGGTGTTTCAGGGTTTAGTGCAGTGGTGTTCGGCCAGTGTAGGTGGTCTTGGTTGGGGTGGTGTTTCAGGGTTTAGTGCAGTGGTGTTTGGGCAGTGTAGGGGGTCTTGCTGGGGGTGGTGTTTGGGGGTTTAGGGCAGTGCAGTGGTGTTCGGGCAGTGTAGGGGGTCTTGCTGGTGTTTCAGGGTTTAGGGCAGTGAAGTGGTGTTTGGGCTGTGTAGGGGGTCTTGCTGGGGCTGGTGTTTCAGGGTTTAGGGCAGTGCAGTGGTGTTCGGGCAGTGTAGGGGGTCGTGCTGGGGCTGGTGTTTCAGGGTTTAGGGCAGTGCAGTGGTTTTCGGGCTGTGTAGGTGGTCGTGCTGGGGCTGGTGTTTCAGGGTTTAGGGCAGTGCAGTGGTGTTCGGGCACTGTACGGGGTTGTGCTGGGGCTGGTGTTTCAGGGTTTAGGGCAGTGCAGTGGTGTTCGGGCATTGTAGGGGGTCATGCTGGGGGTGGTGTTTCAGGGTTTAGGGCAGTGCAGTGGTGTTTGGGTAGTGTAGGGGGTCGTGCTGGGGCTGGTGTTTCAGGGTTTAGGGCAGTGCAGTGGTGTTCGGATAGTGTAGGTGGTCTTGCTTCGGGTGGTGTTTCAGGGTTTAGTGCAGTGGTGTTCGGGGAGTGTAGGGGGTTTTCTGGGGGTGGTGTTTCAGGGTTTAGGGCAGTGCAGTGGTGTTCGGGCAGTGTAGGGGGTCTTGCTGGTGTTTCAGGGTTTAGGGCAGTGCAGTGGTCTTCGGGCAGTGTAGGGGGTCTTGCTGGGGCTGGTGTTTCAGGGTTTAGGGAAGTGCAGTGGTGTTCGGGCAGTGTAGGGGGTCGTGCTGGGGCTGGTGTTTCAGGGTTTAGGGCAGTGCAGTGGTTTTCGTGCTGTGTAGGCGGTTGTGCTGGGGCTGGTGTTTCAGGGTTTAGGGCAGTGCATTGGTGTTCGGGCAGTGTACGGGGTTGTGCTGGGGCTGGTGTTTCAGGGTTTAGGGTAGTGCAGTGGTGTTCGGGCATTGTAGGGGGTCGTGCTGGGGGTGGTGTTTCAGGGTTTCGGGCAGTGCTGTGGTGTTCGGGCAGTGTAGGGGGTCGTGCTGGGGCTGGTGTTTCAGGGTTTTGGGCAGAGCAGTGGTGTTTGGGAAGTGTAGGGGGTCGTGCTGGGGGTGGTGTTTCAGGGTTTAGGGCAGTGCGGTGGTTTCGGGCAGTGTAGGGGGTCTTGCTGGGGGTGGTGTTTCAGGGTTTAGGGCAGTGGTGTTCGGGCAGTGTAGGGGGTCTTGCTGGGGTTGATGTTTCAGGGTTTAGGGCAGTGCAGTGGTGTTCGGGCAGTGTAGGGGGTCTTGCTGGGGGTAGTGTTTCAGGGTTTAGGGCAGTGCAGTGGTGTTCGTGCAGTGTAGGGGGTCATGCTGGGGGTGGTGTTTCAGGGTTTAGAGCAGTGCAGTAGTGTTCGGGCAGTTTAGGGGGTCGTGCAGGGTGTGGTGTTTCAGGGTTTAGGGCATTGCAGTGGTGTTTGGGCAGTGTAGGGGGTCGTGCTGGGGGTGGTGTTTCAGGGTTTAGGGCAGTGCAGTGGTGTTCGGGCAGTGTAGGGGGTCATGCAGGGGGTGGTGTTTCAGGGTTTAGGGCAGTGCAGTGGTGTACGGGCAGTGTAAGGGGTCGTGCTGGGGCTGGTGTTTCAGGGTTTAGGGCAGTGCAGTGGTGTTGAGGCAGTGTAGGGGGTCTTGCTGGGTGTGGTGTTTCAGGGTTAAGGGCAGTGGTGTTCGGGCAGTGTAGGGGGTCTTGCTGGAGGTGATGTTTCAGGGTTTTGGGCAGTGCAGTGGTGTTCGGGCAGTGTAGGGGGTCTTGCTGGGGGTAGTGTTTCAGGGTTTAGGGCAGTGCAGTGGTGTTCGTGCAGTGTAGGGGGTCGTGCTTGGGATGGTGTTTCAGGGTTTAGGGCAGTGCAGGAGTGTTCGGGCAGTGTATGGGGTCGTGCAGGGGGTGGTGTTTGAGGGTTTAGGGCAGTGCAGTGGTGTTCTGGCAGTATAGGGGGTCATGCTGGGTCTGGTGTTTCAGGGTTTAGGGCAGTGCAGTGGTGTTCGGGCAGTGTAGGGGGTCGTGCTGGGGCTGGTGTTTCATGGTTTAGGGCAGTGCAGTGGTGTTCGGCCAGTGTAGGGGGTCGTGCTGGGGCTGGTGTTTCAGGATTTAGGGCAGTGCAGTGGTGTTCGGGCAGTGTAGGGGGTCGTGCTGGGGGAAGTGTTTCAGGGTTTAGGGCAGTGCAGTGGTGTTCGGTCAGTGTAGGGGGTCGTGCTGGGGCTGGTGTTTCAGGGTTTACGGCAGTGCAGTGGTGTTCGGGCAGTGTAGGGGGTCGTGCTGGGGCTGGTGTTTCAGGGTTTTGGGCAGAGCAGTGGTGTTCGGGCAGTGTAGGGGGTCGTGCTGGGGGTGGTGTTTTAGGGTTTTGGGCAGTGCAGTGGTGTTTGGGAAGTGTAGGGGGTCGTGCTGGGGGTGGTGTTTCAGGCTTTAGGGCAGTGGTGTTCGGGCAGTGTAGGGGGTCTTGCTGGGTTTGGTGTTTCAGGGTTTAGGGCAGTGCAGTGGTGTTTGGGCAGTGTAGGGGGTCTTGCTGTGGATAGTGTTTCAGGGTTTAGGGCAATGCAGTGGTGTTCAGGCAGTGTAGGGGGTCGTGCTGGGGGTGGTGTTTCAGGGTTTAGGCAGTGCAGTGGTGTTCGGGCAGTGTAGGGGGTCGTGAAGGGGGTGGTGTTTCAGCGTTTAGGGCAGTGCAGTGGTGTTCGGGCAGTGTAGGGGGTCATGCTGGGGGGGTGTTTCAGGGTTTAGGGCAGTGCATTGGTGTTCGGGCAGTGTAGGGGGTCGTGCAGGGGCTGGTGTTTCAGGGTTTAGGGCAGTGCAGTGGTGTTCGGGCAGTGTAGGGGGTCGTGCTGGGGATAGTGTTTTAGGGTTTAGGGTAGTGCAGTGGTGCTTGTGTAGTGTAGGGGTCGTGCTGGGGGTAGTGTTTTAGGGTTTAGGGTAGTGCAGTAGTGCTTGTGTAGTATAGGGGGTCATGTTTTAGGGTAGTGCAGTGGTGTTTGGGTAGTGTAGGGGGTCGTGCTGGGGATAGTGTTTTAGGATTTAGGTTAGTGCAGTGGTGTTTGGGTAGTGTAGGGGGTCGTGCTGGGGGTAGTGTTTTAGGGTTTAGGGTAGTGCAGTGGTGTTTGTGTAGTATAGGGGGTCAGTGTTTTAGGGTAGTGCAGTGGTGTTTGGGTAGTGTAGGGGGTCGTGCTGGGGGTAGTGTTTTAGGATTTAGGTTAGTGCAGTGGTGTTTGGGTAGTGTAGGGGGTCGTGCTGGGGGTAGTGTTTTAGGGTTTAGGGTAGTGCAGTGGTGTTTGTGTAGTGTAGGGAGTCATGCTGGGGGTAGTGTTTTAGGGTTTAAGATAGTGCAGTGGTACTTGTGTAGTGTAGGGGGTCATGCTGGGGGTAGTGTTTTAGGGTTTAGGGTAGTGCAGTGGTATTTTTGTAGTGTAGGAGGTCAAGTTTTAAGATGCAACGCTCCAATACCTGACCAGTCTGCACTACATAAAACTGCAAAAAAACTAAAAATATAAAGTGTTTTGCACACTTTTGTCATTGGGCTATATGTGGGCTACATCTGGGTAATATTTGTGCTACATTTGGGCTCTTTTTTTCTCTGGTGGCCATCTTGGAAGACTTCTTTGTTATGAAGTTTCCTAATTTCCTCATTTACTGCAGTCTCCTCAGTAGGAAATGCTTTCAGTTTTTTACATTGATTCCATCAAGAAGGCCTTCAGATGTGTCTCACATTTGCCATAAATTCAGAATGTTAGCACTCTAGTTGCTCATTAGATCACTGTAGTAAAGCTACTGCTCACAAGGGAATTAACTGGAAGTCTGCTGCTGGTATTGAAAGTGATTGTTTCAGTCTGCATGTCAGAATTTTCTAATGAAATAGAAGAGGATTTGAGATCTCACTTAAAACATGTCCTACATTTTATTTCTACAGCACTAACCATCATTTCTATGACAAAATGAACCCCCTCATGTTGTTCCTTTTTAAATTAAATGTTTTAAGAGTTACCAGTTTATTCCAATCAAGATGGCTTCAGGTGTGCCATAATTTTGTCATAAGTAAGACTGTTAGCGCTCTAGTTGTTCTTTAGAACACTCTGGGAAGCTGCAGTAGAACACAAAGGCATCAACTAACAGGCTGCTCCTGTTGAAATATAACAGGAAGATATTTGAGATCTCACTTAAAACATGTCCTAATTTTTCTTTCTACAGCACTAACCATAATTTCAATGGCAAAATGAACCCCCTCATTTTGTTCCTTTTTAAATTAAATGTTTTAAGTGTTACCAGTTTATTGCAATCAAGATGGCTTCAGGTGTGCCATACTTTTGTCATAAGTAAGACTGTTAGCGCTCTAGTTGTTCTTTAGAACACTCTGGGAAGCTGCAGTAGAACACAAAGGCATCAACTGACAGGCTGCTCCTGTTGAAATATAACAGGAAGATATTTGAGATCTCACTTAAAACATGTCCTAATTTTTCTTTCTACAGCACTAACCATAATTTCTATGACAAAATAAACCCCCTCATTTTGTTCCTTTTTAAATTAAATGTTTTAAGAGTTACCAGTTTATTCCAATCAAGATGGCTTCAGGTGTGCCATAATTTTGTCATAAGTAAGACTGTTAGCACTCTAGTTGTTCTTTAGAACACTCTGGGAAGCTGCAGTAGAACACAAAGGCATCAACTGACAGTCTCTGCCCTTGTTGGATGTACATGTTTTACTGAGAATGTCAGACTTCATTCTCACATAAATGAGAAAGATAATGTGAATTTACAGAAAATATGCTCTCATTTTAGCTTCTGGAGCACCTTCCAAAACTGTATGGGACAAGCATGTGAAAATAGTTTTCTCTCAAACATGATTCATGATATCCCAGCAGAAGGTTTTTCACAGGGTAAAATCACCTTAGAACACACCACAATTCCTGAAATTAGTATGGTACCATCAACAAATGAATTCTAATGTAACTAAAGTCTGTTATCACCCTTTATAGTTCTCCTTTTGGTAACCCTCAAAATCTTTGATTCACTACAATGCATTTCAATGGGGTACTATAATTTATATTGGTCCCAAGATGGCTGCCAGCAATTCCAGGATGAAGTGCTGACAGCCAATCAGATCTCACGATGACATGTGTGGTTAGGCTCCGCCCAGATATCGATATGTTTTCTTTTTCAAATTTCTCAGGAACTACTGAATGGATTTACACCATTTAACAAAAAGGGGTCTTTCTGAACCAAGAACTACCTCTTTGCCAAATTTGGTGTAATTCCGTTCAGCAGTTCGGGCTGTAGCCGTGTCTAAAGTTTCCTATGGAAAATTGCATGGGGAAAACATGTTTTGGGACCCCCCTTTTTTCTCGGCCCCCGCTTGCCGAATCACCCCGAAACTTTCAGGATAGGAGCAGACCGGAGCGTCCCACGAGTTTTGAAAATTTTGCGAAGATTCATCAACCGGCGCCAAAGTTATTGGAAATGGAATGTTGTGAATTTCCGATGGAAAATAGGTCCTAACTATAACTACCTACTGGCGACCGCCAGTCGGTAATCTATATATATATATATATATATATATATATATGTATATTACCTACTGGCGGTCGCTGTAGGAGAGTAGGATCTGCTTCACATGGGTACCCCCACTTTTTGCTGATGCTTCACTGGTTTTCGACATTAGTCTGGCTGGGGCCCTGCTATTCAGAACCCCAGCCTAGCTGTTTCCTCTTTAAAAGGGTCTCCATGTGCCTTAGGCACATCACTGATTGGTATCTGGAGTGCCCTTATAAGTCCCTAGTATATGGTATACTATGTACCAAGGGCATAGGTACCTCAGAGGCCTGCCAGGGGCTGCAGCATATATTATGCCACCCCTGGGAGGCCATCCAAACTGACACCACAGGTCTGCTACTGCAGCCTGGGTAAGGTGGTGCATGCACCCCTTACTGTGGTATAGGTTACCTATATCACTAAAAGCATACACACATATAAACCTATAAGTCACTCCTAAGGCAGGCCTTATCAATCCTAAAGGCAGAGTGCATGGTTCCTATGTGAGAGGGTGCCCCTGCATGAGCAGGGCCCCTCTGCAGCGTTCGGAGACCATCTCTGAGGCTGTTTGTAGTGCAGCCTGACCATATACTCTTAAGCGCATTATATCCTCGCGGTAAAATGCTAACTTTGGAATGGCTGCACCTAAACATGTCGTGTTTGGTGTCAAACATCTTGGAATACTACCCCCCGCCAATCCTGGCGGCGGGGGTAGCATTCCACCCTTCTAGAGGGAAAGGCATGTTAACTCTGACGAGTCCGGTAACTTCTTTCCAGAGCCCTGGCATCACAAAATGGATGCTGCTGCCACAGACACGAGTCTGGCCTCCTGCTGCTGGACGAAACTCCGGCAGGGGAGGCCTGGACAATAGGTTTCCTGTCCCAGGGAGGTGTGACCACCTCCCCAGACAGGACAATGTGTATTGGGGCTGGGCGGGAGCACTTTCGGGTGCTTTGAAGTCCTGCACTGGGGGCACATTTGGTGTCCCTGTGCATACCCCAGTTCAAACCGGATCAGGGGCTCGCAGCCCCTGCTTTGGCGCGAACTGGACAAAGGGAAAGGGGTGTAGCCACCCCTCTGCCCTGACCCACCCATAGGTGGAGCCACAGAGTAGTCCATCCCCTATTTTTAGAATAAAGGTAGGAACCCAGTCCTTAGGACTTTAGATTACACCTGGACGAAACTCTGAAACGGAATCCTGGACCTTCGACGCTCTACGACAAGATTAGAGGACTGAAGAATCTCCCTTGGGGTCAAGGAGTGACTCCCCTGCTTGGCAGGCACCAAAGAAGCATCTGTCCGGTTCGCATCACTGAAGCTCCTGTCGGACGCCGAAGTCATCGCATCACCAGAGGTGGATTCTCAGACTTCCCCGAGGCTACCCTGAGTCCCCAGCAAAGCTGAGGCCCGTGGCTATCGTGGGTGACTTGAGACCGTGACCCCTGGACACCGATCACACTTGCAAGTGCACCATCTTCTGGGTCTCCCAAGAAGTCGTGCTTTGGGCTCCGAGTAGCCCTAGCCTCCAGCACCACCTGCACCGAAGATCACTGGCCCCCACTCCACGAGTGTCCTGTAAGCCAGCTCCATGTGCGGCGTCATGAGGCTCCTTCGCGGTCGCTAGCCCGTTGGCTAGTAGCCCTTAATGAAGGCCAATCTTTTCTTTACTTGGCATCCTGGTTGCTCCAGGCCTGCCCTCACTTACCCTTGCTGGGTGAGTTCCCCAGACCTTGCTGGTCTGCATCATCGACGATCAACATCTTACTCGAGACTTGCCGTTGCCAAGGCTTGTTGGGTCCAATCCGGTCGCCGACACCTCAGCACTCGACAGACATCGAGCACCAGCACGAATCCTGCTCCTGGTCGCCGACAACGCCTCCCGGACCTCGTGGCTGAAGAGTCAAGACGACCATCACCGTACCTGAAGCACTCGACATCGGTGGGCATCTGTCCATCGCCTTCCTGGTCACTGGCTAGTGACCCAGACTCTGTCCCCTCTGCTTTCAGGTTCTTCAGAACTCCGATCCACTCTTGGATCCACCCGGACACTTTTCTCCTGGTCGCCAGCAGCACTTTGCCGCAGATCGCCATAGGAAACGACGACGAAACCCGACCCCGAAAGGCACCTATGCACCCGGCTTCCCTGGGTGAGGTAACACGAGTACTCCGGTGCTCCCGTGGGTAGAGACTCTTCAAAGTCCTAGATCTCAAAGGGTTTTGTCCTAGTCCTATTTTAAGTGTCCCTTTCCTCTATTTTCCCGATCCCGACTTTCTCCATAGAAGTTAACGGCGTATCGCGGTTGTGTATTTACACTGCACGCGTCTCCCGTGGGTCCCCTGTGTCACTACCTTGGGTGGTTCCTTGTGGTCCAAGCACTTCTAGAGGCTCTAGGCCTAGTGTCTAGTTCAGTCGTGGTTCGCATACCACTTTATTGGTATATGGTTTGGTACGCCCTAGGGCCCAAACGTGTATTTGTGCTATTACTGTGATTTAAGATCTTATAACCTATGTACTTCGAACTCTAGCCTCATAAAGAGACTAGAGGGGTGTGTTTAGTAATAAATACATATATTTTGAATATATACCTGGTGTGGTGCTCTTTCATTTGGTCACTCAAGAGATTATAGACTGGTAAAACAAGCTGCTTTACATTCCTTCAAGACTTAGCCTGAAGGCTGCTCTCCATAGCTACCACTAGGATAGCTTTCAATAAGGTTGTCTTTAACCTACCTACCATAAGAGTCGATTTGGACTGGTGCAAGGTGCCCACTATAATTAGTGGACAGCATATGCCAGGCCAACTTCTCACATTGGTGTGCAGCGTGTGGGATTCCAGCTTGCTATTGTTTTACCAGATAATCTCAATTGAATTGATCAACTGAAAACCACTAAAGGTACCTAAGGTACATATAATTTAAGCTTAGAATAACAGTAAGTTCTACTGAACTTAGAGTTGTGTGTTAAGGGATAGCACAACCCTTTCTACAACTCAAGAGAGTTTAGTAGGCCACACTAGAGTAGGTAGTGCATACACCACACCACACTAGTAATGTCTTTAAAAGCAGGATCCAAAGATGCCTTGCAGGAAGCCATGGAGCTTCCACCCTCCAAGTATGACACACTCCCATTCTTGGAATTGAGAGCTTTGTGTAACGTGAGGAAATTAAGGACAGGCCAAAGTCCCACCACCCAACACCTCCAGGAGTTGTTGGTGGCTTATGATCTTAGTAAGTCCTCAGAGACTGAAGGGGTAGGAGCAGAGGGTGGGCCAGCAGATGAGGAAGGGGCCAGGGGTACCACAACCCCCAGCCCCCTCTGAAACTGGCCAGGAGGGTGACAATGACCCTGACCTGGAAAACCCAATCCCTTCTGTGGAAGATGAAGATGAGGATCTGGAGAACCACACCTTTGTCCCCCCAGGAAGGATTATGAGTGTGCTCAGGAAGTCTAGGTCTCCTTCTCAGGAGTCTAACCACTCTGGCACCTCCATAGGGAGCTCTGTTTCTTCTCACAGGAGGGAATCCTCTCATGAGAGAAGAAAGAGACTGGTCCAGTATGAGGAAACTCAACTAGAGATCAGGAAGAAGCAATTGGCTTTAGATAGAGAATCCCTAGATCTCCTTAGAGAGAGAAGAAAGTTGGGACTAGAGTCCCATGGTGGCAGCCATGTCCCTAGAGATAGGGAAAGGTCCTATGACCATAGGAACCTGAGCAAGATTGTCCCTCCCTACCAGAGTGGGGATGATATCCACAAATGGATAACTGCTTTAGAGAGGGCCTGTAAAGTACAGAAGGTCCCTCAGGAGCAGTGGGCAGCAATCTTGTGGCTCTCCTTTGCTGACAAAGGTAGAGACAAGCTCCTCACTGTTAGAGAGGAGGATGCTGACAATTACAAGGTCTTGAAGAGTGCTCTTATTGATGGGTTTGGCCTAACCACTGAACAGTACAGGTTGAAGTTCAGAGACACCCAAAAAGCACAGACTCAAGACTGGGTAGACTATGTGGATTGTTCTGCCAAGGCTCTGGAAGGCTGGTTGATGGGCAGTAAGGTGTGTGACTTCTCAGGATTGTATAATCTGATAATGAGGGAGCAGATTCTTAATAACTGTCAAAATCAGCTGTTGCATCAGTACCTGGTTGACTCTGATCTGACCTCTCCCCAAGAATTGGGAAAGAAGGCAGACAAATGGGTCAGAACCAGGGTGAAGCAGAAGGTACAGAACCAAGGTGGGGAAACCAAGAAGCAAGATGCTAAGAACTCTGACAAGGGTGGGGAGAAGGGTAAAGATCAAAAGTCTTCATCAGGCCCCCAAAAATCTTCTTCTGGTGGGGATTCCCAGTCTACCAAGGGTAAAGGCCAAAGAAAACCATGGTGCAAGGTCTGTAAGCAAAAGACCCACTGGACCAGTGATTGCACCAAGTCCAAAGACTCCAGTCCAGCACCCACCAATGCCCCTAAGGCACCTGTTCCCCCTAGTACAGTTGGTGGAAGTGCTCCAGCAAAGGGTTTAGTAGGGTTCACCCTGGGAACTGAGTTGGGCTCTGACCTAGTTAGAGAACTGACTCAGGCTGTGTTAGTCTGTGATGGAGGCATGGATGTGCCCTCCTCTATGAGTCCCAGTAATCTGGGCAAGTACAGACAACAGCCTTTAATCAATGGACGAGAGGCTTTGGCATTTAGGGACACAGGGGCAAGTGTCACAATGGTGACACAAGACCTTGTGCTACCTGGGCAAGTTATGCTTGGTGAAATGTACCAAGTGACCAATGCTAGCAATGTCAGAACAGACCATACTCTGGCAGTTGTTAACTTCTCCTGGGGAGGGGTAACTGGCCTTAAGAAGGTTGTGGTAAGTGCAAACCTACCAGTCGAATGCTTGCTTGGCAATGACTTAGAGACTTCTGCTTGGGCAGAAGTGGAGCTCAGGACCCATGCAGAAATGCTGGGGATCCCTGCAGATGTGTTTGCTGTGACCAGGTCACAAGCCAAAATGTCTAGCACTGAACAGGCCTTGGATTCTGGAAGAATGGACCAAGTGCCTTCCAAGAGGAGGAGTAGTAGGGTTAAGGCAGTGCCTTCCCCTTGGCTCAGGAGGAAGATCAGTCCCTTGAGGGGGATGATCTCAGCCCTGAAGAAGGAACTGTCCCAGAGGAACTTGAACCTGACCAGGTTGAGTTCTTGGGGACAGGGGGACCTTCTAGGGCAGATCTGAGCCAGGAGCAGCAGAGCTGCCCCTCCCTTGAACCCCTCAGACAGCAAGCTGCTGCTGAGGCTGCTGGGAAAGCTAGTGGTCCCCATACAGTGTATTGGGATGATGGACTCCTGTACTCAGAGAGTAGAGACCCCAAGCCTGGTGCTACCAGGAGGTTGGTAATACCTTTGAAGTTCAGGGGCTTCCTATTGACCCTAGCCCATGATATTCCCTTAGCAGGACACCTGGGCCAGAACAAGACTTGGGACAGAATTGTCCCTCACTTTCACTGGCCCCACATGTCTGAAGACAGTAAGGAGTTTTGTCGCTCCTGTGTAACCTGCCAAGCCAGTGGCAAAGCAGGTGGCACTACAAAGGCCCCCTGATACCACTACCTGTGGTGGGGGTGCCCTTTGAGAGGGTAGGGATTGACATTGTTGGTCCCATGGATCCCCAAACAGCCTCTGGGCACAGGTTTATCCTGGTGGTAGTGGATCATGCCACCAGGTACCCAGAAGCTATTCCCCTCAGGACCACTACAGCACCTGTGGTGGCAAGGGCCCTCCTGGGAATCTTCTCAAGAGTGGGCTTTCCTAAGGAGGTAGTATCAGACAGGGGTGCTAACTTCATGTCTGGGTACTTAAAAGCAATGTGGAAGGAGTGTGGAGTGACTTATAAGTTCACCACACCCTATCACCCACAATGCAATGGTTTAGTTGAGAGATTCAACAAAACCTTGAAGGGCATGATTAAAGGGCTCCCAGAAAAGCTTAGGCGTAGATGGGACATACTCTTGCCCTGCCTTTTATTCGCATATAGGGAGGTGCCTCAGAAGGGGTTGGTTACAGCCCTTTTGAACTTCTGTTTGGCCACCCTGTGAGGGGTCCACTGTGCTTGGTGAAGGAAGGATGGGAGTTACCTCTCAAGCCCCCAAAGCAAGATATAGTGGACTATGTACTTGGTCTCCGCTCCAGGATGGCTGAGTACATGAAAAAGGCAACCAAAAACCTTGAGGCTAGCCAGGAACTTCAGAAGGCCTGGCATGACCAAAGGCTGTTCTGACTGTGTACCAGCCAGGACAGAAGGTGTGGGTGTTGGAGCCAGTGGCCCCAGCAGCTCTCCAAGACAAATGGAGTGGACCCCACACTATTGTTGAGCAGAAGGGTGAGGTCACTTACTTAGTGGACCTGGGAACACCCAGGAGTCCCCAAAGGGTTCTCCATGTCAACAGACTAAAGCCATATGTGGACAGGGCAGACATGGGCTTGCTCATGGCTACTGATGAAGGGCAGGAGGAAGAGAGTGACCCACTCCCTGACCTGCTCTCACAGAACCCTGACGATGGGTCAGTTGATGGTGCAGCCTTGGCAGGCAGCCTCACTACCCAGCAACAAACTGATTGCAGGCAAGTCCTCAATCAGTTTAGACATATGTTTTCACTGACACCCAGTCAGACCACCTGGTGCACTCATGAAGTGGACACTGGGGACAGTCTGCCTATTAAAAACAAGATTTATAGGCAACCTGACCATGTCAGGGACTGTATCAGGACTGAAGTCCAGAAAATGTTGGAGTTGGGAGTAATTGAACCCTCAGATAGCCCTTGGGCTAGTCCAGTAGTCCTGGTACCGAAACCTCACACCAGTGGTGGGAAAAGAGAGATGAGGTTTTGTGTAGACTACAGGGGTCTCAATGCAGTCACTAGGACTGATGCCCATCCCATACCCAGGGCAGATGAGCTCATAGATACTTTGGCCTCTGCCAAATATCTCAGCACATTTGACCTAACAGCTGGCTACTGGCAGATCAGACTAGCTGATACTGCAAAGCCCAAAACAGCATTTTCAACCCCTAGTGGGCATTATCAATTTGTGGTAATGCCCTTTGGTCTGAAAAATGCACCTGCCACTTTCCAGAGGTTGGTGAACACAGTTCTCACAGGACTGGAAGCCTATAGTGCAGCTTATCTAGATGATATTGCTGTCTTTAGCTCCACCTGGGAGGATCACCTGGTCCACCTCAGGAATGTTTTACAGGCCCTGCAAAAGGCAGGCCTGACTATCAAGGCCACTAAGTGCCAGATAGGGCAGAGTCAGGTTGTGTACCTGGGCCACCTTGTGGGTGGAGGCCAGGTTCAACCTTTGCAGAGCAAGATCCAGACCATCATGGACTGGACTGCTCCCACTACCCAGACTCAGGTGAGAGCCTTCTTAGGCCTGACTGGGTACTATAGGAGATTTGTCAAGGGGTATGGATCAATAGTGACACCCTTGAATGACTTAACTTCTAAGAAAATGCCCAAAAAGGTTCAGTGGACAGCTAGCTGTCAAAAGGCATTTGATGACCTCAAGCAGGCCATGTGCACTGCTCCAATTCTGCAGAGTCCTGATTACTCCAAGAAGTTCATTGTTCAAACAGATGCATCTGAATTGGGGGTAGGGGCTGTACTGTCACAATTGAATGAAGAAGGTCAGGATCAGCCAGTAGCTTTTATTAGCAGAAGGCTGACCCCTAGAGAGAAACGTTGGTCAGCCATAGAGAGGGAGGCCTTTGCTGTGGTCTGGGCTCTGAAGAAGTTGAGGCCATACTTGTTTGGTACACACTTCCTGGTTCAGACAGACCATAAGCCCCTCTTATGGCTAAAACAAATGAAGGGTGAAAACCCCAAACTGCTTAGGTGGTCCATTTCCTACAGGGGATGGACTTTACAGTGGAACATAGGCCTGGGAGTAACCATGCGAACGCAGATGGACTCTCTAGGTATTTCCACTTAGAACATGAAGACTTAACTGGGCAAGGTTAGTTTAATGTCCCTACGTTTGGGGGGTTGTGTAGGAGAGTAGGATCTGCTTCACATGGGTACCCCCACTTTTTGCTGATGCTTCACTGGTTTTCGACATTAGTCTGGCTGGGGCCCTGCTATTCAGAACCCCAGCCTAGCTGTTTCCTCTTTAAAAGGGTCTCCATGTGCCTTAGGCACATCACTGATTGGGATCTGGAGTGCCCTTATAAGTCCCTAGTATATGGTATACTATGTACCAAGGGCATAGGTACCTCAGAGGCCTGCCAGGGGCTGCAGCATGTATTATGCCACCCCTGGGAGGCCATCCAAACTGACACCACAGGTCTGCTACTGCAGCCTGGGTAAGGTGGTGCATGCACCCCTTACTGTGGTATAGGTTACCTATATCACTAAAAGCATACACACATATAAACCTATAAGTCACTCCTAAGGCAGGCCTTATCAATCCTAAAGGCAGAGTGCATGGTTCCTATGTGAGAGGGTGCCCTGCATGAGCAGGGCCCCTCTGCAGCGTTCGGAGACCATCTCTGAGGCTGTTTGTAGTGCAGCCTGACCATATACTCTTAAGCGCATTATATCCTCGCGGTAAAATGCTAACTTTGGAATGGCTGCACCTAAACATGTTGTGTTTGGTGTCAAACATCTTGGAATACTACCCCCCGCCAATCCTGGCGGCGGGGGTAGCATTCCACCCTTCTAGAGGGAAAGGCATGTTAACTCTGACGAGTCCGGTAACTTCTTTCCAGAGCCCTGGCATCACAAAATGGATGCTGCTGCCACAGACACGAGTCTGGCCTCCTGCTGCTGGACGAAACTCCGGCAGGGGAGGCCTGGACAATAGGTTTCCTGTCCCAGGGAGGTGTGACCACCTCCCCAGACAGGACAATGTGTATTGGGGCTGGGCGGGAGCACTTTCGGGTGCTTTGAAGTCCTGCACTGGGGGCACATTTGGTGTCCCTGTGCATACCCCAGTTCAAACCGGATCAGGGGCTCGCAGCCCCTGCTTTGGCGCGAACTGGACAAAGGGAAAGGGGTGTAGCCACCCCTCTGCCCTGACCCACCCATAGGTGGGGCCACAGAGTAGTCCATCCCCTATTTTTAGAATAAAGGTAGGAACCCAGTCCTTAGGACTTTAGATTACACCTGGACGAAACTCTGAAACTGAATCCTGGACCTTCGACGCTCTACGACAAGATTAGAGGACTGAAGAATCTCCCTTGGGGTCAAGGAGTGACTCCCCTGCTTGGCAGGCACCAAAGAAGCATCTGTCCGGTTCGCATCACTGAAGCTCCCGTCGGACGCCGAAGTCATCGCATCACCAGAGGTGGATTCTCAGACTTCCCCGAGGCTACTCCTGAGTCCCCAGCAAAGCTGAGGCCCGTGGCTATCGTGGGTGACTTGAGACCGTGACCCTGGACACCGAGCACACTTGCAAGTGCACCATCTTCTGGGTCTCCCAAGAAGTCGTGCTTTGGGCTCCGAGTAGCCCTAGCCTCCAGCACCACCTGCACCGAAGATCACTGGCCCCCACTCCACGAGTGTCCTGTAAGCCAGCTCCACGTGCGGCGTCACGAGGCTCCTTCGCAGTCGCTAGTTCGTTGGCTAGTAGCCCTTAACGAAGGCCAATCTTTTCTTTACTTGGCATCCTGGTTGCTCCAGGCCTGCCCTCACTTACCCTCACTGGGTGAGTTCCCCAGACCTTGCTGGTCTGCATCATCGACGATCTACATCTTACTCGAGACTTGCCGTTGCCAAGGCTTGTTGGGTCCAATACGATTGCCGACACCTCAGCACTCGACAGACATCGAGCACCAGCCCGAATCCTGCTCCTGGTCACCGACAACGCCTCCCGGACCTCGTGGCTGAAGAGTCAAGACGACCGTCACCGCACCTGAAGCACTCGACATCGGTGGGCATCTGTCCATCGCCTTCCTGGTCACTGGCTAGTGACCCAGACTCTGTCCCCTCTGCTTTCAGGTTCTTCAGAACTCCGATCCACTCTTGGATCCACCCGGACACTTTTCTCCTGGTCGCCAGCAGCACTTTGCAGCAGATCGCCATAGGAAACGACGACGAAACCCGACCCCGAAAGGCACCTATGCACCCGGCTTCCCTGGGTGAGGTAACACGAGTACTCCGGTGCTCCCGTGGGTAGAGACTCTTCAAAGTCCTAGATCTCAAAGGGTTTTGTCCTAGTCCTATTTTAAGTGTCCCTTTCCTCTATTTTCCCGATCCCGACTTTCTCCATAGAAGTTAACGGCATATCGCGGTTGTGTATTTACACTGCACGCGTCTCCCGTGGGTCCCCTGTGTCACTACCTTGGGTGGTTCCTTGTGGTCCAAGCACTTCTAGAGGCTCTAGGCCTAGTGTCTAGTTCAGTCGTGGTTCGCATACCACTTTATTGGTATATGGTTTGGTACGCCCCTAGGGCCCAAACGTGTATTTGTGCTATTACTGTGATTTAAGATCTTATAACCTATGTACTTCGAACTCTAGCCTCATAAAGAGACTAGAGGGGTGTGTTTAGTAATAAATACATATATTTTGAATATATACCTGGTGTGGTGCTCTTTCATTTGGTCACTCAAGAGATTATAGACTGGTAAAACAAGCTGCTTTACATTCCTTCAAGACTTAGCCTGAAGGCTGCTCTCCATAGCTACCACTAGGATAGCTTTCAATAAGGTTGTCTTTAACCTACCTACCATAAGAGTCGATTTGGACTGGTGCAAGGTGCCCACTATAATTAGTGGACAGCATATGCCAGGCCAACTTCTCACAGATCGCCAGTAGATAGTTATAGTTAGGACCTATTTTCCATAGGAAATCCGCGACATTCTATTTGAAATAACTCTTGCGTCGGTTGACGAATCTTCGCGAAATTTTCAAACTTTATGGCCCGCTCCGGTCCGCTCCTACCCTGAAAGTCTCAGGGTGATTCGTCAAGCGGGGGCCGAGAAAAATGGGGGTCCCAAAACGTGTTTTCCCCATTCATTTTCCCATAGGAAACTTTAGACACGGCTACAGCCCGAACTGCTGAACGGAATTACACCAAATTTGGCAAAGAGGTAGTTCTTGGTTCAGAAAGAACCCTTTTTGTTAAATGGTGTAAATCCGTTCAGTAGTTGCGGAGAAATTAAAAAATAAGAGTCAAAAAATCCATTTCCCATAGGAAACTTTAGACACGGCTACAGCCCGAACTGCTGAACGGAATTACACCAAATTTGGCAAAGAGGTAGTTCTTGGTTCAGAAAGAACCCTTTTGTTAAATGGTGTAAATCCGTTCAGTAGTTGCTGAGAAAATCAAAAGTAAAAGTACATATATATCTATGGCCGCGTCGGATTCGCGCACCCTCCCGATCACGAGCTGTCTGCTAATTGGCTGTCAACACTTCAAACCAGGAAGTGTTGGCAGCCATCTTGTTCCTCGGTAGAACCGAGGAACAAGAAAGCAGTAAAAAGTGCGCAAAACGCACAAAGGGGGCAGGGTAGAAACACCCTGACCTCTAGGTCTGCTCAGGGGGTCCCACAAGGACCCCTGGGCAGAAAAAAGATATATATTTTTTTTTTAAATCACTCATGACATGGTCAGAGACATCACTGATGACATCACTGATGACATTATGCAGTGACTGTGTGTTTCTGTAAAGTTTAAATATGTTTAATATATATAGAGCAAAGGCGTATTGAAGAATGACTGGGTGTTTAAGTGTCTCAATGGATGATTGAGTAGGTGCGTGACTGACTCTCCAAGTGAGTGATTAAACGTATCTTACTGAATGCATGGGTTACTGACTAAACTGTGTGAATGTCTGTATCCATTTGTCTGTTGGTGTGCGAATAGCTACATGAGTGTCTATATGGGTTATTGATTGGTTGTCTGAGTATCTGTATGGGTGCCTGAGTGTTTGTGTGGGTGGGGTGTGTGTGACTCTGTACATAGATGTGTGAGTGGGTGATTCACTGGGTGCATGATTTGAAGAGTGCATCTGTGATGGACTGCTTGGGTGGGTGAGAGTGTGTATCGGTGTGTTAGTGAGTGAATGTATATCTCAGTGGTACATGTGTGAGTAACAACATATGTAAAAGGCAGTACATATGTGTGTTAGAGTATTTAAAAGGCTATAAGTGAGAGTGTGTGATTGTGAGAGTGGCTGTATGGATCTGTGTGTGCTTGTATCAGTGATTGTATAAGAGCGTAAGAATGTGCTAGTATTTGTATGAGTAAGTGAGCTGGTGTGTGTATCACTGTATAGGTGAGTAAATGGCAGTGTGATTAATTATTTGCATGACTGACTAGGTGTGTGAGTACCTCTATGGATGAGTGGCGGTGTGTGAGTGTCTATGTAGGTGTATGAGTGCATATGATAGTCCTGTACTGAGTGACCGTAAGTATGAGTGACTGTACAGGTGAGGTAGTGGATGTGTGTGTAGACCTAAGAATCAATGAGTGTGTATGTAGTTATTGGTGTTGGAGTGTCTATGGTTTTGAGAATGGCAGTCTGTAATTTACAGTGGGTGTATCAAAAGTTATATTAGGGTGTGAGAAGATGCATCAAATTATCACATGGATGATGTCATAAGTGATGTCATCAGTGATGTCATTTGAGATGTCATCAGTGATGTCACTGACCATGTCATGAGTGATGTAATACGTGACGTCATCAGCAGTGCATTGCGGGGGTGTGAGTTATAGTTAGCTGAACTAACTATAACGGGGGAATTTCACCGGTTTTGTACGAGTGAAATGTCCAACTAACTATAACTGTCCCTAAAACCTATGGTTTTTTCAGTGAATTTCAAAGGTTTTTTAAATGCTAATTTCTAACTATAACGTGTCTGAAACCTATGGTTTTTTCAGTGAATTTCAAAGGTTTGTTAAATGCTAATTCCTAACTATAACATGTCTGAAACTTATGGTTTTTTTCAGTGAATTTCAAAGGTTTTGTAAATGACAATTTTTAAATGTATTAATTGTTATATTTATTTTTTGATACTGATTTACTACATTTTTTTAAACTATTTATTTTTAGATATTTTATTTTTAAATTACATTGTAATTACATTATACATTACATTACAAAATATACTTTCTCAGAATGAATTACTTTAGTTTAAATACTTTGCAAATAGGCAATAGACTTTTAAGTACAGTAGTTACAGTTGTTGCAATGGGCAACACAATTTCAAACACAATGCAACATTGAGCTCAATGTGAATTTCTAGTTAAATGCAAGTAGTTACTTTATGGATTACTTTTCTAACCACAGGACTGGATCCTAGATTCAGTCCTGCGACATCTCCTGTAAACAGTTGAGTAAAAGCGTTTTGGTTACAGTAGTGATTTTTAAGGAATATTATTGTATTTTAAAAGTTGACACTTAGAAACTTTTTCACATAGAATCACCAATGTTATCCTATGGGAGGAAATTCACTTAGCAGGTAAGTAGTGTTATCGTTACTTTTTCTTACTCAGTGGTGGATCCTGGATCCAGCACTGGTGCATCTCCTGTAAACAGTTGAAAGAATGCATTTAAGTCATACAGGCGATTTTTAAGGAATATTTGTAGTTTGTGAAAATCGACACTTTGAAACTTTTCTGCTGAAAACCAGACAATGGATTCCTATGGAAGGAAATACAAGTTACTGGTAAGTACGGTTAGAATCACTTTTCAAGGTCAGTGCTGGGCTAAAAGATGCAGCACTGGGTTCTCTCCTGATAACAGGTGAGTAAATCGGAATTCGTAGTTCGGCTGATTTTAGAGGAATATTTGCACAGTGGTGAAGGGAGGGGGCGGGGCTTCAGGTGACATGTCTGCAAACAGGCCCCGTGGCGCGTTTTAAGATGGGGAATTAAATCCTCCTCAATCCCGAGGGTCCCTAGGGGCCAAGTAACCCACCAGATACCGCCAGTATGCGCCAGAGAGCTGCGTTGCAGAGAGGTGTTCAGAGGCCATGCCCCTTTTTGCACCTCTCTGCAATGCAGCTCTGTGGCACTTTCTGGACGTACCTGGTGGGCTAGTTGGCCCCCAGGGACCCTCAGGATTGAAGGGGATTTAATTCCCCATCTTAAAATGCGCAACAGGGCCTGTTTGCACACATGTCACCTAAAGCCCTGCCCCCTCCCTTCACCACTGTGCAAACGCACCCTGTGGCGCGTTTTAAGTTGGGGAATTAAGTCCCCTTGAACCCTGAGGGTCCCTGGAGTCCAACTAGCCCACCATGTACCTCCAAAAAGCGCCACAGAGCTGCGTTGCAGAGAGGTGTAAAAAGGGGCGTGGCCTCTGTACACCTCTCTGCAACGCAGCCCCTGAGTGCATACTGGAGGTTCCTGGTGGGCTAGTTGGCCCCAGGGACCCCCAGTATTCAAGGGGAATTCGTTCCTCCTCTGCAAACGCGCCAGGGGGCGCGTTTGCAGAGTGGTAAAGGAAGGGGGCGGGGCCTGCGGCACGATCGTTTAAAAAATATATATATATATATTAAAAATGCTTTTTTCTGCCCAGGGGGTCCTTGTGGAACCCCCTGAGCAGACCTAGGGGGTCAGGGTATTTCTACCCTGCCCCCTTTGTGCATTTTGCACACTTGTTTCTTGTGTTTTTTTTTTTTTAATCAGCGGGATCCGCGCACCCTAAGCGCATCCCGCCGTTTAAAAAAAAATGCTTTTCTGCCCAGGGGTCCTTGTGGGACCCCTGAGCAGACCTAGGGGTCAGGGTGTTTCTACCCTGCCCCCTTTGTGCGTTTGCGCACTTGTTTCTGTGCCTCAGTTCTACCGAGGCATAAAATGGCTGCCAACACTTCCTGATTTGGAGTGTTGACAGCCAATTAGCATGCAGCTCGTGATCGGGACGGTGCGCGCAGGGTGCGCTCAGGGTGCGCGAATCCGACGCGGCCATAGATATATATGTGATTTTCCTTTTGATTTTCTCAGGAACTACTGAACGGATTTACACCATTTAACAAAAAGGGTTCTTTCTGAACCAAGAACTACCTCTTTGCCAAATTTGGTGTAATTCCGTTCAGCAGTTCAGGCTGTAGCCGTGGCTAAAGTTTCCTATGGGAAAATGAATGGGGAAAACACGTTTTGGGACCCCCTTTTTTCTCGGCCCCCGCTTGACGAATCACCCCGAGACTTTCAGGATAGGAGCGGACTGGAGCGGGCCACAAAGTTTGAAAATTTTGCATAGATTCGTCAACCGACGCAAGAGTTATTTCAAATAGAATGTTGCGGATTTCCTATGGAAAATAGGTCCTAACTATAACTATCTACTGGCGACCGCCAGTAGATAATATATATATATATTTACAGGACATTACCCCTTCTCATCAGCATGCCTTTTCTTTAAAGGTATTGGGCCTAATTTGGAGCCAGATACACCATTCCTCATGTAATGCCTGTACTACACAAACTCTTTATTATTTTTATAATAGGTTATTTATTACCTCACTTTCTTTGCATAAATACAACCCAACTCTTTCAACTATGTGTTGGTCTTGTATCACCCTCCCTGGCACATACCTACATATGTTTTTTCACTGTCCGCCGATCATAGCCTTTTGGCTGCAGATATGTAGAAATATTTCAACTATTTGTTCTATTCATTTTTTTGATATTCAATGCATCTTTTTGGGAAGTTCCTCACGCTCTTGGCCAGTTCACTCCAAGCTAGGTAACTTTTTGGACCTGTCACTTGCCATTGCTTTCAAAGTTATTACATCTAACTGGAAGAATGCCACAAATGTAAATGTTTCTAGCTGGTGAAATCTTCTTTGTTCTCACCATAGACTTGGTACAGCATCGGCTGCATCTACATTACAGATAAGGACCTCTTCTGGTCTCCGCTCTTTGGTTACTTAAACAAGAAGCATAAACCCTCCAAGGATTCTACGATGTTTTTTCAGCCCCATGACTGTTTTTCCCTTTCCTGTTTATTATCATACATAGTTTCTACCACGCCTTTATATGAGATAAGCTGTTACATGTCATGAAGTTGCTACATGGAATAAGTCATTATATGATATTAAGTTTATTATATGATGCATGTATAGATATATACTAAATATTTTCTTATTTTTTCTTCTCTTCTTTCCTTTTCTCCCCTTTTCTTTTCTTCTCTTCTCTATCTTCTTTAATTTTTGTTTCCTTTTGTTTCCTTTTTCTTTCATTGAAAAATGCAAAAATGCAATTTTGCAAGTGCAGAATTATGATATTATCTCAATAAGTTTAATGTATAATTTATCTCTTCTTTATTTAAATGTTATTTCTTGCAAGTACTTCCTCTTTTTGTTTGCAATTACTCTATTTCATAACCTGGGTTTCTATTCTAAACAAAAGATGACTCTGGACATTTGTATTTCATTTTAGTAAAGCTTTTATTAAACTAAAAGAATACAATAAAAGTATTAATTGTATCAATACTTTGTGCAATTGAATATGTTTTAATATATTTTCTGGAGTCATGCTCCAGGTGCGGTGGAGTAGCGCTGGAGTCGCGCACCCGATGTGACCAAGATAAAAATTAATTTGATTGGTGTAACAGCTTTCAATCATAGGTAACTTAAAAGTCCCACATGCTTCTAGAAATTGGAGGGAATGGTTCATATTTTAATTTCTATTTCCAAGATAGGAAGCAGGGAGGTTTTTTCATGTTTTTTTACTTTATCATTAAAAATCAGAATGGCAGCCAGCTCTCAGCAGCAAGAGAAGGAGGACCTGAGACAGGTCGAAGAGGGTGAAGAAGAAGAGCCACCAAAGAAACATGAAGAAATATTGTTTGGGTTTTTTATGTTCTGGCTGAGCTAGGACCCAAAATGCACAGCTACACACATTGGAAAAAACTGGTGCATTTTCAGTGCAACAATGTGATGTATCTATTTTGTGTTTGTATGCCTTTCCTGTTGCAGGCACTAGGCGTTCCCATGCAAATGAGGTAACATGTTTATCAAGAGATGTGGGAAAATGCTAGGTGGTAGAAAAGATGTGACTCTCCACAGTTTACAGAGGTTTTCCTCATAGAAATGTGTGCAAAATGTGTTAGCATACTAAATCAATCTTGAGTTTTTCAAGGCAGGTAAGTAGAATCGTCACTGGCGTAATACAATTTTTTCTAAAAAAACACTGCACTAGATCCATTCGAAAAACATCACAGAGCTGAGAGTATTGTCTCATGTACGAAAACCCAGGCTCTTCACGTATTATAGTTGAACACAATACTTTTGCTAGGCAGAGTCCATATATGGGGCCTTAAGTAGAAAATAATTACTTTCCAAGAAAAGAGTCGGTAGCCTTTGCCATGTGTTTAGAAGTCAGCCACCTTAAAGACATACAAAAGGTACCCCATCCTGTCCTTCCAGTACAGCATTACACCAGTGATGATTCTACTAACCTGCCTTGAAAAAGTCAAGATTGATGAAACACGTGTCGGCTGAGTTTTCTCTGGAGGCATTGTTTCTTCAAATTAAACCAACTTTAAATGGAAACAGGATTGTGTTCTTTGTAACAACAGATCATTGTCTGGACTCATATGCACCAACTGTGTTCTAACAATATAATACTAGTACAAGAATGATGCAAAGCATGTTGTCATATAAACAAGCATCCACTATTGTTCTGGATTAAGTGACTTTCTTGGAGAGTGCTTGTTGCATTTCCTCTAAACGCTCAAGGGGCACAGGGATGCCTGGTTAGTCTCCACAGCAGTTTGTAGTTGAAAGGAAGTTGGATCCAAAGAAATATGCTGCCAAGAAAATGGCAAGTGACAAGAAGCAAATTTCCACCACTGGCGTGCTGGCCAGAACCATTTTCAGCAAAACTTGTGCTTTCTGCACCAGCCTCAGCGGAGCAAGTTGGGAGCAGCACTCCTGCATCAATAGCACCAACCCAACCTAAGCCCAGGATCATGTCTGTTAGTGAGGCAACCACTGCAATCATGTTCCACGATGATGAGTAATGGCGTTGAACTGGAATTGTCCCTTTCACAAAGTACTACAGAGTATGCTATATCCTGTTTATTTAAGTATATTTATCCCAGTTTACCTATCTCTCTGCTGCTCAGCCAGTGTGAGTGTTGAGAGTGCAATGTTGGTGTGACTGTGATGCTTGGAATGCTTGGGTGCCTGTGTGGATGACGTGTGACAGTTGGAAGATGGGCTGAGCAGCAGGCGGGCTGATCCTGTTGGGGAAGTAGTATAAGGATTACCAGGCTCAAGGGCAGATGTACATGGAAACCTACTAATTGTACTTGAATGCCATCCTGCAACGTGATCCTAATAAAGAAACACTTACAATACAACTCTCCTATTTCTAGTAAGATACAACACAGTCTTTTCAGGAAGCAGAGAAAAGTAGACAGCAGCCGCAGCCAGCAATAGTGCATTTTCCTGATGTTGGAGCAGAACAGGAGGTTAAGCTTCCTTCCCAGCAAGAACCTTGTTTTTTAGAATCTTTGGCTCCAGTGGTGGCTGGTGAACTTTGAAAGTGGTGGGGCACAAATCCATGCCCCAGTTTGCCCCATGCAAGCAAGGCCCACATCCTGTGTTTTGGGGAACTGGATGGAGAGTGAAGTGTCTCCTTCCTTAGATTTTCCAGTAAAAGAGAAAATGTTGCATTTGTCACCACAATTTCCCTCTGGCTCTTACTTTTTAAGAGCCTGTGCCGTGCCAGGCCATCAATATATTTGTAATGTAAATAGTGCAACAAGCACCACTGAAACATTAGAGCCCCTTCAAAATCAAAAAAAGTATACTTCTTTAACATGCAGAATTGCTATATTACTGCATTGAGAGGTTTTTATTAAAATAATATTTTTTAAACAAGAGCCTAAAAAACATTCATGCCCTTAAGACAATGCCATTAGAGTTGTTGCAGTCAGAGCCTTGATGCAAAAATAACTCCAGAAACAACAATCATGTAATTGTTTGTCTGGGCTCTCTTTCATGTAGGTGAAGAGGCAGCAGACATTCCTGTACTTTCTTCACATGTGAAATCTGCAACTGTAACATCAGTGTTGTCAATGCATGTACACTGGCACAATTTAACAAAAAAGAACTATTTCACGTATAAAACATTAATTTAAACACATGGAAAGAAAGTGGTGGAACACAGGTCACAGAACAATACAACATAATAGGCAGCAATCCACTACATCTTGCTAGGGCAGTGCCTCATGATTAACGTAGCTGAAACTAACAAAGTGGCAAAACTTTAGTCTTAATCGCAGTGTTTTATTTTTTCTATACCTGACTTACTCCAGTCTTGGTGCAGCCAGCGGCAGATGAGTCAGTTCAATCCACATTTAGCTCACACTCTGTGCTGTTCACCTCACAGCTAACTCCGGCAGAGTCCAGGAGACAACAGGAGAGGCAAGGGGAAAGCAAAGTTCCTGAAAGACTTAGACAGAGATTTACTAAGATTTTGCACTGTGTTTGTATCACAAAGTGATGCAAAACGGCACAAAATCTTTTTTTCCTAATCTACTTTCCAGCACTAAACTTTTTTAGCACTGGAAATAACGTAAAAGTGGAAAGTGAAGTGGAGCGCGGAGTACGGAGGCAGTGGTGAGCGGGGGATGCCGATCATGGTAGCTTGAGCCGCCGGACATCTCTCTGCTAAAGCCGCGAGGGTCCCACAGCTGCGGCCGGAGCCGCTGAATACTTTGTTGAACGCGGCAGAAGCCGCGAGTGCCTCCACAGCTGCGGCCGGAGCCGCTGAATACTTTGTTGCACGCGGCAGAAGCCGAGAGTGCCTCCACAGCTGCGGCCGGAGCCGCTGAATACTTTGTTGCACGTGGCAGAAGCCGAGAGTGCCCCACAGCTACGGCAGGACCCGCCAAACCATTTCCCCATTCCTATATGCCTTAGCTGACGAGTGGGATCCCCAGGCTGCCAGCGCAGGCAGCTGAGGTGCCGGACAGAATCACAGGATTACGGGATTGCTGGTAGCCCAGGGTCTGGACAGAGTTGCAGCCAGCATAGCAGGTAATAGCTCACGCGTGCTTCCAAGTGCTCACTGCCACAGCCATAGCCTACAGCCTTGGCCTCTGCAGGCGGCCTATCCGCTCCCCCCTCCATGGACATAGGTTCCACTCGGTCCCGCCCTCGACCCCCCAGTGCAGAAGGGGGGGTTGAGAGGAAGAGGGGTGGAGGGGGGTGGAAATTTAAGATCGGATAATAAAGGAGGAAAGGCGGAAGAGGCTGTAAGGAAAGCGGTGTGAGAACGGGAGCTGGAATCAAGCTGGTAAGCAAGAACGTGTAAACAGGCAAGAACCGGGCAAGCTAGGCAAGGCAAGGCAAGCAAGCAAGCAGGCATTGCGCATTCAAGCACTGAGTACCAAGCACCCAAGCATTCAAGCACCTAAGTACCTCAGCCTCCTAGCCCTTTGTACTCAGCACTTAGTATCCAGTATCTAGCTCAGTTTAATCATCTAAGTGCAATTAGTATTCAATCACCGCCTACCGCCCACTGGCATTCATTGATACCAGTCTGATCAGCGGCCTCATCAAGAGCGGAAGTACAATCAGCCTTAATCAGTTTGAAGAGAGTTTGAAGCGAGCTTGAAGTGAGCTAAATTAAAAGGGGAATGAGGTCTGGAAGGACACGGAACAACCCACCGCAGCCAACAAAGAGGAGCAGCAAGTTAAAACATGTGACCAAAGGAATAGCCTCGACCACACTCATATCGCCAACCTATTCAATCTTTGGCTCAATGAACCCCACAGGGAAATTGCATTCCTAAAGGACCCAACTGCAGCCATCTATGCTACACCAGAAAAGGTAAATGGTCTCATGAAACATTGACACCCTACAAATCAACCTCCAATCAGAAGGAAGACAAAAAAGTCAATACAGCATCCACAACGACAGATACAGTGTTGAATACGGCTCTGAACATTGCCCCGTATAGCCCCGGGAGCGAAGGCGCTCCTCAAAAGTCCGAGGGTTCTATGCAAGAGGCCAAAAAAACACATTGTTGGGGTAAAAACATGCAAGTTATCTATGCACAAGTATATACAAACACAGAAGCTGATGATGAGGAAGCCCTAGTGCAGAGCAATACTATAGTTGCCACCTCAGGTCTCCTGCAGGCTGCCAAAACAGAAACAAAATCACTTAATTTGAACAGCTTTAACCAAACAGAGCAAGCGCAAGAGCCTCCCAGTTTGTATACTAACCAGTACCCAAGGTATAAGTCAGATGTAAGCCTTATTAACAGTGCAAATGTCATCAGTGATGCAGAAAAGCCCAATAATCAATCTACACCAAGGCCTCAGCATCAAAATAAAAATGAAGGGGTTCGCGATCCAGACAATTTTACTGATTCCTGGATGGAGTCTCAATCAATATTAAATAATAAGGAAATACTGCAGGCAATAAGCACAATATCTATATCTACAAAACATATCAGTGACAACAAGGAAATGCAGCAGGCAATAACCACATTGGCTAAATCTTCAAGTCCCAGTGATAACAAATTTCTGCTTTACCAAGGACAACAAACAATGGTAGAAGAAGTCTTAAGTCCCCCGGAACAGGCAACAGTGAGGACAATCAACCAAACAATAAATAGTATGAAAGAAACAATTAATAAAATGGCCAAGCAACCGATTAAATCAAATGAAATAATGGCGCAGTGCTTGAACTTAACACACGCCACTCCCGTACAAGGAAATACGCACCCAGATAAGACTCCGACAGAGAATCATCAAAGGGAAAAGTTGTTGTCGGTATCAACAGAGGACCAGCAGATAATTATTGACATTTCTAGTACATCCGAACAGGTAGGAAACAGTACTCTTGAACAAAGCAATA
This sequence comes from Calotriton arnoldi, assembly GCA_963921515.1. NCBI lineage: Eukaryota > Metazoa > Chordata > Amphibia > Caudata > Salamandridae > Calotriton > Calotriton arnoldi. The sequence continues at coordinate 334,010 of CAWUFW010012268.1, read as the reverse complement.
AACTACACAACATAAAATGCAGGAAAATTATGGAAAAGTCAACCGAAACAAACAGCCCCGGCCACTTTTCCGTGAATATTGCAAAGGAGATCCATCTGGAACAAACTAACATCACGGAACATCAAATGGATCAGCAACCAGTCAACAAACTGAAAGCTTTACCGCATCTTCATTTTTCGCTAATCAATGCCCTGCACACCACAATCAGTACTCTCAGTATGCAATCAGATAAACTCGACATTCAAATTAATTTAATGCACATAATCGCAGAATACATCTCCGCGATAAACATTAAACTCGACTCAATGATGACCCAACTACCAGCGATCAATAAACACCTACAAGTCAAGCAGGTGGAAGCTCCAAAATGTGTTTGCTGCCCTATTTTGGACAAATTAAGTGATCTACCAACGCTATTAACAAGCATTCTCCAAGAGTGTAAGAGGGCAAACTACTCATGCGACACAAACAAAGTAAATGACAAAGTCAAATTAAACGGGGCACAAAGACCCGAAATTATGGTTTTACCGGATACTCAGCAGACTACTATTACATCAGTAGATAACAAGTCAAATAACCATGAATCAAGTGATGATCCATCAACTCTGGACCCCACAGTAACACATTTGACCAACGTTCCGATAATCAAAGTTAATCAGGAGCGAATGGAGTACGCAAACCAAATAAACACCTCTCCTCCAGTGTTAACAAAAAGACAAAAAAAACAAGCTAGGAAAGCCAGAAACTGCCAGCATGAGAATAAAACATTAAGGCCACAAGCAGTGGACATGTATCCAATTTTCAATTTCAAAAACAGAAAACAGGGGCCGTCACAACTTACAGGGCTACACCAAGAACCCAAGGAGGAAGAGATAATAAGTAGCCCGGCCCCATCAGTCGCAACTTATACGGCAACTCCACCGCAAAGAGGACTTCAAGCCATAAATACTTCAGTATCAATAAACCCACTGCAATGTGGACTTCAAGCAATAAATACTTCTGTATCAACAAATCCGAGCCTGGATTCCACTGGCTCATTGGCAACCAACAAAAGTACAGAAGAACTCAAATTGAGTGTGAGTACCCAGAGATGCCAAGAGGACAGGTTAAATAAAACAAAAAAAGCCAAAGGAACAGTACATTTTCAGAAGAGTGCATCTTTAATTCCACAAGAAAATCCCCTCCAAAACAGAAGTTTAGGTGGCACCCTACAAGTTTTTTATAGGGATAACAGAGCAGACAGGCAAGTCATCTCAAGGACTGGGCAACATTCTGGTAGCCCCGAGAGTGCTCACCTACTGATTAGTATAAAACCCCATTGTGGCATCGCGAACGAGCTAGAGGAACTGGCAAGACACCAACACCTAAGGCATTTATCAACATCTCCCCCTCAAACGCAGGAGTCAAAACCAATTTTAAACAACAAACTTTTATTCATGCCGCATTACTCCTCACAAGGACCACAAGATTATTTAAACAGAGGGAATATTATGCGTTTACTGGCAGTTATTCCAACATTAACACATCTAGTAAGTACAGACTTACTGTCAATAGAATTTATAAACCCGGACAAAAATGGTGAAAGGGAAAAAACTTTAGCATCTTGGAAGACGGAAGAGATAGCGTCAGACATCCTCAAGGAGACCACTAAATTTGAGGATTGGGGCATATCACTCTCCACTCCACCAACAAAACGCTACCCTTCACCCTTTCTACCATCTATTACACCTCGAAATAGCAACTCAACAGTAAGCACAGTCCCTTCGGTCCTGCGAGGGGCCAAAGGTGCAGATGGAGTAAAGACACAGCAAAATATGTCGCAAAAAACAAAATTTCAAAATTCACACCTATTGGGTCAAAAAGGAGAATGAACTGCCAACACATCAAAGTACTCTTCAATTAAAATTCTGTTCTGGAACATAGCAGGAGCAAAGGATATCTTTCAGGTAAAAGGAGCCCTAGATTATTGGAATAATTATGAAATCGTAGTATTGCAAGAAACCTGGCTGACAGCTCCAGAAGAGGTTCCAGGCAGGATTCTCCATTGCGTAAACGCTACACGAACGAAGCAATATGGAAGACCCAAAGGTGGCCTTGCTGTCTACATTGCAACCGAACTAAAAGTGTCCTCAGTCCAACTTCCAACTACTAAATCATTTATGCAAATAATAAAAATGGAATTGGGCCCCCAATCGGGGTTTAGCACCATCATTATAATTAATACCTATGGACATCTGAGTCAAAAGCTCAAAAAAGATATATTCAAAAAACTTATTGCTACCATTGCAGAGTTTCGTTTTGAGCAGCCAAATTGGGAAATCATTTTAACTGGAGACTTTAATTCAAATTTATTGCATACCATACAAGACGAAGAGAATATTATGGCAGAAAACGCAATTTGGGATGTACAAGCTCTATCCTATCCCTACCCAAAACGTAAGGACAACATAGGCCGGCAACACATAATGGAATTGGAACACCTAGGGATGTGTACATTAAATGGGAGAATAAAACAAGACAGACCGGCCGCATGTACATACATTGGCCCCCATTCGACCTCGACTCTGGACTACACTATAGTAACCCTTACGCTCTTGAGGCAAATAGAAAGTTTTCAGATTGTATGCACTGTGGATAGTGATCACTCGGCCCAGCAAATAGCTCAAATTGACATTTCAAGCTCACATTGAGGCAACGGCAGTGGAGGGGACACTATCGACAATAAACTTGAAACGCCTGCGATGGACAACCAAAACATTACCTCACATCGCTTTAAAGGCAAAGGAACTAATGTTGTCCCTCGAGTCACGAATCAACCTGACAATTGACACATGGATCACTTTTCTGGCAGGTCTTCAGTCATTAAACATAACACAGTCAAATAAAAAGTGGACACATCACGATAGTCATCTCAGTCAAGCTGCACATACCATAAGGAAACAACTGAGAAAGGCTCTTCGGAGCGCACACCACCAATGTTTCTCCTCAACAATTTGGCATCAAGTACGACAACTGAAGAAAAAATATAAAAACAGCTTTGGATTGATAAAAAATTCAATATAACAACTTCTGGACAAAGCTTCTACACAATGCAAAGAAATCAAATGTTAGAGCCTTCTGGGAACAAGTAAACTTCTTGAACAGACCACTAAAAGTGATAAATACGACCTGTGTCACGGAGTCCGTGTGGGTACAACATATAACCACTACTTTTTCACTGGCAAATGCAGGTGGGTCAAACAGTACCATAATCAACTTAAAGGGGAAACAAAAAAGTCCAATGCCACAGTCAAATACCTTTTATTCAAAAGCAGAAATTTTAAAAGTTATTACAAAAAGTCGCCTTGATGGAGCACCGGGCCCCAACGGGGTACCTCAAGCAATATATAAACAAGATCCAACCTATTGGGCTAGTAAGATGTTTACCCTATTTCGGTTGGTAGGCTCTACTAGTCGTATCCCTGAGAGTTGGCGAGGAGCAATAATAAACCCAATACACAAAGGTGGTGAACGCACAGATCCTGCCAATTACCGTCTGATAGCGTTAATAGACGCAGAGGCTAAATATTATGCGTCGTTGCTCTTAGCAGACCTGATAAGTTAGTCTGATTCGAACAAAAAAAAAACTTTCAATCAATCCGGCTTCCGTCGAGGTACAGGCACAATCACAAATGCCCTAGCAATAGGGCTAGTCGCCGATGAAAGTCTACGACAACGACAAGATCTACTTTTATGCTTCGTGGACTTTAAGGCAGCCTTTGACCGGGTGAATAGATGCAATCACCAGATGTCATCACCAGACGTCGCCTTCCTGACTGAGACCTGGATGAACGACTCCTCCGCTCCCGACATCGCCATAGCCATCCCAGACGGCTATAAGATCACCCGCAGAGACTGCATCAATGCAGTAGGAGGAGGAATCGCCATCGTCCACAAGAACACCATCAGGGTCTCGACCAGCACCGACGACACTCTCAGCACTGCCGAACACATGCACTTCCAGATCCACACGGACCCCAACACCACCCTTAGAGGCACCCTTGTCTACAGACCCCTGGGCCCCGACCCCAGTTCAGCGACTCCATCGCCGACTTCATCAGCACGCACGCCCTGACCTCTACCGACTACATCCTCCTCGGAGACCTGAACTTTCACCTGGAGAACAACAACAACAGCAACTCCACCACCCTGATCGACAGCCTCGCCAACCTCGGTCTGAGCCAGCTCGTCACAACACCGACCCACTCCGCCGGCCACACGCTTGACCCCATCTTCTCCTCAAGCTCCCACGTCTCCTTCAGCCACACCACGGAACTCCTCTGGACCGACCACCGCTGCATCCATTTCACCTTCCAGAAACCCACCACACACCAACGCACCCAACAGATCCCACGCCGCTGCTGGAGCAAAGTCACCGAAGACCAACTCCGGGCAACCCTCGCTCTCAGCCCTCCCTCCGACCCATCCAACACCGACGACGCTGCCTGCAACCTCAGACGATGGATGGACGACTGTGCCAACACCCTCGCCCCGCTGAAAAAGCTCACCTACAGTGACACCACCAAAAGAGCCAGCTGGTTCACCTCGGAACTCCTAGCTTCCAAGCGTACCTGCCGGAAACTAGAGAAGAAATGGCACAGTGATAAGACACCGGACAGCCACACAGCCCACAAAGACGCCATCCGTAACCACCACCACCTCATCAGGTCCGCCAAGAGAATCTCCTTCAAAGACCGCCTCGACAACAACGCACACAACAGCAAGGAGCTCTTCAACATCGTGAAGGAACTCTCCAATCCCAGCTCCAACACCAACGACATCCCGCCGTCGCAACCCCTGTGCGATTCCCTCGCCACCTTCTTTCACCGCAAGATCGCCGACATCCACGACAGCTTCAACACCCAGAAAGCCCCAACTAAGATCGATGCACCAGACCCGCCACACACCATCGACCACGACCCTCTGCCAGCCTGGGCCAGCGTGAACATCGAGGACACCATCAAGACCATGAGCACAATACACTCCGGCTCCCCGTCAGACCCTTTCCCGCACCACATCTTCAACAAAGCCAGCAGCTCCATCGCACCCCACCTGTGCAATGTCATCAATCTCTCCTTCGAGACCGCGACCTTCCCAGAGAGCTGGAAACACGCAGAGATCAACGCCCTACTCAAAAACCCAAAGCGGACCCGAGAGACCTCAAGAACTTCCGGCCCATCTCCCTGCTTCCGTTCCCAGCCAAGGTCATCGAGAAGATCGTCAACAAACAGCTAACCCGATACCTCAAAGAAAACAGCATCCTGGACCCATCCCAATCAGGGTTCCGCAGCAACCACAGCACTGAGACTGCCCTCATCGCCGCCACCGACGACATCAGGATCCTGCTGGACAATGGTGAGACCGCAGCCCTCATCCTGCTGGACCTCTCCGCCGCCTTCGACACTGTCTGCCACCGCACTCTACGCGCACGCCTCCACGACGCAGGGATCTGAGACAAGGCCCTGGAATGGACCACCTCCTTCCTCGACGGCAGAACCCAGAGAGTCCGCCTCCCACCTTTCTGATCCGAAGCCTCCGAGATCATCTGCGGCGTACCCCAGGGATCTTCCCTCAGCCCAACACTTTTCAACATCTACATGGCCCCGCTCGCACGCATCGCCAGACAGCACGACCTCAACATTATCTCCTACGCCGACGACACTCAACTGATCCTCTCCCTCACCAAGGACCCCCTCGCCGCCAAAGCCAATCTCCATGAAGGAATGAAGGCCGTCGCCGATTGGATGAAGATCAGCCGACTAAAGCTGAACACGGACAAGACGGAGGTCCTCATCCTCGGCTCCAACCCCTCAGCCTGGGACGACTCCTGGTGGCCAACGACGCTGGGAGCAGCCCCGACACCCACCGACCACGCACGCAACCTGGGAGTCATCCTCGACTCAACGCTCTCCATGGCCAAGCAAGTCAACGCAGTCTCCTCCTCCTGCTTCAACACCCTCCGCATGCTTCGCAAGATCTACAGGTGGATCCCGACAGACACAAGAAGAACAGTCACCCAGGCCCTCGTCAGTAGCAGACTTGACTATGGGAACGCCCTCTACGCGGGAGCCCCGGCCAAGCTCATCAAACGACTGCAACGCATACAAAACGCCTCCGCATGCCTGATCCTCAACGTACCATGCCACAGCCACATAACCCCCACTTTAGGAACCTGCACTGGCTCCCCGTCGACAGGAGGATCACCTTCAAACTCCTCATCCACGCACACAAGGCACTCCACAAAACTGGCCCAGCCTACCTCAACAGACGACTCTCCTTCTACGTCCCCAACCGCCAGCTCCGCTCCGCCAACCTCTCCCTCGCCACCGTCCCTCGCATTCGAAGAACAAACACCGGCGGCAGATCCTTCTCACACCTCGCCGCCAAGACCTGGAACACCCTTCCACTAAGCCTACGACAGACCCAAGACCTGCTGACCTTCAGGAGGCTACTCAAGACCTGGCTGTTCGACCAGTAGCAGCACCCCCCCCCTTCCCTCTCCCCAGCACCTTGAGACCCTCGCGGGTAAGTAGTGCGCTCTACAAATTCTGTGATTGATTGATTGAAGCTGTGGGCCAAATTGAGGCACCAGGGTCTACCGGACGCTATCTTGAAATCAATAATAGATCTTTACACAGACACCTGGATGCAGGTCAAAATCGCAGATGGACGGAGACTCACTAGAAAGATTGTCACCAACGAGGATTTAAAGCAAGGATGTGTATTGGCCCCACACCTGTTCAATCTATTTATGGCTGATTTAACACCACGGCTAGACGGGGTCAATTCTCATCCACCACGTTTGCGTACATTACCAATGACGCACCTGTCCTATGCAGATGATGTGGTTCTCTTAAGCCACACGAGAATTGGCCTGCAAAGTTCTATTGACGAGTTAGCTGAATTCGCCAAAACTAATTTGATGGAAATAAACATAAAGAAAACAAAAGTCATGATCATAACCCACAGATTCCGCACACAAAAGTCTTTTACAATAAATAATTCAAGGCTAGAAGTGGTCAACAGCTACAAGTATCTCGGGATATATCTGGATAGAAGGTTCTCTTTTACAAAGCAACACAAAGCCATACAAAAAAAGGGTAATGCATTACTCTTTGCATTCTGCAGCTTATCGAAAAATATAAAAGGTCCACTGTTTACTCCACTAATGGCAGTGATCAAAGCAAAGTTGCTTCCAGCTATCGCTTACGGAAGTGTGGTCCACAGTGGAAACAATGCAGTAATTCTGGATAATATACAAACATGAGTGTATAAAAGAGTATTTTGTTTACCACGAGATGCCTCACCAGCCCAGGTACGCTTGGAGTTTGGCCTGCAGGAACAGCGATTGCTTAGAAGGTACGAGGCAATTAAAATCTGGTATAAAATCTGGTTGAACCGGGGATTAGAAATCAATAAAGCACTCTGGGATGCCCTGCAAAACGATCCTAAATCGCAATATGCAAAGTATTTAGACGCCTCACTAAAAATTACAAGGACGGCCGAGCTCTGGCAACGAAACCTACCTTGGACTTCATTTTAACTAGCCATGAAAAGAGCAGCAAAAATGCACTCGCAATTAGATGATAAATCGAGATTAAGCAAACGAGCACATGCATGGATGGTCCTACATTAAACCAGAGCCAGCGGTATATCTGGGCCTCGCCTTCCCTGCTCATATAAAAACACAGTTTCTTCAACTGCGCATGGGAAAGCTGCCCTCTAACGCTGACCGTCCCAGCTGGGAGTTGAATGGTTCGAAAGCATGTAGCCTATGTGGGTCACCAAAACAGGATCTCGTACATTTAGTATGCATCTGCCCAGTATTAGGTGTCCATCGTCGCCACTTCCTGAGGAGCCACTTCAATGAAAAAGGCATCCGTACATGCAGATCAGCTATACTACAAACTCTGGACTCAAAGGACCCAAAATTAATATGCCATTTGATAAATTTCCTAATTTGTTACAAGAAACTAGTATCACAGTGAATTGGTTAAATACTGTATTGATCTTGCCCCAGCTGATCATACTTATAACACGGAAAAAGAAAAGGGAAGGAAAAAAAAAGAAGAAAAAAAACTTTAAAAAAAAAATGTTTTAATAAGGGACTTGATTTTAAATTACCAAATATAAACACTGATGATTAATTTTATCCTTAATGTGTATAAAAATGAAATAATAATAAGCGTATATTGCTTTTTAGATATTGGAATATTGTGTCGGTTTTAATTAACTATACAATAAAGAATATATTATTATTTTTAAAAAAAAAACGTAAAAGTAATGCAAAGCAGCATTCACATTACTTTGTGCCATGGGGGCATGCCAAGGGTGGTGCATGGGTGTTCCCATGCAACCACCCAAAGTTTCTCATACTAAACCCAATTTACCAAATACAGTAGATTTAGTTAAGCGTGAGAAGACTACGCCCTTTTAAACCAGGCTCAAGGAAGGAGAAATGCTTTCATTTCTTCTTCCTTTTCTGACTTTGCACAGTGCAGCATGCATACAAAGTGGGAAAAGCTTTCCATCGTGTCTAGGTATAGTATTTTGTACAGGAATGGTATCCTTCCTGTATATAACCTATGCTGGTCGCACACCCACCCACCCTAGCGCTATGGCGCCTAGGTGTGTGGGTGGTACACGGCAGCTGTAATCAGCACTGGTGCAAGGGAAAGGGGAGGAGAGAGCCATATCTTTGAAAATATGGTGATCTCCTGCTCCCTCTCTGTCACGCAACAAAGCACTGTCTCGTGGGGGCCTGCACTGCCTTGCATGAAGATTTGGTAAAACTCCCCCTTAGACTTATGGAATGGGATGATGAGGAGGATGATGACTATAAGGCAGTCATTGTGAAAAGTGACACAAAGGAGTCTGAAATTGATATTCAAGTAGCTCTGAGGCATGTGGCACAGGTAGCACCATATATTAACAACTAAAGAGTGAAGGAATAGTCACTCTTCGTCCCCCTGAAGAATATACTAAATAACAACAAAAGAGTGAGAAAAGAGGGAAATTGCTGGGGCAGCACGAGGAGAAACCTCTATTTAAAAGAACCCTCTCTCACCAACCTAGTTGGTGACATGCTACATCATTGGGTTCCCACCAGAGGGACCGAGTGTCCCCCTGGTGTGCTATGACGCCTGGAATTACAGCGGAGCAGGTTTTTGGGGGGGTAGTGTAAGTGTACGGGTAGTGCAGATTAAAAGATCACTGGTTATTTCCCAAGGTAATTTTTAATGGTGGAGAACCAGTGATCGTTTAAAACCAGTGAGACGGACGCGAGCTGGCTAGTTAGGTAAACCAGGGAGTCCGATTTAAACAATAACGTGAAAGTTGGTCAACATGTTTCTGCTTATGGATGCACTTTTAGCTAAGCATTCTTCAGGACCAGACACCCCATGGCGGTATACGCACGCTAAGGCGTATCCTAACCTATGGGGAGTGTGCGCAAGGCAAAACTCACGGTTTCACCAATGCGGCCTTGTGGGATTTCCAAAGAGCCGCTGTACTCTGAAAAAGAGAGAACAAACATGAAAAACACACGACCACTGCATGACCACTGTGATGCTCCTCAACAGGTGCGACAGAGGATTAAAGTGCTATATCACCTCGTGCTTTAAGAAGTCTGGGTTCATTGCGCAACCCAAAACACGTTTGGCCCAAACTCAGGCAAACGTGCCACACAAACATCCAATCCGTATGCTTGCATTGACGGAGGGATCAAGACACGCGTGACTTTCACTCATGCAACCATGTCACACAGGCTACCACTCCGTGTAAGTGTATGGACGGAGGGGTCCTGAGTCCGGGTCAATACCCGTATAACTTCGACTGCAATGTAGTTAAAGTTATCACATAATTAAAAGTAAATTGCTCAGTGATAGTGCCCTGTCTCAGCGCTAAGCGAACGCGCTGTGAAATGGTGGGTTAAACGAAACTTAAAAGCATGGAAAACTCGGCGCTTACGTGAAGGCAATAATGGCTTCACTTCATGGGTTCCGGGAAAGGGTAAAGCTACCTGTAAAATCGTATAAGGGTAGATTCAGAATTTAACAGTTTCGTTTAACCCACCATTTCACAGCGCGTTCGCTTAGCGCTGTGACAGGGCACTATCACTGAGCAATTTACTTTTAATTATGTGATAACTTTAACTACATTGCAGTCGAAGGTGGCCGCCCTGGTTTTTTTTATCCAGCGCCACCTCCCCTTAACCCTGGCAGCAGGCGGCAGGCCTGGGTCCAGGTACGGGCTCCGGGAGCGTCACCGGCGGTGGGCAAGGGTGCCCCGGGCAGTGTTTTGCTGCTCTGGGGTCCGGCGTACCCATAACCAATTGACGCACCAGTGGTCTGATTACCTGGACCGGGAGCATAACCTGCTGGACCTTCTAGGTGTTGAGGTCCCGGGGCTTGGTGAGTAGCTATTTATTTATATTACTATTTTGTGTTCTTCTGTTCTGACTGTTATTTATTGCGATTGCGAATATTATTTTTTTCGCAAATAGCTAACATGCTGCTGCTGCAGTGCTTACATGCAGGTAAGGTAATCTATGTTTAAAAATGTTATATTATATGATTGTTACTTCCAGACAGGTGCTCGCGGCTACTAACTAATCGTTGTACTTGTTTGCAGCTTTGCGCTTGCTTGGGCTGGTTATGTAAGAGAGGTTAGAGAATTTAAGTTAGGTAGGTATTTATTTTAATCCACATAGGAAAGACTCTAGTCCTTTCCTTTGTCCTGTCAGGCTGTCCTGTCTCCTCCTGTCACTAAGATAGTGGTAGTAATTAGTTAGTTAGTATTATTTGGTAATTTAGCGGCCTGCGACGTGACTCGTGAGTGATGCGTCCTCAGGCTCTCACATGACTTCACTCAGTCCTACTCCTACTAGAACTTTTTGTAGTTCTTATAGTGAGTGAATAATAGCAACCAACCAATTTGGTGTATGCTGCAATTATGCATGCGTCCATCTATGCATTAAGAAGAATAAATGCAGACTTAGTAATTGGCCCATCAAAGGGGGATGTTGGAGTTGAGACTGAGACTGTCTGAGAGATTATTGGGAATGAGATCTGAACTTAGAAGCAAAATGCAAATATAATTTGTTTGCAATTCATTCATTCCAAAGTCAGGAATAGGCGGGCTAGGTATGTTTAGGATTCAGGAATCAGAATTGAACTGTGGAATAATAATGATCAGATGGTACTCGACTGCGATACATACTAGGCGACTACTACTAGTCGAATAAGTCGATCTGATTGATTTAGCATAGGTCAATGTTATTGCAATTGCCGTTTCCTGTCTAAAAATATTTTTAGAGCAATTATATTTATATATTTTACACAAATCATTTTTTGTCTCTTTACATGATCAGCATCCAGGGGTAAGAAGAAGACTGGGGCAGCTGGCAGTGCAGCGGGTGCGGGAGCTGGAGATGCCTCCCAGGAACAGCAGGAAGCGGCCTCAGGCGCAGCCGCAGATGGCTCTGCTGCTGGCCACAGTAAGTCCTCTTGGTGTTTATTTATTTATTTATTTATTTATTTATTTTTCAATATTATTTTTATTGCATTTAATGACCTCCAGAATCACAACAAAAGTATGGCAACAGTTATACATCACAGGAGCCATGACATTGATATTTACACATTCCGTGCAAGAAAAACATATTCTCATCCATATCACATATGTAGAGTTACATTACTGGATCTGGACAGATCAATGATAATCTAGCAAAAAACAAACCATAACATTTAAACTACCCTCCCATCCCTCCCCCTCCCTGGTCGCTGAACATATTCCCTACTATATCAGATCCCCCAGGTCGGACCATGACTCACAGTTATTAGGTTTCTCCCACAGTTCCGGGCTTTGGGTGACTCCCATGCATTGGTACTTCCCCTGAATTAGTATGACCCGTCTGTGCCCTTTCAGAGCCTTGCGAGGGGATCCCCCCACCATGGGAATCTCCGCTATCATAACATTCCAAGCCATTGCATCGTCTTTCAATTTGTCATCCCTCCTGACCCTTTTCATCTGGATCAACTCTGCCACCGCCCACTCCCGCAGATCTTTGGCACAGTTCGCCACCGTGGGGGGTGTCGGACTTATCCATCTAATTGCAACCCTCCGTTTGGCTAGCACCAGCCCCAGCTGCAAAAAATATTTTGTGAGCTTTTTCCCTTTAGGGCTAGGGAGGAGACCCACTAGTATCTCCAGAATGGTGTGGGGTATCTGCCACCCTGTAATCACTTGTAAACTATCCACTACTGACCTCCAATAAACTATCAGACCAGTACAATCCCAAAGCATATGTAGGAAGTGGGCATCCTGAAAACCACATCTAGGGCAGTGTGCCGGACGATCCGGATATATTTTGTGTAAAACTCGTGGAGTCAGATAGGTTTGGTGCATGATGTTGTACTGTGTAAGTTTAATCCTAGGGTTAGAACTAATTTGCTTGACCCCTGCATGTATCTTCCTCCACTCAGATACCGTTAAGGGTATGTCCAGAATCGCGTCCCACTTGACCTGAGCCAAAAGGGGGGAAGCTGGAGTATCATCCCTAAGTGCCCGATAAATATGCAAGATTAATTTACGCCCTCCCGTCAAAGTCACAAGTGCCTGAAGGGTAGACGAGATGCGTGGCTCCTGTGGGAACATCGGCCACAACTCACGGGTTACTGATATTTTCCCGTATTGGAGGTATTGTCCCCTCCCCAACCCGAACGTGGACTCTGCCTCCTCAAAGGTAAGGAACTGTTGGTTAGAGTAGAGGTCCCCCATCACACAGCATCCCCCCTCTGTACATTTAGTAACTGACATGTTACAACCTATCTGTTTAAATGGTACCACCGCCCATAGTGGTGCGTCAGGAGCATAAGGTGCCCTTTTCACCACAGTTTTAAGTGCAACCTCCCATGTCGTGGCTACATGTCGAATAATGTATGAAAGCCGATCCGGAACCCTCGACCCCAACATAAAAAGTTCAGGGAGGGGAATTCCCCGATGTGTACCCGACAGTAACTGCTTCTCCCAATTATCATGGTCATCAAACCACTTCACCGCATGTTGCAGCTGCGCTGCCATATAATAAAGACCCAGTCGAGGCACCTCGAGTCCCCCCTGGTCCCACATCCTCTGTAATGTGTCCAGTCTCACCCTCTTTCTTTTAGCTCCCCACAGCAGCTCCACCAACAATCGGTCCAGGCGTCGAAAATACACCTGTGGTATTTGATAAAGTGAATTTCGCATCACATAAAGACAGCGAGGAAGAATCACCATTTTGGTCAATGCAACCTTACCCATCAGGGAAAGCGGCAACTCACGCCAAAACGCAATCGAGTTTTGTATGCCCTTCACACATCTCCCCATATTGCGTTATAAATAGTCGTCCTCTGTATGCGCCAGCCTAATCCCCAAATAACACACTTCATCCCTGACCCAGCTCATATTCACTGGGGGCAGGTCACAGACCTCCCGCTCGGTTAGACATCCCATGGGGAAGAGCTTAGACTTCCCTGGGCTAAGCTGCAGTCCTGAAAGCCCCCCAAAGTCGGTCAATACTTCTAACAGCACAGGGACAGACTCCTCAGGCCGTCGAAGATACACCAACGTATCGTTGGCGTACATGGACACCACATGCGTAGTAGCTCCCAACTGAATTCTGCATCCCAGTTCGAAGGGTAATCACCAGAGTCTCCATCGCGAGGGCGAACAGGAGCGGTGACAGGGGGCAGCTCTGTTGGGTACCCCTTCGAAGCTCGAACCATCAGACACTTGATTACGCAGGCGCACCCTAGCCATAGGCCCAGTATATAATAATTTTCTCCACCCTATATATGATTCTCCCAGCCCCATCTTACTAAGGACTTCCCACATGTACTTCCATTCGACGGAATCAAAGGCCTGCTGTATATCTAGGAGACATAAGGCCCAATCCTCCTCCCATATATGAGGTGCGTGCCATATGTGCGCAAGTCTATGCAAATTAAATGTGGTGTTTCGCCCCGGAACTAAGCCAGCCTGGTCTGGGTGGACCAATCGGACCACATACGGCACGAGACACGCCGCCAGCACACCACTCAGTATCTTTTTGTCGGTGTTCAGGAGAGAGATGGTCTGTAAGAGGCAGGAGAAAGAGGATCTCTATCCGGCTTGGGGATCATAGATACCAACGCCTCCATCATGGTGTTAGGGAGTGCCCCCCGGGTCAAAGCCTCATTAAATACCTGTAAGAGATGATCCACCAGCTGCGGTGCAAATTTTTTATAAAACTCTGCTGGGAGTCCATCACTCCCAGGGCAACTCTCCGACTTCAGCCCTTTGATTACCGTCAGGACTTCATCTTTGGTTATTGGTGCCCCCGGGGCTTCAGCTGCCTCCTCCCCCAGCTTCGGAAGGGTTATCCTATCTAAAAACTCCTGCATTGCATGCGGCCCAGCGTGAGTAACAGTTTTACAAGTGCATTTCAGGTGTGCCGCAAATTCCTTAAGAATCGTGTCCTGCATGTATATTATGTTCCCATTGATATTTCTGAGCTGCAGAATGGGCACATGCTCCATCTCTGTCCTGAGCAGTCATGCTAAGAGTGCTCCAGTCCTATCCGCTTCCATGTGTAATCTTTGTCTATAGGTAGTATATTGATGTTTCTCTAACCTAGACCAGGCCTCAAGCAACTGTCCACAAACCCGTGTCCATTCGTCCGAGTTCGAAGGCGCCTTATAAAGAGCATCATCCAGGGTTTTCAGTTGAGCTTCCAAGGCAGTAATATCTCTACTAAGCTGGTGCTGGACCCCAAACGTGCTCCGTATATATATCCCCCTAAGAACCACCTTCATGGCTTCCCACTCCGTGGACCTAATGGCCGTTGATCCCCAGTTCTCCCTAAAGAGATGGTCCAGAGCCTCCGTAACCACCGGTGCATATGTGAGGTCTGTAAGCGCCTCAGCCCTAAGTCGCCATAATGGAATGGCCGGTCGTCCCGGCCCACTTTTCAGAGTTAACAGCAGCGGGGCATGGTCAGAGATATACTTAGTTAAGTAGGATACATCCTCCGTATTAGCAGAGAGACCCGGGGTGAGGCAACAGAGGTCAATTCGAGTAAACGTGTTAGCAGTAGGCGTGTAACAGGAGAATTCTCGTTTAGTTGGGTGACGCGCCCGCCACTCATCTCGTAACTGCATACCTTGCATTATAGTTGCAAGTGACCTTGACATGCGGGACTTAGTATTCTCTCTCGGAGGATCCCTATCTAATTCTGCATTAAAAACACAGTTAAAATCACCAAGAAGGATAAATTCCGCACCCATGTATGGTGCTGCTGCTTTTAGGACAGACGGAAAAAAATCTGGACAGTCCAAGTTAGGGGCATAAACATTAACAAGGCAAATTTCCTTACCTTCCCACCTCCCAAACAGGATGCCATAGCGTCCCTCAGGATCCAAAGCATGATGTAGGTGTTGAAATGGGACCCCAGGTGCCACCCACACCAATACCCCCTGGGCAAAACCAGAAAATGAGGTAGCATATAGCTGTCCCCGCCACCTTTTCCGTATGCTCGCTATCGTGTTCCCCCATATGTGTGTCTCTTGGAGTCCTGCAATAGCTATTCTATACCTTTTTAAAAATGCGTGCACTCTACGGCGCCTGTCAAGACCAGCCATACCCCTAACATTCCAGGTTATAATCTTCAATATTTGTACTGACATGCTGGTTTGTAAACGTGCACCTAGTGTACACCACCCGGTCCGCCGTGCTCATGACTCTCCGACTTACTAGACATGTTAGTGTAGTGTAATCTAACGCGACCCAGGAGAAATCCCCTCAAACACCCCAAAAGAACTGTGAAATATAAACAATTATAACACCCTTCCCACCCCATGGGCAGTTGTGTATACTCCAATGTATACCGTGCGATCCACAAAAGAATGAACACATACCACCCCACACCACCCCCCCTCCCTCCCAAAAAACCATTCAACATTTTTTTATGTAACTGAGGTCGAAACCCCTCCCCACCAGAACTGACAAACACAAAATAGTGTCCCTTAAATGCTATGCAAGAGACCGGCCACGCCGAGGCGCGATATTGCTCTCAAGCTTCCCAAGCAGGTTCGGGCTCTAATAGGGGCATTGCTACTCTGGCAGCAGCCCATGCTCATACTGTAGCTGATAAATAGTAGGGCTCCCATCCATGCATCGTAGGAGTCCACCCAAGTGATTCTCGATTACAGGACTCCCAAAAATCCCTGCAAGTGATTGGCATATCAGTCTTGTAGAAATCCCACCATACTGTAGACACTCGACAAACTTATCTGTACCGTACCGCTCTCCATTGCCAACCCTCAATGTTCAGTCTTGATCGCTGTCTTGGTCCCCGGATCCAACCACCATGTCCAGTGTCTTTTCTATCGAGTCCGGTACAATTTCCGAATCCGAAGTGTGCAGCGTGCCATCCTGGAGGACCGTGACACGGCCCAGGCTTAGCGTCCGTTTGTGTTGCACCCGCCGGGCAGAGGAATTACGATCCCTCAGGGATGCACGAGCCGAGGCCTCCCCAGAGGAGGCAGTGGAGGGCACCAAGCGCTGCCCCCCTGGAGCCCTAGCATCAAGCGAGTCTTTGGCCTCCTCTGCAGAGAAGAAAAACAGCACACGCCCTTCATTCTCCACTCGCAGCTTAGCCGGGAACATAAGACTGTATTTTAAGTTCAAGTCTCGTAACCTCCGCTTAATTGCGGCAAAGGTCTTTCTTTGTTCTTGGACCCTTTGGGTGTAATCAGGATACACGGATATTGAATGGCCCTCGTAGAAAAAACATTGCCCACTACATGAAAGCTGGAGAAGGAGGTCCCTATCCCTGAAATTAAATGGCTTAGCTATTATGGCTCACGGAGGCGTTCCGGGTCTGGGGGGGGGGCGCCAGTGCTCTATGCGCTCTTTCAATATTAAATAATTTGGACAACTTTTTGGGGGCCATCTCGCGCATAATCCAATCCTCAAGAAATAAATCCACGGAAGGCCCTTCTGCTTTTTCAGGAAAACCAACAAATCTTAAATTCCCCCTCATGACCTTCCTTCTGAATCTTCAGCCCTGTCATCCAGCTTGATGACTTGCCATTTCAGTTCCGCCACCATGGTACTGAGATTCTTCACTTCCTGCTTCAAGACGTTAGTGTCCTTCTCAGTATTAGTCACTCTGTCCGTGACTTGCCGGAGGTCACACCGCAGCAAATTAACGTCTATGGCAATGGCGTCGATTTTCCTAACCATATCATCCCTGGTCGACTGGATAGCATGTATGACATCAATCAGTATAGGGTGGTCCTCTGTGTCTCCCTCCGCAGCTCCTTTCCCCAGCACGGGATCCCCTCCTCCAACATCAGGACCTTGAAGTATAGGCTGGGAGTAGTTCGATATCTTATTAGTCTGCGCCTTTGGTGCCTTGTCCATCCCCATAATGACCAGCGTGAGGTGCCAGCTATTGTCCAAACAGAGTGGTCTCCCAAGTTTCCCACGCCCAGGTACTACAATCCACTCAGCAGTGACAGTGTCAGACCTACACTAGGCACCAGAAGGGACACCCAACAAGGATCCCTTATAGGGGCCTGGCTCCTCCGGGACGTAATCAGGGCACAATCAATCAATCAATCAATCAATCATGTCACTTATAAAGCGCACTACATACCCGCGAGGGTCTCAAGGCGCTGGGGGAAGAGGGGGTGGTGCTGCTACTGATCGAAGAGCCAGGTCTTGAGGAGTCTTCTGAAGGCCAGTAGGTCTTGGGTCTGTCGGAGGTTGGTGGGGAGGGTGTTCCAGGTCTTGGCGGCGAGGTGGGAGAAGGATCTGCCACCGGCGGTCGTTTTCCGGATGCGGGGGGACTGTGGCGAGGGCGAGGCTGGTCGAGCGGAGCTGGCGGGTGGGGGTGTAGAAGCTGAGTCGTCTGTTGAGGTAGGCTGGTCCGGAGTTGTGGAGTGCTTTGTGTGCGTGGGTGAGGAGCTTGAAGGTTATCCTCTTGTTGACAGGGAGCCAGTGCAGGTCTCTCAGGTGGGGTGTGATGTGGCTGCGTCGGGGGATGTCGAGGATAACACAATAACACCACCGTACTCCGCCCCCACAAGCACGCTGATGGACTCCTCACCAATCTGCGCGTGATTTCCAGCCCCGCTGGGAGGTCTCCTCGGGGCACCAGTCAACCCAGTTCAGTCTCACCAATCTGCGCTCACCCCAGGGGAAGCCCCCAGTACCTCCGAAGTCGACGTGTGATCCACTGTCCTTGCCTCCCCCAGGGTCGTCCCTTCCTGGGCCCGTCTCACTCTCACTGCGATCACCTCACTACGGGCCGTATTGTCATAGGTCTCTTCTCTCACAGTGCAGCACCAATGTCAGCAGTCCGACAGGCGTACGACAGCCGAGTCACAGGATGCAACCTTCACTACCAGAGGATCGGCTCATTGGCAGTCACACTTCCCAGCTGATTTCCGGCACCAGCCTTGTTTTGCCGGCCGCACCATCGCCGTCGGGCCGCCCACGCGCCCATATGTGCAGCAGGTAGTCCCGAAAGAAGACCTTCTGTTTGTGGTGACCTCCGTATCGCAGCTCTCCTGCAGTGAGACCGGAGGTGCCCTCTCATTCCGGACAATGCCGCTCAGCCGTGCTCAGCCGCGCCCCTGCAGGCAAAAATGGCACCAAAACTGCACCGGCATCGGAGCCCCACCGCCGCTTCAAGGGAGGCCCCAGGCCATTGGGCACACTTTCAGGATGACACAGGATCTTACGGATCACCGGGGACCCTCTTTATGGGAATTATGAGCCAGGATTATTAAGGATCAGGGTAAAATTCGGGCCGCCACACGCAGCTCTCCTCAAGTACGTCTACGTGGCCATGTTGCCAAGCCATGCCACCTCCTCTTGGTGTTTATATTAATATTTCCCTAAATTCTTGTTTTTGCTCCACCGTTATATACTACTAACTAAGTACTTTCTCTCTCCCCTTATGTCGATTGCCTAGTAGTGGTACTGTAAGACTCAGAGAACCCATTGGTCCTAGCCTAGGCTACTACTAGTACTAGTAAGGACTCCTTACTACTACTAGTAGCACTAATGTGCTGTGCAGACTGTAGATTGCATGCCCAAGACAAGTAAGGTATATCCGCAGGTTTATGAGTTGTGAGATGAGAAGGCTTTAGTTTCTTTAACTGTCTCATCATGCTCAATCAGTAATGGTGGTCACTCACGTTGGACAGGAGCAGGACCCCCCAAAGTGGTGTATTTTACTTTTTCTAATCTAGGCCTAGTATTTTTTTTAGTAGCAGCAATTGATGGTGAACACTGAACAACTGTTACTGTGCACCATAGCTGGAAGGAAGTATATGAGGGGAGTAGGAGGATGGTACCATTTTCCAACTAAGAGAGACCTCATGTCCGCCCAGTTGGCCACTCTTTCTTCTTTTCAAAAATGAGCTGCACCATAGCTCTAGTCACTGAGTCCAGTCCTATGAGTTGTCCTCTTCTTGAGAAGCTTTTCAAAAATTGCCACCAACAAAATGCCCAACCGGATATTATTTAGTTATTTTTGATAGGACATACTGTCCACTGTACTGGTATCCGAATTGTAGATAGTGATGTGTGTGGTGTATATGTATTATTGATTATGTATTTTCAATCTTGCTAATTAAAAAAATAAATAGGGGAGGCGTATATGGCATCTAAAAAGATGGGATTTTTTTTCCAGGCGTACCGCCCACCAGTGCCGGGGCCAGCGGTGAGGGCTACCATGCCACTCCAGAGGGAGCGGATGCGGCAGCCACAGGGGGTGAGCCAGCAGCAGTGGCGAGCAGTGGTAAGTAAAATTCCTTACTTATTGAGAATGATGAATACACTTGCTGCAAGGGTGTACACTCAGTACTAGTAGTACACTGTACTTCTGCTGAGGCTAAGTTGTTGCTTGTGAGAACACTGAACAGTTGAAGAAGAAACCCTGGCCTTTACTTAAACATTAGCATTAGCTGCGGGGGTTGAGTAACTAATGGCATATTCTATCTTCAACTCAGCAAAGACAGTTTTATGATGAAGACAAACAGTCAGACGACATGTATGAGTGGCAGAGAAGGATGCGTGGGTGAAGGAAGGGGCCCTGGAATGCATAGGTGGCGGATGAAAATGAAAGGAATAGGATGCATGGGTAGTTAAAGGATGGGTGAAAAGGTGAAAGAGAAAGCAGAACGGATGCCTGTCTGGGTGGGTAAAACTGTATGGGTGAAAGGAATCCTCCGGGGGGCTTTGAGGGGTCAAACTCTAAGGCAAGCAAGGATGCATGGCATGGGTGGTGGTTGGTTATATATCTAAAATGTATGTTGTTGTCAGTGAAAGCCGGTTTATGATGATAGCCATGTTTGGATGGATGGATACCTGGATGGTATCATAGTAGGTGAAAACAGAGTCAGACTGGATGAAGAGAATGTAAAAGAAAATTAAACCGTGCCAGAGTACCAAAGCCAAGGGTGAAGAATATTACGAATAAAATAGTAATAATGCTAGAAGAGCAATGCACTGAATGTAAATGAAAAAACAAGCCCTGGGAAGAACAAGGACTGTTTTTGATTCAAAGGTTTGAGGTTGTACTTGTATTTCAGAATGGAATACTCCGTTGACTCACAGTAGTTTGCAAGCACAACATATATATTGTGCATGACTAAATATTTACCCTACCCATAATCGCCTCCCTCCGACTCCAATGCCCACTTCCGCTCCAGTCCCCTCCCTGTGTCAGCCATGTGTGGCCTATCGGCTGCATGGTAATTGGTAACTAGTACTTACAAATCACTCAGTGTGTCATCATCATCACGTGACGTGAGTGACATGATGTTGTGCCGCCGTTTCTCATCATCCATAAGCATGTGATCATTAATCATCATCATGTGCCTTATTGCAGTAGTGCAGTCAGGATGAAAGTGAAATTGTCTGAGCATTTGCCATTGATTTAACAGAGTATGGCCGTAATGGAAATATATAATTGTGTAGTACAGCTGCCCCACATGTAGACAGTAGTAAAGTACATGAGTCTGCGAGACTGCGACACAAGTATATCTGTCTAGGGCACAAGCTGACTGAGCTGGCATGCCTACAAGATTAATTGTGCTAAGCATGATAGATAAAAAGAATACTTCTACTCTACTCCATACTTAGTGCCTGAAAGTATAATCATCACATCCAAATCCTAGGGGCAGAGGAAGGGAAGTGAGGAGGAGAGGAGGATACGGTAGCTGCTAGTGCTACTGCTACTACTGTGCCACTATAAGTTTTATGTGTGGACTGTAATTTAATTGTGTGTTACTGTTTTGCTAAGAGTATTGGTTACAACAATTCTTTTTTTTCCTTTCTTGCTATAGCTACTCCTTCCCAAACCACTAGGCAGGAGTTGGCGGCCAGGGCCCGGCAAAGGAAGCTGGAGGCCATCTGGGATGAATATCGCCTGCTGGTTGTCCTGGCGGAGGAGAAGGAGGAAGCGGCAGCTTCTTCCTCCAATGCCCCGGGGCCCAGCCAGCCCCCCCTTGCCTCCGGCGGTACGGCGCCGTGGTCTGGCAGCCGCCCGCCACCCATCACCATTGGCAACAACATCTACTGCTGCACACCCCTGTTCCTACAGGAACTTTTGGCGCTGCGTGCTCCGCAGAGTAGCGCGCCTGGAGGCCCAGATGGAGGAGGTCCTAAAAAAAACTAGTCGGCACCCCCGCCGCTAGACGTCAGACTCTCATATCACCAGCCTAAGTCTTCTTTGACTCTTGCCCCTTTTTTAATCTTTTTTTTTGGTTGGTGGGATGTTGGGACTACTTGGGGAACCTTGGGGTTTACTTTTTCTCGAAACAAATAACTTGGACATGGACATTACTGGACATTGGTTGGGGTTAGGGAGAGGGGTGGGTCAGGTGTTGTGGGTTTTTCTTATAGTTTATATTTGTTAGGGTAATAAATAATTTATAGTTTTACAATACATATGATACAATGCAAATCTTTTCTGGGGGGGTAGTTACTCTTTTACGTCACCTTGTTTGTTTTTGATTTCTCCTTTTGCTGCAGGGCCGCAGCCAGTTTTTGAAATCTGCCAATAGTGTAACACACAGACAGATAGATGCAGTACCCACACTTGTCCTACCACTGTTAGTATCTCCTCCTAATCTATGTATTCTGCAACTAAAACCCCTTTGTAGTATGTACTTGGAAGGATGTAGGTGTGTGAATTAATTAATTTCCATAGGATATACATTATTGACTCCCCCACACATCTTCTCTTACCTGTGATTGATGTTTAGCCGAAGCAATGGCTGCATGGTGATGGTTTGGTTTCCTAAGGTGCCATGGTGGGTGGTGGTAGCAGTAGTAGACAGTTGCATTTGCTAAAAAATAAAATGAGACAGTCAGTCACCTTAGTGAGACTAGGGAAGGTGTAGTAGAAGTACAGTAAGTAGTAAGTACACAAGAAGAAGACTGACAAACAAGAAGAAAGTGATGATGAATGATATTGATATTATTAATGCTAAAATAAAATAAAACATAATGGTGACAGGGATAGCCTAGTACAAGTTACAACAAACTGAAGTAGTGGACTCGACCTATGAAGTGGACAAGCGTAACCTTTAGTGCTGGAAGGATGAAATCCATGACGGCAATTAAAAATTAATAATGGGTTAATAATATAATTATGTTCCTCTGGAAAAAAAAGAGAATAGTCAATACTACTGATCATGGGTGGGTAATGGGCAATCTAATCTGTTGCCAGTGTGGCCGACGATATATATATATATATACTTAGAGCAGAATTAGAAGATCCTCGACCTGCCTTGAATTAGTGTTGCTTACTTGCTTGAACCACATCCGCCCCAGCAAGTGTGTGATCAATTATTGGTGAAAATTTAATTTAGTCACACCTCAATAAATCACACAGCCCGGGGGAAGAGGGGTAGGGTTTGATGAATGACTGGGAAGGGGTATTTGAGGGAAAGGTTTGACAAAGACAAACACTACAAGTGGACAACACACAATCTTGGCAGATGACCATCATATTCATAAACCTGTTAAGGGAGAAAAAGGAAATGCATGCATGATGTGGTTAATGATAAGTAGTACTTCTACTACTAAGTAGACTAGTAGACACAGGGCAGCAGTATATTATTAATTATTATTAATCATTTGCATTGCCTGTCTGACCTCAGAGAGACCCAAATTAGATACATTTTATTCATGTTATGTTGTACCGGGCTCCCTTTTAAAGCTAGCAAAGTTATTTAAAAAATAACTGTAGGGATATAAGCAAAGACTAGGAGCAAACCAAATAAACATCAACACACAGTCGTAATGATTGAAGAGTAAAAATGAATCAAATTAATTAAAAGATGATGAATGATAATAAGTTACTGTATTATCCTGGTCAAATTGGGAAGTTGCATCTCGTTATTCCTCTTGGTCTCCTCCCTTGGATGGATGCTCCGTACATCAATCTTGGGTGCCCCACTGCCTGCCTGATGTGGATTGGTAAGGTAAGTGTGAGTTGTTTTTCCCAGTATAGCACAGGGTAAAGGCCGGCCAGTAAGTGTAGATGGAAAACCCAAAGGGATATTGAAAAATCAAGGAGAAAAAAAATGCATAAATTACGGAGCAGTGCAACAAGAACAGTTTCAGAGGCGGCATGGCTACATCATGTCTACTCTGTTTCCAGCATTAACCACACTACAACAACAACAGGACAGAGCATGTCAACGGCACCCACCAAAACTCCAGTTAGCTTAGATTTTGACTGAGCCAGACAGAGCACACATATACAGCAACATAGCATTTTCCAAATTAAGTAACTAAATCAATGTACCGCTGTCAGTCATACCACTCCACTACACTGACTCGACTCCACCACTACACAGTCACAGACATGTAGGTCTGCTGTGGTTGTTGTTGATTGACTTGTTTACCTTTATGCCACTTCATGAAATGCCCCGAGTTATTCCATCAATCATCTCCGATCCTACTGACTGACTGCGAAGAGTATAGAGTATGTGGTCATCATCGTCATCATGGTGTCCAACTCAGTCTCTAGCATTGTACCGAGTGAGTTCAGATTCCATATTCAAAAATGCAATGGATCGCCCTGCAGTAGAAGTACAGTTTGTTATTAAACAACAAGAAAGGAAACATTGACTTGAGTCACTTTGTTTTAGTGTGTAGATTAAATACTAGTACACTTCATGCACAACAACAACAACAACACAAACACACCAATAACTCAGAGTCAGCGTCCAATGCATGCCATCAGATTCATCATCATTACCTGTTCTCATCTTAAGGGGCAGCCCCTCTCGGCTCGGACAGGAGGATAGCTATAGTCATGTTCTTTTAGAGGGACTCGACGAGGCAGGCACACATTTCTTGTACTATTCTCCATCCAATGTCTGGCTTGAGGGAAATGGATTTAGGGCGAGTCAGGATGGATGGAGCAGGACTCTGAGGAGTGGGCTTCTTTAATAAATGCACACAGTTGCAACTCCAAAATGGCAATAAAAAGACAAGACTGTGGTGATGGATTTGTTGTGATTCGAACCAGAAAAACAGAGACACACTCAAATAATAAAAGTAAATAAGGAAGAAAGAAAGTAACAAGTTGAAAGCCTAGTTGTCAGTGAAGTAGAGCTCGTCCTCAAACTCTGGTGGTTCACCCAGAAGTAGGTCATCTACCACACTACTTTCGTCACCTAAGTCACTGTCCTCCTGTTCCTGCTGTGCTTCAGGTATGGTGTAATCCGGTGGTATAAAGTGCGGATTCATTTTGATCATGGTTAACCTCTCCACATTTTGGGGTGAGAGACTGGTCCTTTTCACTGTTACAATCAATCAATCAATCAATCAATCAATCAAGCATTTGTATAGCGCGCTACTCACCCGGAGGGTCTCAAGGCGCTAGGGGGAGGGGGGTCCGCTACTGTTCGAACAGCCAGGTCTTGCAGCAGCACTGAAAACACGCTCAGAAGAGACCCTTGCGACAGGGCAAGCCAGATAGTTTATCGCCAGCCTGCTGGCCAATGGCAACTTTTCCCATACCAATACAGCAATGGGTTTTGATCAATGTAGACCTCTGTTGGGCCATCCAGATAGGCCTGGGCCATCCGCTCAATGCTATGGGGTGCTCCACTTTGCCCGGCCTCTTTTGCCTTTGCATGTGCATCAGCACTGGACCTAAAAGCCCTTGCTGTAGATACCATTCTTGTGCCAATTTTACTGGGGCTGATGATCATCCTGTTCTTGCTGTTGTTAATGATGGTGGTTTTGACTGCTGTGAGTCTAACGGACTGCCCTCAGGCTCTGAAGTTGAACTTGACGCAGGCTGCCCTGCAGTACTTGTTGTGGGCTGGAGTAGCGGGCCTCTAATTTCCAGCCGGTCTTTTACAAAGTCACTGGCTGCTGCAGCTATCCAAGTTTTGTACTTGGCAACATCCACTTTTGAAAAAGGAATTAATGTGTTAGTGTTCAGTACTGATTTGTACCGTGGATCCCGTATTGTGGCAGAAATGTAATGGTTGGATGACACAATCTCAGTTCGCACCCTTGTATTTTCAGCTAAACGAAGGGTAAGCTCTCCAACAACTCATATGCTTCTTTTTTTTCCTCCACACCTGAGTACATTGCAGACACCCCCTTCAGCTGTTCCTGTAGCATGTGAAACAATGTGATAGCTTGGCCCATAGTACAGTCCTCCTTGCTGACGTGTGAAGAGCACGAAAGGAAGTAGCATCTCTGTCAGGCATTTAACTAGGCCCCATTGGTCCATCTCAACGGTCATGCCTTTCACACTAGCATCCCCTAGTCTTCGCATGACATATTCATTGATTGGTCTGTACTGCTCAAACAGATGGTCAAGCATGTGATAAGTTGAGTTCCAACGTTTTGGCACCTCCTGGATGAGTGCTATAACTGGCACTCTATACTCACGTTGAATGATCCTCAGCTGCTTCTGGGCTTTAAAAGAATGGCTGAAATGTGTGCATATTCTTCTGCAGGTGGTCAGTAAGTTGCTGACTCGGTATTCTTTTTTCAGAAAGTCTTGAACAATAATGTTAATGCAGTGCACCAAACACAGGACCCTGAAATAGCCACCATTGCCCTTGGCCTTAACTATATTACTGCCATTGTCCGTGGCAACAAAATCGGTGTTAAACCCTCTTGGGTGCAGCCATTCAAAGACCTTGCTGTTAAACTCTTCCAAATTTTTTGCAGCAGTATGATATTTCTCCATGGCGAACATGGCTACAGTTGCATGTTACCGAGTGGCATTAAAAATCTCAGCAGTGTCAACACCTGCAGATATCTTTTCTCTCACCCCCACAAAAGAGATCCAGTGTGCAGTGATGCACATGTAATCAGTGGCTTGGCAACTGGTCCACATGTCTGTTGTCATGTGGATACTGTGAACAGCACTCTGTCGCAATGCTAGTCCAAGCAATTCCAGCACGTTGTGATGTAGTGCTGGAACAGCAACTCTGGCAAAATAGGACCGGCTGGGAACCTTCCATTTTGGGCAGATGGCTGTCACAAATTCAAGAAAACCCACCCCTTCCACAAAAGAAAAAGGGAGAAGGTCCAACACTAACATTTTAGCCAGCTTCGAATTGTACAAATGTGCCGTTGGGTGGTTGTGTTCGTACTGCCCCTCTGACCTAAACATGCTGAGAATGGTAGGCTGGATTTTTTTCTTTTCTGGTGCCACTGATGCAGGTGACTTCTTGACGCCAGATGTTGTTAGGCTCAACGCCGTACTTTTTGTTTGTTGCAGTACTCTGTTGCCTTGGTGTCTCACTCTCAGCCTGACCCTTACTCTTGTGCCACTGAGATGTTGCTGAGGATGTGGGTGGTACCACTGCACTGCTGGGGACAGGGCTACTTTGTGTTCCAGAGAAAATGTCTCCCTCTTGTTCACCTTCCACCGCAATCATATCTTCTACTTCTTCATCACCACCAACAGCAATGGGTGCAGTTTTACTTTTTTGGCCTTTAAGGTGTTCCTCCCACTGGATCAAGTGGTGTGTTTTCAGATGGGTTGTTTGGCCTCCAGTACCATAGTTTGTACCAAGCTTACCCTGACTAACACCTTGTTTACAAATGGAGCATATAGCAACCAGGCCTGGGCGTAGTTCGCAGAGTTTTGCTACGCAGTACTCCGCGAAGTTACAAAAAAACTCTGCGAAGTTCCACGAGTGGCGGAGTGCAGTGCGAACTGCAGTTTGTGCTGGGATTCCTGCCGCTCGGGTAGAAATTCTACCGGAGCGGCAGCTCGCGCTCACGAACTTACCGTTCGCGATTGCGAACTTACCGTTCGCAATCGCGAGCGGGGGAAAAAAACTCTGCTGCACATCGCGAAGCGGAGTTTTCTGCACTCTGCGAGCTCCGCAGAGTGCGGAGTGCAGAAAACTCCGCAAACTCCACGAACGGAGCGAAGTTCACCGCCCAGGCCTAATAACAATGTTCTCCTCCTTACTGCTAAACCAAAAGAAATCCCAAACTGGGGAGGTGAACTTTGAACTTTCTGGAGCTGCTGGAGGTGCCACTTGCAATGCTGGATGAACTGGACGGTGGGCGTGGAATTTGACTCTGTGCACTACCACCACCTACTTCTACTGAGGTGGTTGTGCTGGATGTAGGTCGCTGCCGGGCCTTTGCAAATGCAAATATGTGGTGTTGGTGTTGGTGTTACCTGTGTTGGTGGAATCCGTGCCACATCCCTCACAGCAATTTGGGATGGCGTAATGTCGGTCTCCACTGGGGCAGGACTGATGTCCATGATGATGACTGGCTTTTCATCATCCTCCTCTTCTACATCTACCTCTATAACTCTGAGGCTTTCTGGAACCTTCCTTTTCCCTAGCCTTGTCTTGTGGCTTCTCTCACTCTCTGACTGAGGTGGTGACTTCCAAGTGGCATCTTGATCATCAGAAGGGGGGCTTGCAGAAGAACTCGATGGACTAACCCCCCTTTTCCTTGCTGGGGATCTGGAAGACAATGGATCTTCTAAAAGAGTGGCTTGCTCTTCTTCCTCTGCAGGAAGCTCGAACTGCCCCTACTTCGGGAGGAACAACTACTATTGTGGGCGGTGGTTGCGGCTGTTGCTGTCCACTTATCTGAGTTTCCTGCGTTGATTGGGTACTACTTTGTGATAACGATAAGTCAATTTCAACATCGCTGCTCGTTGGCGTTGTTGTGATGAGACTGGCTGCCTCTGCGATAGACATGGGCTTGGGCCTAGGTTGGTGAGGTGGGTCCACTGATGCGGGGGTGCTGCTCCCAGCTTGATCCCCAGACACCGCTGCTGCAGGCGCAATTTTTGGTTTCCCAAAAAAGATCTTGGTCGGCACACCAGAAGTGGTGGTAAGTGGCACTTCCTTATTCTTCTCACTGGCAACTTTCTTGGTACTGGAGGACCTGGTACTTTTCTTTGGGGCCATCTTCTTCAGATGTCAGCAGCACGCAGTGGCACAAGTTGAAGAGATATCTGTGGTCACAAATCATGTGACGTCGTGCGCAGCAGGACTTCTGTCTGGCAGTACAGTGGATGATGACGCCTCCTCCTCATTTGTGCACCTAAATGCAAAGAAGCAAGAAGAACATCAGTGAAACATTGCATTTATTGTTGTGGTTCAATTTACTACTGTACAAAAAAACAAATATAATATATAACTTAGTGTGTGGTCACACTTGTTAGTGTTATTATTAATAAATTGTATTAACTCAGTTATTAAAAAACATAACAGCAGTGTAGCCATTTGTGAGACTTTGACAACAAGGGCTTTCATGGTGCACTGTGGAAAGAAGAAGAACAAAAATAAAAATACAATTACAAATGTAATGGAACCTGTTTGGCATTGTGATCTGTGAATGTGATTGTGCATCACGTGGGATGCAGCATCATTCAGGAAGCTGCAGCTGGCAATGGGGATGGAAGCAGTAAGCCAAGAGGAACAAAGGAAAGACATGCATGCCTATGGCAAAAGCAGCGCACTAACTAACTACCACCACAAAATGGCCACCAGCCACATGGTCACTCACACAACAACAAGCAGGAGGCCTGCAAAACAATGAACTCAAGCAGGCCTACATGGCCAGACAAAGGAGGCATGCTAAACAACACAGCTTTAATGCAACAATGCAAAAACGAAAAACCACAGGGCTAAAAAAGGTTTGCAAGTTACACAACAACCACACCACACACATCCAACAAAGACATTTATTTAACACACACAAAAAAAGAGAAATACCCCCAAAAAACACATTTTGCAATTCAATCCAATGCCATCCATGCCCTAAATTATGTTTAAATTCAACAGACACCACAGAAACAGTTGTTTCATGCACACAAGTAGCTCATGGCGTACTGTCAGAAAAAGGCCTATTGGCAGACTACTGGGCTAGTGAATTAAATAAATGTTGCAAATTGATTGCAAAAGTTGGAGAAAATGTAGTGAACTTTGCAACATGTTTTCTTTATAAAAGAAAACTAGAAGAAAAATTGCATACAAAGAAACAACTAGGCCCCTACTGAAACTACAGGCGACCGACCACAATACATTGGAAAAAAACAATGAAAAGTACAAAAAAATGTAGTTGCAATGCCCCAATCAAACAAACAACACCAATTTTCCAACTTGTGAAATCTCAAATCCAAAAGTCCTCAAATCCAATGATATATGATGCAGCAGACCAAAAAAGGGATCCTTTCAGCTCCAAATCCAAATGAAAAGTGAACAGGAGATGGACAAAGCACTGGGAGGAGCCTGCTGGACACGAACAGGAAGTTGGAGACACTGGGGCACTTCCTTCCTCTTCAAAAAATAAGTAAAACAAGAAAAAGGACTCCTTGCACAAAAAAGTACAGCCAAATGTCAAACTGAGGAGTTTTTTTCATCCAAATCATCATTTTGAGAAGGTTTTATGCTGCTCGAGAGATATTCTTCTCCAGCTTGCAAATTCTGCGTGTTCGGCATCACGATCTTCACAAAACGTCCGCCGGAAGTCCAATGGCGCATCCGAATGACGTGTTCGCGATCGCAGACTCTCGCGGGACAGTGCGGCCGGCTAACAAATCTCGTGGCGCACGCAGGCATCCTGGTAAGTCCTCGCGTGCGAAAACGCATTTTGAATGTGCGAACAAAAAAAACCCTCTGCTCCGTTGCTCAGCGCGGAGTTTTCGGTAACTCCGCGTTCTACACGGAACACGGAGTTACCAAAAATCCGCAAACTCCGTGAGCGGAGCGGATTTTTCTGCCCAGGGTTACTGATTACATGTGCATCACTGCAAACACGATCTCTCATTGTGGGGGTAAAGCAAAAGATACCTGCAGGTCTTGGCCCTGATGAAAGTTTTAAGAGAATTTAGTGGCAAGTAACAGTGGCCATGTTTGCCATAAATAAATCACGTACAGCTGTAAACATCTTAAAGGAATTTAACAACAACGTGTATGGATTGTTGCCACCCAGAGGCCTCAG
Organism: Calotriton arnoldi; assembly: GCA_963921515.1. NCBI lineage: Eukaryota > Metazoa > Chordata > Amphibia > Caudata > Salamandridae > Calotriton > Calotriton arnoldi. Next base: position 303,461 of record CAWUFW010012268.1, on the reverse strand, counting down.
AATTGGATTTGTTGCCATGGAAAATGGCAGTAACTTAGTCAAAGTCATGGCAGATGGAGGCCATTTCAAGGTCCTGTCTTTAGACCATTGCATCAACCTGGTGGTGCAAGACTTTCTCAAAAAAGAAGACATAGTCAGCAACATACTGAACACCTGATGAAGAATCTGCACTCATTTAAACCATTCTTTTAAAGCCCAGGAGCAGTTGCGGATCATTCAGCATGATAATAGAGCACCAGTTACAGCCCTGACACAGGAGGTTCCAACACGTTGGAACTCAACCTATTACATGTTGCAATGTATGTTTGAGCAGTACAAACAGATCATTATGTCTCTCAAAGAGAATGGGATGCTGTTGGGAAAGCTATGACCATGGATGCGTACAAATGGAGCCTAGTCAAATGCCTGACACAGATGCTACTCTCTTTTGAGGTTTTCACATGGGAAGTTAGCAAGGAGGACAGTACGATGGGACAAGCTATCACATTGTTGCATCTCCTATAGGACAAGATAAAGAAATAATCTGAAAGGTTCACTCCAGCAGGTGTGAATGAACACACAGAAGTGCATCCTTTGGAATAGAGCTTAATTCTTTTCTTGACTTGTAATACAAGGCTGCCACATGAAAGCATTGCATCCAAAGATTACATCTGTGCCACACTACTTGATCCATGCTACAAAAACATTCTGCTTACTTGAATTCCTTTTTCTGAAGGGGATGTTTCAAAATACAAGAGGTGGATTGTAGCACCAGCCTGAGACCTAGAAGAATGGCTGGAACTTAGAGTCCCACCCTCCAGTTATAGGGTGCCACCTTTAACTTCCAGAGTGGGCAGTCTTGTATCAAAGCAGCCAATAACACCGTCAGCCAGAATAAGAGCAACAACAGCAACAGAAGGACCAGACCCAACCTCTGCATTGTCTTGGTTTCAATTGGCAAGGCTCAAATCCAGTGCAGAGGTGATGGCAAAACATATTGAGCAAGTAGCAGTGCCAATGACCATCCACAGGATGTTCCAGGAGTATCCTGATGATCCAAAAGAGGTCTATGTGGACAAAAATCCATTGATGTATAGGTATGGGAAGATGCAGCAATGTCCAGAGCTCAGCAGGCTTGCAATAAAGTAACTGGCTTGTGCTGATGCCAGTCTGTCTGCTGAGCATGTATTCAGTTCAGCTGGTGTGGTTGTTACAGTGAGAAGACCAGCATCTCAACTCAAAATTTAATTTCATTTGTTAACTGTATTTTGGTTCAAAGAACCATAAAAGTACACAATGCAACCAACTCAATAATAAATAAAATACATGGTGGCTAATAAAAGCAAAGTTCATAACAATACATTTCAATATTAAATATAGTGTAAAATTCAATTAAAACATGCAAATTATAAGGCAAAATATGCCTTTAAATAAAGTACAATTCCAGAAAGAAACAACATATTACATTGCACAACACGGATAAGAAACAGCATATAGCATCTGTAAAATGGTAAAACACTTATCAGTAATGTCCTACTAAGTTGAATTCCTGTAAGGCAAAAACCTCAAAGAGAAGCTAAAACTGAGCTCTATAGGGGTCCACCATGCCAGACCAGCTGTCTTAAAGTAGATATTGATTTGAAGCTGCTCAAACATTGCCTAGTGTAGATAAATGTAAGGTGCACAGTGCATAAAACCAGAGTACCTTAAAAGTATTTAAATCAATAAAGCCTTAAGACATTTCAAGTGTTTGGTGTCACACTTGGTATATGATATTTCATCCAGCTTTGACTCTAAAGCATCAAAATATGCATGAGAATAAATGAAAGAACCTGTATATGTGATCATTCCCATACTATCATTTTATGTTTTTTCATGCTAATTATTAGATACCAGGCTCAAGGTTCCAGGCATAGCACAAACAAATAATCACAGGAACCTTCTTCGCTTGCACCATATTGTAAACACGTATCTAGAGACAGCAAAAACAATAGGTTGGTGAGTGTCGGATTTCAAAATTCTAAGTGCCATAGCAATGTGCTGTTCCTAAGTTTCTGCACAGTTGTACCAGCCATTTGGATCTATGTTTTTTTATAGACTGGGCCAGAGAATAGGACATGGGCTTCTGTTCCTCAGCTGTGCCACAGGTCATGGCCCTCACTTCTCCAATTGTTGGTAAATGAGTGCAGGGGAAGTGATCCGTGCCTGAACTGAGTGTAAAGCCTCCTAGCTAGGGCCAGTTGAACTGCATCTAAGAAGTCCTCCAAGCTATAGATATATTTTATCCCAATAAATCTTGCTGTCATAATGCTCAGGGAGGAGCTCATCAGGAGGGAAGATAACTTATACCCCTTATAACAAGTCACAATGTCCTCTCTAGGTGCCTCTGCCAAAGCTATTTAGAGTATCCCTAATGTATACTACTGCATTCTTTCCAATAATACCCTGTTATGCTATAATCTGTTATTGAAATTTATTGAGTGGACATACACCAAAAGGTCTCTTGGCGCTGTGGTAGATCGAGGCAACTGCTATCAAATTTACTCAGAGGTTTGCTGGAATAACCAAGTTTTTAGTTTCCTTGAATCGTTCATAGTTCATTAAGGATCTTATCACAAGCTGGAATGTATTCCACATGTAGGAAGCAGACACCTAAAATTTGGCCCCACCTAACCTTTTCCTTTTGCTTCTAGGAACAAAAGGCAGGTTGCAGTAGGCTGATATGAGCTGATATTTAGGTGGGGGTCTAGGAAAGCTGACTCCTCCAGAAAAGTGCTGAGAAGCTGGGCCACATGTGCAGCTAGAATTTTTTTGACACCAATTTAACAAAAGAGGTCTGTAGTTTTTCAAATTAGTAGAATCCTCCCCACCTTTTTTTTAAGGGGGCATACTGCAGCCTCCATGAAAGATTGAGGGACCTTCCCATGCGAGTTGTTGAGGAAGGAAATAGTGTCTGGGAAACAAGAACAAATAGTCTTTTGAATCCTGAGTGGGCAGATACCATTCGGAGAGCTTGATTTTACTTTAGGCACCTGCTCGTAAAGGCGGGTTTTGCTGATCTCTGGGAAAACCAAAAGAGTTGAAGGGTTACTAACTTCTGGAGGGGTTGCCAATTCTAGAGGGCTAGGGTGGATACTGTTTTTTATTGTCTTTATTTTGTCTATAAAAAAGGAATTCAAGACAAGTGGATACTGTTTTTTATTGTCTTTATTTTGTCTATAAAAAAGGAATTCAAGACATTGTATAAATTTTGAGAGGGGGTCACAGGTATGGTTATTCTGTCTTGATTTGATACTTCTTTAACAGTCTCAAAAATGTTCTTTGTTTTATTTTCGGAATTCACATTAATTTTGTTGAAGAAGAAGGTAGATTTTGCGTCTCAAATTAATTTTCTATAGTTTTTTAAGCTTTGAACAAAAACGATCCTTAGTTCAGGCCAATAGGAAATTCTCCAATTCTGTTCTGCTTGCAGAAGTTCCAATTTTGTGGTATTCAAAAACTCAGAAAACCTTTTGGATTCTTCATGGCGACAGGATTTTTGTATTTCTTGTAGAGGGTCAGGAATATCACTGGCAGCTGTCAGCCAGTTTATTGGTGTGTCCTCGGTTTCATCCAGATTAGGAGTAGGGAGGGAGTGTGCTAGAGTATCACAAAGCAAATTGACATATTTCCGATTCCAGTTCCTAGAGAAGGTGCCTGGGTGAGGGGATTTATGCCTGTAGTTATTGTCCAAGACAAACCTGACCTTATACAAGGAGACAGGTTTCAATTCTTTGTAAAGGTTTGATATAACCTACTAACTTATTTTGATTTACTTGCTTATGATGGATAATTACAAAAACAACAGTTGATGGACAGAATGCAGAACAATGTCGTAGATTCACCCCAGTACAGAGATCTGGGCCTAAATCCATCATTTTTTTGCTCACCATGCCATTCCAGTTTGAACCCAGCCATATGCACATCAGTCTTGACCCTGTGCCTCATGGGAACAGTCCAGCCCGAACTGCCAAGCCAGGTCCTCCCTGGACTGGAAACAAGCATCCTAGGACCGGTTTCGGGGTATCACCCCTCTTCAGCCAGGATAGCTTGATTCCAGTGGCATGGAGAGCACAGGACCCACGTCTGGGCATACCCGTCCCACTCGGGGTGACAAATGCAAAAACAACAGTTGATGGACAGAATGCATAACAATGTCATACATTCACGTATTCACTGGATTCAAGCTAGCCTGGCTGATGACAGCTGAATAGCCAGAAATCGGTCCCAGGATGCTTGTTTCCGGTCCAGGGAAGACATGGCTTGGCAGTTCGGGCTGGACTGTTACCATGAGGCACAGGGTCAGACTGATTTGCATATGGCCATGTCTGAACTGGGGTGGTGGAGTGAGCTAAAGAATGATGATGGATTAAACCCAGATCAGTTGACTGGGGGTGAGTGTTTGATTAGCTCAAACGCTCCGTCCATCATCCCCTTTGGTATCGCTTTGTTCGGCCTAAGTTGGCAGGGTATGCCCAGACGTGGGTCCCTTGCTCACTTTACCACTGGATTCAAGCTAGCCTGGCTGATGACAGCTGAATAGCCAGAAATCGGTCCCAGGATGCTTGTTTCCGGTCCAGGGAAGACATGGCTTGGCAGTTCGGGCTGGATTGTTCCCATGAGGCACAGGGTCAGACTGATTTGCATATGGCCATGTCTGAACTGGGGTGGTGGATGATGATGGATTAAACCCAGATCAGTTGACTGGGGGTGAGTGTTTGATTAGCTCAAACGCTCCGTCCATCATCCCCTTTGGTATCGCTATGATGGATAATTATTCAGATTAATCCTATAGTTTTAGCTCACCTGGGTGGGACTGGAAGTGGATCTTTGCTTGTTAAGTTGTGATGCCTTCCCTGTTATTGTTTCATCTATATTCAAGTAAGACAACTATGGAGTGAAGTAAACTAGTTAACTTAGTTAGTAAGTAGCTAACTGCTACTATTGTTGTTGTAGACAATCAAGGTCATGGCAGCATCCCCCCAAGGGTCAAGATCGTTAGAGAGGTATAACTTTATCACTAAGCGGTGCACTCTATCTTATAAGTACATAAACAGTTTGTTTAAAAACTAAATGCAGCAGTGCAAAGTAAATGTAAAACAAACTACAGATTATATTTAATGGCAGCGGTACCGGTGATGGGATGGCCAGGACCCTGGAGGCTGAGGGAGACCGACTGCACTGAGGCATGTCTGAGAGGCATTTGTTTGCTCCTCCTTCTCCTCTTCTAGAACCACCAGCTGCAGGTATTCTTGCTAGATATGCTCCAGCCTCTGCCGCTGGAAGCGGCCCACTATCTCCTGACTGTTGGGTCCTACGGGTGGACCAGCAGGAGCAGCTATATTGAGAAAAACAAAAAGATAAAAGACAAATTGTAAATAATGCTCTGTGCAAACTTTTGTTTTTAATTACTAGGTTGCACAATAGCAGTACATTGCTGGTCCCCTGTGTGGCCAAAAAAAGCATTAGGCAGAATTTCTTCTAAAGGCTTTTCAAGTAACTATGAACAGACACTTTGAGTAGAAAAATAAATTACCTCTCATTAATGAGTATGGCATTATGCACTATGGAGTACAAGTTGTGTGTTGTTCTAAAATAATGGAGCCATGCTCATTGCTAGACAGTGTGTCAGGTATTTTGCTTCTGTCTGCAGCTGGGGTAGCTGTAGTTGACAATTATCTATTTTTTATTCCAATAGCCCTGCTCTTCTGCAAACACATTTCTCTTTCATCCCTGACTCCAAAGAGGCAGATGAATAATAAATAAGATACCTACATCACACGCCTCACATACGAAATGCAGATATTATCCTGTCTGCGGTAAGTAGACATTGGGGAAAATGATGGACTGCACTACAGGGAAAGGAATGGGCTATATAGATTGTATTTGGCATGCTAAATACAGTGTATCCCATAACCTAAGCTTGACATCAAATCATGCACTTACTCCCACTTTGTTCAGTGGCCTCACCCGCCAACACTTATTATTTTCAACAAATTAATACACTGGGCAGTAAACAAGGAAAGGAAACTTGACTTACTCTACTGTAGGGTAGGGTAGAGGGATTAGGTGGGTATGGTAGAGCTTTTTTATATAGAATAGAGGGGCCTCTACACTGATCCTCGATTCATCATCTTTGTCTTATTCAATCATTGTACTAGTTGACGGAAGTCGAAAGGAAAAATTCTAAACAGGTGTAAAATAAACCTCTTATGGGAAACCATACAATATATTGTCGAATCACTTCACTTTGCATGGTTAGAAAATGAAATATGGCAGATGCTAAGAATGGATTTTCCAATTTTTTAGTAGGCTAGGATGGAAGAACGTAGGAAAAAATAAAGGAGTGAAGTACTAAGAAGGACTGAGTGGGCGAAGGGAAACAACACACCTTGTGTATTCAGTTTGCAATGCATTGAAAACATTGTAAAGCCGCATTTACTGAAGTAGACGCACATTGCACAGCCAACACTGCAGTCACAAAGTGAACCATACTGCACTTTGGTCCTCGGTGTAACATGTAATGGGTTGGAAGGGGGGTTGATGAATGATGGGTGGGATACAAATGTCTCACTTAACAAATACAGTGAATCAAGACAGTAAAACAAAAAATAAAAATAAAATACCCCCATTTTGAACAATAGCTTTGACAACCCTTTATAAACAAAGTAAGCGATGTAGGTGAGCAGCATGCACCTCATGAGGAGAGCTGCCTTGCTTATTCTTCCAAACACTCCAAATATTCTTTCATCCTTTCAATCTAATTTACCCATAGCCACCACGTTTCAGCTTTACTTTCTCTCATTCAGTCTTTCCCCAAAATTTTAAATCCATTATCCATCCATTAAATATCCATCCTTTCTTCCAACCATTCCTAAACCCATCCATACCTTTACGCACCCACACACCTTTTCACCCACCCACCCTTCCACTCATATACCATTTTTCTTTCTATTGACTGTCCGTTCTTTCATGTTTTCCCTTAAGTCATCAACGCTGATTATGTGAGCATTTTGAGTTAAAAATAAGAGAGGCCATAATGACTCCACTACTGCTGCAGCTGGTAAACGGTAAAAGTCTTGTGTTGATGATACCCTAAACTAGTTAGTGAGTATAATAGTAATTGCAAGCAATTATGTGACTTATCAGTGCCCTTCCTTGCCACCGCTTCTCCCCTCCAACTGATTATCTGCCTGCAGCAGCACTAGAGTCAACATCACTGCTGGTCTGTGTGGCTAGAATAAAACATTATACATATTTTCGATGCCAGATATGGCACCCTTTAAATACAAATGCAATACATCACTACAGTTCAGTTTGCACTGCAGTAACTTCTAACAAAAATATCACTCTGGGCATTTGGTTGATTCACAAAGTTAGATAAGCCAGGGGTAGAATAGTAGTTGGCAGGTGGGTATGTAGGGTGAGAGGAGATTCACCACAATATCCGGGGAATGGCGATTCAAGATTCTGTGGGCGATACAGAGAGACTTAAACTCGATGCATTTCGCCAAAGGCAGCCAGTGTAGTCTGCGGATGGCGTTAGTTGTGGGACAGGCTCTCGGGAGGCTGAGTAGTGTCCAGGCAGCCGCATTTTGTGGCCTTTGCAGGTGGAGAATCTCGGCTTTATTTGCCCCCAGAAAAAGTGAGCTGGCGTAGTCCACCCTCGATAGGATGGTGGCCTGGATGATAACCTGAAAGATGGTGGGGTCGAAGAAACCCAACAGTGGTTTGAGCCCCCACAGGAGTCCGCAACAGGTCCCCGCTACCAGTTTAGTTTGGGCCTGAAAGGTGAGGGCAGAGTCAACCCATACTTTTTTTGACCGCCTGTTTAGGGACGGGCAGACAGCCCAGAGTCGATGGCTACCAACGTTCACTCCACAACTCAGTGTCTCTTCCCACTAGCAAAATCTCGGATTTGCTCGCATTCAGTTGGAGGCAGTTGGCGTTCATCCAATCTGCTATAGCTGTTAAATCATCCCTAAACTTAAGCGCGTCCTGTGTGGAGTCATAGGATAGTACCATCACTAACTGGGTATCATCTGCATACGATACCACAGTTAGTCCTCTGCTCCTGGCTACTGCTGCTAGGGGTTGAATGTATTTGTTGGCACAAAGTAGGGCTCAAAGCTGAGCCCTGTGGGACCCCTTGTTGGATTCCGTGTGCCTGGGAGCTGAAGGGAGGGACCGACACTTGAAAGGTTCTCTCAGATAGAAAAGAGGCAAACCAGCCTAAGGCCGGGCCCTCAATGCCAGCCTCGTCCAGACGCTGCAGCAGAATCCGGTGGGACACTTGTCGAACGCAGCGCTCAGATCTAATAATATCAGAGCTGACGTGCGCCTGGCATCCAGTGCACCACTCAGATGTTCGGTTACAGCCAGGAGGGCAGTCTCCGTGCTATGCCCTGGGCAAAAACCATTCTGAGAAGGGTCAAGCAGATTGTTATTTTTTATGAATCTCGTGAGAATGAAATTGATATATTCTTCGGCAATCTTAGATACCCACGGCAGGAGCGAGATGGGGCGGAAGCTCTCTGGTTTAGAAGCATCCAGTGTTGGTTTCTTTAGTAAGGGAACCACCTTGGCCTGTTTCGAGGCCCTGGGGACTACCGCCATGGCCAGAGACATATTGATCAGCTTGCAAAAAGGCGAGAGAAGCTGAGGCAAAGATTTAAGGAATTGCTCCAGTTTAAGCGGGTCAGCAGGAGATCCTGATTTAATTTTCTTGCAGATAGTGTGCATCTCCTCTTGCAGTAGCCATTCACCAACCCGATGGCGAAGCCACCAGTCTGATGTCAGGTGAGGCTGTCATGGGGCTCCCCCAGCGAGGCTTCCAGAAGCCCCGCAGCTCAGGACTTGGTCACAGTCACCACAGCAGGTGCAGCCCTGATACGTCCCAGGACGGAACCCGTGACACAGCTAACCGTGCCAACAGCAGCACGAGAATCAAGCTCGCCCATAAGGCAAGGCCTTAGATAGATCACACCCCCGGGGCAACTGATCATGGAAATTAGCAGTGTGGCCACCTCATTCTGCTCTCCACTGCAGATGGCAGCTCAAATCTGGTAAGAGAGCAATCTGGCATCATGGATATCCATAGCATTATTCCTTTGGCCCGCAGAGCGTCGCTAAGCGATGGCCATCTTGCAGCTAGGTTCTCTGGCACCCCCCAATCCTGGGTATCTTTAGAATTCCCAAGATATTGGGAAGAAAGGATGCAAATTTGGCAAGGATACCTTATCTGGAGAAAATTGAGGCCTGGGTGTAAACTACCCCAATAGCTGGGCTGAGCACTGGGTGGGGAAAGGCTAGGTAGTTAAGGGGTTAATGTACATTTGGTCTGCTCCAACTACTAATTAAAGACTTCTAATACAACATTGCCTCCAGTTAATAGAATGCCCCTTGCTGTCATATGGGCAATGTGAGAAATTGGGTGTTTGATTGAATGGGATGTGAACCCTGGTCAAGCGACAACCACAATCCCTTGCTGGGTAAACCACAAAAAGTCCCTAAATTCACCTGTGTTTAGCCCTGGGTAGCATTACACACAAAACAGTCAGGCTTAACTTTAAGTTTTTATGCAGCACACTAACAGTAAAGGAGTGAAAACACAACACCAGAAAAATCCTAATAAATTATTTGACATAAAAATGACAAAAAATACAGTCAGTAGAGCAAGAGTTATGAGTAGTAGCGACTAAAATATCAAAGTGCCAACTGCGGACACCTAATCATGCGAGATCAGGTCAAAGTAATAAAATATGGACGACTGTGATAGAGTGCAGTTCGGTTACAAGAAGTAAATTAGGCCCGGTCAGCACTTACTTTCAAACGTAGAAGACATTCTGAGAAATATTTTCTCAGAATGTAATGTTCAGCAGGTCAAGGCTGCAGGAGGTGAGTCATGGAAAATTGTGGAAGAATAGAAAATGAAGCCTCTTCTGTTCTCCTCACTTCATAAAAAATGTAGCTGACTAACTCGCAGGTTTACTTACGCCATCACTGAGGGCCAGTGGGACATTCACAACTGGTAATTTTCACTGAATCAGTATTTACGATTCAGTAAGTTATGAATGTCAATAATAATGATTCATTAACATATGAAGATGTCTTTGTGAATCAAGAATAATGACTCATATTTTGCAAATTACAAATCTTTATTTTTTCTGTTTCGTTCATCAGGCACAACAATGCTTAACTGCAACTTGACACAAATGTAAAAATACGTATATAAAGCATTTTTTTTTCCATACAGAAGAGTAAACAAATGATGCTCTCATTCTCCAGAGTCATGAAGGAGACTACAAGAAACTAACAAAGAACCAAGCTAACATGACATAACACAAGTTGCTCACGAAAGAGTTTGGTCTGAGCTATTGTTTCAAGGAAGATACCCTAGCTGAGCAACCTAATGCTTCTAGAGTCACCCTGGCCAAGAGCCATGCCGCCAACTGGGGTTGCATCAACAATGCACCTTAGATAGCTACAGACCCTTCAGATGAATGAACCAATGGGGTTGAACTTATAAGTGAAGGATCAGGAGAAGGCAAGGATGTCAGTTCCAGCATTACCTGCATTACTGATTTACCAAAAGACCTCTGCTTGATCATCCCTCATCTTCTGTAACATTCTCAGGATGAACAGGATGAGAGGAAAAGCAAAGAAGAGATCCTATTGTCATAATAAAGAAAGAGCATCTGCTTTCCATACTTCCTGACATGGTGTCATTGTGCAGAAGCAAGGATAAGAAAGAAGAGCATTCTCCTTGGTCGCAAAAATATATATCTTTGGGAGATCACATGCCCTCACTATCTGCTGTAATGTAGTCTGGGTCAATGATAAGTGTATCAATTAGGGAAATATTCTGTTGAGGTGGACTGCAATCCTGTTTTTCCCTTGGTAAATGTTATGCCCACAGGAGCATCAATGATGAGGTGAGGACTGGTACATAACAGGTTGCATTTTGTCTTTCATAACAACATCAACAACAAAATCACGGTATAGTACATTATACATAAGAAAGATACACAGTGTATTATTCCTTGCATCCCACACAACAGGGTAATAAAGAGTAATACAATACCAATTTCCAAAGGAGGTAAGATGAAGAGGAACAGAAATGGAAGAATATAATGGATGTCATTGGAGTATACAAGTTAGAAAATATTAATTTCAACCCACTTTCTACTCATGTACAAATCTTCCATAAGTTTTAGCAAAGCAATGGACTTTTCCTGATTCAGTCTGAACCATATAAGTTGTTCAGTCTTCATTTATTAGATGTGCCACCAACATAAGCAGTATCCACTAGAGTCCCCCATAATCTCTGTAGCTGCTGTTTCTCTTACATGCAAACCCATCCATGCACTGCATGGTCATTCAGATTTCAGACCCACCGCCTCTATCATGCGTTTTACATCTCATTATTACCTTTTGGCCAAGCTAACAGCCTACTTCACAGGTTTGTTGAGCAGAGGGGTGGATGTTGAAGGTAGGTGATGCTTTGGGTTGAAAGACGGTGGTGTTGGTGTAAAATTTACTTTAAGGGCTCAGCATAATATATGACAGATCCCCAAACTGTCTCAAACTTTGTAAGTTGGTCTTGAATCATTTAAACTCACCTTTTGTCTGTGGCCAACCTGAAATGTTCTGCCACTATTCTTGTTGTGTGGGTATGTTAGGAGAGTGCCAGTGTCTGGCATACACATTTTTATAACAATGAGGGTGCTGCATAGCTATCTTCCCCAAATGGGAGGTGGCATCTTCCACATCACTTCACTAGCATTGTGTAGTATGTTAGTTTGGCTGAGCCTTCAAAATCACTGAAACTATTGTTGTATAATGTAGAAAATATTCTGCCCTAGTAAGGTATCTAATCGAGGACATGCCAACAAAACATATACTAAATCACAGTCTGGTTCCGCAGACCTCCTGCATAAATCATCTGGGGCCATATTACAGAAGTGTCTCAGGGTCACAATGGGCATTTGCGCCTGCTTTGCATGCCCCCTGGGCACTTTGGTATTACAGATGGGGCGGCAGACTCTTCTGCGTCCCCTTCTGTAATGCCAATAGCGCTGGTGCACATAAAGCGCCAGTGATATAATCAGAGGGAATTCCCTCATTTTCATTGAATCCCTTTTGCTCTGCACCTGCGTCATATTATAGACGTGGGCACAGAGGTAAAAAGCTGTTAGACTGGGCCTAGTGATTATATAATTAGGAAATAAATCACCCAGACTTGCCTGTATGATGATACAATAAGGAAATGAGTCACCAGTCATGGTATGAGCCTGGTGATTATATAATCAGGGAATGAGTCACCTAGACTGGGTCTGATGATGATACATCCATGAAAGGAGTCGCCCAGTCAGCAGTCATCTTAATTTGACAGCAACTAGGAAATGGTGAGCCTTGGTTGCATCTTCAGAGCAGCCCCAGTCACCGTTGGAGTTCATGAAAATGGCATCTAGCGAATCCTAAGTCCAGAGCCTGCAGAGAACATTGGTGCATCATCCTATATCACAAGCCTGCAGGGGACATAAGCATGTCATGCTATGTCACAGACCTGTAGTGTCTGTAACAAGCAAGTGACCAGATAGGTTGTTACACAATCATTGATCTGCACTTAGACCATCAATTCCAAGTACCCGTAATTTATTTCACATTGATTTCAAAATGTTCTTCGCATTATTTACAGAAACATTTCTTCATGTCATAAAAAGAAACACACACTTTTCAGTGTGACAAACTTGTAAAAACATGAACCATATACATATGACTATGACAGACAAAACATCAAAAAGCTTTTTACATAGACATGTACAAAACATAGACACCAATTCAAATTGCCATTGTCCTCCTAATATTTAGAGGGCACCAGTCCTTGTATAACACACAAACACCAGGCGGACCTGTCACAGTTCAAGTGGTCCTGCCTGGGTAATGGGCTGAAGGCAGCACAATTGTCCAAGGGGTCGTATCACCGATGGGGGATAATTACTTTAAACCAATTCCCATATATGCCCCAACGCTAATTCGCCTCAGCCCAAATGTCTGTAGTAGACATTGGCAATTCTGAAACTGTACAGTACATTGGACTGCCAGTTGCGCACTCCCAAGGGGGCATCTTTAATGCGTTACAAAAGAATCTCACCACAGCAGCTCTCAGCAAAGTTAACAAATCAGAAAATGCAGAACTACAACTGCTAGCACCTGACACTGCACTCAGCATCTCATTCCCAGCTTTCTGCAATGTTTAGGGATAGTCGCTAGGGATAGTTTGAGGGTGAAGTATGCAGAAGGTTTACCTGATTCAGGTCTGGACAGTTAATTATTGTGCAGCACATGTGTAAGGTGCCTTAAACATTATTGGATTGGAGAAGGGCTCCATTCCATCATACCATTATTCAGTGACTCACCTGAAGGCAAAAGCCTGCTGTGCTCCTGAGCTAAGATCCTAGGTTACCTGCTGATCCGGCTGTGTGAAAAGGTAATACAGATACTAAAGTGAGTGTGATAGGATGCGCAGGGGAATACTTGTATTAAGTGTGATGATCTGTGGATAATTCTCTTTATGTTTACATCATAGTCTGTGCCACATCCTCAATGCCCACCTGGTATTACATCAAGGGTGATGTCTACCTGGCAACCACAGACAAGGGTGTCCAGTGAACTAATGATCAGATCTTGTTTCTTTATTTTTTTGTCCCTTCCCCCCATTTTCTTCACTGTGACATGGGCCGGCAGAAATGCGGTTCGCATAGCAGTAAGTGGCGTGGTAGGGCAAGCACGAACATCGCTCCAGCTGGGTTCAGGACATCTCAGGTTAGTGCATCTGACAAGAATATACCAATCTAAAGAATTTATAAATATACCAACTGAATATACCCGCTACCAAAGTTAAGGTTCTTCACAAATAATTCTTTAACCAACATTTCTCAAAAATAAGGTAGTAGATGGGACTTTCTCGCAATTAATATGTTGCGAAAAATGCAAATTATGTTCTATTGTTTCTTCATTCTTGAGACATACATGGGAGGTTCTCTGAGATTTTTCCAGTTTTTTTAAGTTTAGAGTACTCCCCTACAAACTGCAAGATTGAGATGTACAAATGTTTTTTATTTAATAAGTCACATTTCACTATACCTGTTAAGTTGCTATGCAGACATGGCTTTTACCTATTTATGTAAGAAACAGGTACATAGCACAAGCTCTTATTCATAAGAGTTAATTTTAAGTTATTCAATCTTTCTGATTTTAAAGATTATTTCTTTGTTCAATATTAATAATAGATAATGCCTCCAAAGTGGAAAGTTGATAAATTGAGATGTGATGGACAGCTAGTGTCTTTTATGCTATTTAGTTATAAATAATGTATTAGAGAGTGTTTTCCTCAGGTTTGATATAACTGATCATTTATTTGGTAAACTGGATAGTATCAAGAAAAGAAATAGATGTCAGTACAAACTTGAGATAAAGTCTTCAGTGAGGAAGATCTAAGTTAAAAAGACAAATAAGGCATATAATACATTTTTACCTAACATCAGTATAATGCCATTCAGAAAAACCAAGTGAGCTGTATACGAATATATTATATTAGCATCTATCAAGGTTGGACCCTGCACACATCACCTATATTTCCCCACAAAATGCTTGATGTTGTTATGAAGGTCTATGCATTTAGTAGTCCGTTTGAAAGTTTGAGTACTCCTAGTCAATTTATAATCTAGTATATCCCCTAAACATGGAGAATCAGCTGTCCATTCAAAACAAGATTTAAGAGAACCAAATGCCATTATGTTGGTGTTTGGCTAAATTAACCTGGAGAAAAGTCCCACGTTATGATAATTCCTTCATGTTAGTTGTTTCTGGAGGACCTTTGAGTCAGTGATAGAAAGAAGAAATTGTTGGCCTATACTAAATGAGTTATCCTTTCTGTGCATAACGATCAGCCACATATAGTGAGAATAATGAAGACGTCAGTCATCTAGTACTTTTTCTGTGGAAATAGCTTTTGCTGGGATTGAATCTGTTGTGGAATAGTTTGCTTTAAAGCCTATTGGAGAAATTTATTAATTTTCATTCAGATACCTAGTGTACATGTTTGTATAAATCATGTTTGCAAGCAACTTGCCATCAGGCTCAAGCAAAGTAATCAAACAATAACTATTAGGCTTAGACTCTGGCTCACACTTATAATCAAGCTGTACAATTGAGAGTATCCATTAGGGGACTATGCCATACTTGTGTTCAATAGTCTCAGTCAATCACTGATGCTGAAGGAACAGGATGCTGCATTTGTACGTACCTGCAGTCTGGTTTGGCATTTCTTCACTTACAGGGAGATGCAATAGCCATAATGGGTATACCTGGTGGTGAGTACACACTTATTGATCAACAGACCGACTTTAAAAAAATACTATTCACAAAAAACATTACATTGCAAATAATAATCCACACTTAGCCTCAGTTATACTTTTTTTTTGTTGCATAAAATGTGCAGTGATTATGAGGAAAAACTATGGAAGGGGAATCACATGCTTTCCTCATATTTATACTCTGCCCACTGACATACTAAAATAGAGCTCCTTTTGAACTTTAAAATGTGGATTTCTTGATGTAAAATGGGCATAATGTATACTGAAATCTCAGATCTTGTGAAAACAGTTTAACCACATATTGTCCTTGTGCCCCTATTTATGGAAAATGTAATGTCTTGTATGTTCGACAAACACCACATTAATAAACCGCCAACTTCTAGCTAGTGGGTATGAAATAAACCTTAAATGTATGGCATAATGTGTGGGGCAGCTACTTATGATGTCAGTGTGTAGAGACAGATTTCATATTGAGATTGACAGAAGCAAGAGCGATGACTGAGTCTTGGCATCATGATAAAGTATTTCTTCAGCAGAAGTACATTGATTTAATTAAAAGATGAATCACAGGGATGCAAAGAAAAATAAATTCATGCCTCCATTTGAGTTAATTTTTCTGTCGCTCCAGTAGAAAATCTACTCGAGTGGCACTGAATCAACTCGAATGGCAGCCCTCCGGCCACGACCACTTGTGAACGTCGGCAACCACCAAATTGCTCTAGGTGATGCCAAACCTTACTCATGCTCACCAGCTTGCATATTTTGGAGCATCACAGGAGAAACAGTCCACCATGTGGCGCGTGGCAGAATTTGGCCAGAACTCCACATTAACAATAATGTGGAGTGGCCAAAATCTTGCCAATTCCAATGCAGAACGGATTATTTCACCCACCCCACCTACTCTTCACAAAAAGGCATTCTAACCACAGAAGCAGAGTAAGACCACAGAATGTACACAGAAACACAGAAGCATGCCACCAGAAAACCACATGTTTCCTGAAAGATGCAGTGTTACATAAATATTGTGCACATACCTTATCTACTCATGAGGAATCGGAAACACAGCATTAGTGAATAGTGTGTGAAAAGACAGTGTATTGGAGAGCTGGGTATATAAATGAGTGTGTGAATGTTACTCTGATATTATGTGTTGCTTTTTACATAGACTATATAACCTTTCATGACTGTGAAGGAAACACATCGCCTAATTATTGCTAGGGGACAATTACCTCATATGATACAAGACCGAGATAACTGTGGCCCAATTTCGATCTTTGACTGTACTACAACGATAGCTGTATTACTATTTCATTAGAGGCCTGATCCTCTTTTCCCAGTATAGACATCGCAAACGTAAGGTGCATTAACTATTGGTAAGGAATAGTTATTAAATATAATATGCCACTTCAGTAGAGTACTGCGATCACTAAAATACCACTGCATGTTATGTGTGTCATGTGTGTGTACATCATTGTATGTACACTTATTCATAATTTTAATGCACTTTTTGTGATTAGATTACCTACTGGTTGTCAACCTTATTTTTTTTATCAATTGATTTTGATCCCTTGAGTATTACACTTGGCACACTTTGAAACTTAGTTTGATATGGGTTGGAATTCATTAATATTCTTTTCTTTCTTGATATTTTTAAAGCATAGAGGTCACTCTTGTCCTGATGAATGCCACTTACACCTACCTATAGGCTGCTATACTGACAAACATGTTGCCCTTCGCTAGTGGGTTGCCTTCACCATTATTTTAGTCATATACCTGGGAACAGAATAAAGCATATACAGTCCATCCTTGAGAGTTTTATTTATTTGTCTCCTTATTTCCCTCTGGACTGTTACCCTCATACCCACTTACCAGTAAGAGTGGCATCAGCTCCCCCATTGAGACCTAGGACTCACTCACTCTCACCTGGATCCAGAGAGCAATCTTTTATGCAACCTTGTTCCATTAAATATTCTTAGGTCATATATATTAAAAAGGTTTACAATAGAGAGAAAATTGTCTGGTCTGATTACAGTAACAATTCTGATGACATAATGTCTCCTAAGTCTTACACATGGATATTTCATAGCAATAACGTTTCCCCAGTGAGGTGCTAAATTCTTGAACACATGTTTGAAACTAACAATAAATAGCTGTTACATTGATGCAGAGCTCTTTTGATGAAAAGTCCATGCACCAGAGGCGTTGTTTTGGTTCTGCTCAGGGTTGTGCCACACACCAGGGTTGGTTATGCTGAACCACAAATGTGATGGTGGACCACCTTCAGGCCCACTGCAAAGGATCCAGGAAGGAGGAGGGTAGGATCAGGATATCAGCCAACTAACCCTTGGAGTCATTCTGGTGGTCCTGGGTTCAAGCTGCAAGTTCAGTCCTTCTCACTCAGGCAGGAGGCCAGCTGGACAGCAGTGCAGCAACCCAGCAGAACAGCAGTCCAACAGGGCAGCAGCTCAGTAGAGTAGCAGTCCTTCCAGCAGCACAGCAGTCCTTCTTTCTGGCAAAGTCATCCACAGGTCTAGAAGTGTACTGAAGAGTTGGGTTTGAGGGTCTAATATTTACACCTGGTACCATCTCTTAAGAAGTAGAAGTGTCTTGAAATGTTCCTTTGAAGTACTCAGAATTTCCGGACTCCCTAGCCCTGACTCTAAGCTGGCTACAGGAACAATGCAGTGGTGACAAATACTTTGTGTGAAGGCAGAGCACAGCCTATTCAGTTGCAAGTAGAACTGTGCCTAGCTCCACGCCCATCGTGCCAGTTGATGGCCAATACAGGGACAACCAAGAACTCTATTGAGTGTCATGTCACCTAGGATAGGCACCAAACTTTCTAAAAGTGTAATTTCCAAACTTTTATTATAAAATCTGACTTTACCATAAGAGAAGATTTGTCATGTGGAGAAGTGTGGCTCAATGGTTAGAGCGGCAGACTCTGATGCAGAGATCTGGCCCGGGACCAGGGTTCAATTCCCGCCTCGGCGGGTCTTGGGCTCAATTTCCTCGGACCTGATTATTCTCGCCTCGGTGCCTATTCTAATCATGGGTCCCACTCTGCAACTCTGGGCAATAGCTTGCTTAATCTCCACAACGGCCCCACCAGCGCTGGGATGCCTGGCTTCACCTTGGGGGTGCCCAGGAGTGGACATTTCACAGGGAAAAGACAGGAAGGGTTCCACAGCGGTATGCGTACAGCGCCAGGACACCCTAGGGTAACAGTGCGCTTTACAAGTACAAATTTCATTTCATTTCATTACTATTCCAAAACACCAAACATGAATTGGTTCCCTGTTCCCATTCCATATTAAATGTAATAAAGGTAACTCCAATGTTATCCTATTGGAGTTGTAGGCCTTGCAGTAGTGAAAAACAAGTTTATCAGTATCAGGAATTATAAAACTTAAAAGTACATTTCTAAATTTTAATTGGACTGCATCATGCCCTCTGGACTGCCCAGGTCCTAACCTATGGCTGACTTATAAGTACTAACAAGGAAGTTTTGGGTCGGGCTAAAAGGCCGAAACTGTAGTTTAACTGCACACACAAGCTGCAATGGCAGGCATGAGACATATTTCAAAAGGCTACTGAAGTGGGTGGCACAATCAGTGCTACAGTACCACTAGTAGCATTTAACTTACAGGCCATGGGTAAATGTAGTGCAACTTTACCTTTGATATTTAAGTAAATGAAATATGCCAATTGGATACAAGCCAATATTACCATGTTTTAAGGAGGGAGCACATGCACTTTAGCACTGGTTAGCAGTAATAAAATGTGCAGAGTCATAAGGCCATCAAAAATGAGATCAGCAAAACTTAGTGGATGAATTCAAAAGGTTTGAGAGGAAGACCACTCTAAGACTGGCAGGTCTAACAGCGTACACATAAAAAATGTCAGTACCAAATTAAGGTTTCACTGTGGTATCACAGCAATCTGGGAGGGAACCTGTGTGTAAAAAACCATCTATCAGCAGGTAATTTAAACAAGGATGGTTGGTCCGGTAAATGCAGAAAGTCTGAAAAGGCTGACAAATAACTTTTAAAGGTTTTACTGCAAGGCTTTGCTGGGCGAAAGACAAAACAAACAACATAATAACAGACAGTTTAGCTGGCAATGGCTCTATTCTTTGGTGTACACATCAGGCCACAAGTTTGACCCAGCGTCTGGCATAAATTAACTTTGTTGAAGGGTACACAGCAGCGAGCATGACATTCACAACTTTAGTTGGCAAGTCACACACCACCAAGGGCCACCAATCAGTCTCCATGCCTGGAAGTAGAGTTTGCACAGGGTCAAGTAAAAAATCCTTCCCTGAGGCTGCGACATATGAATTTCTCCAAATGGTAAACTGATTGGAGTGAAACAAATGCACATTCTCTAAAGGTCTGGGTACCACACACTCCTAGCTCAATCCAGGGCCACTAAGATGACTTGGATCTGTATGTTCCATATATTCTTCTAAACTTCCATCAAGGGAGGTAGAGGCAGGACGGCATACAAGAGTCCCTTGTGTCACCCCAATTGAAACAAAAAAAAAGGTAGACCTTTGCGGAAATTCCAGTATGCAAAATGTTAGACACTGCAATCTCACTATGGTGGTGAAGAGCTCCAGTGAGGATATGTCCCGTTGACTGCGCATCCTTGGGATGCAGATACAATTTGTCATCTACCACATACTGCCATCAGAGCTCGTCCAACCTGTTGCTCAATAATCCCATCAGGTAGTTCACAATTAGTTGAAATGCTCTGATGTTCCAACCATCACCACAGGGCATAGCCTCCCAGCTCAGGACCCAACCTTAAACTTCAGGAAATGCCTGTGAGACTACAGGACAGACATATGCAAGTACATGTCCTGCAGGTCCAAGGCTACCATCCATTTCTCCTAATTCAAGATAAGTAGAACCTGGGCCAGTGGGACCATTTTGAATGTCATTGCTCAGGAAGGAATTCAGAAAGTGAAAATCTAGAATAGGACAGAGGCCTCCGTCATTCATTGGCATGAGAAAATAGTGAGAGTAGCATTCGGTCTCTATTTCTGAATCCAGAACCCTCTTGGAGCTAGATAGCTCTGCAAGCACGCCACCAAATTCTGGGACACCATCTCCACCTTTGCACATGATATAATCTTCATCACAGAGTCCTGGCTCAACCTTGCATTTTCCCCTGTCACCGTCACCATGACATCCAAGTGCTATAAGATGGCACAACAGTACAGCACCAACAAATACAGAGGTGGCATCACTATCATCCACAAAGAATCAATCTGCTGCACCATCACCTAATATGACCATGGAACACTTGAATGTCCAATTCCACACTGATGGCAAAACAACCATCAAAGGCATCCCATGCTACAGACCCCTTGAACACACACCAACCTTTGCAATGCCATCACAGACTTCATCGCACCACTCGCCATACACTAAATCTTCCTTGGAGACCTCAACAGACATGAACTACGCCAACCTCTTGTAAAGAATGGACAACATCAGCCTCACCCCATTGGTTACAAACCCCACACCTAGTAGGACACACACTGGACCCTATCTTGAAGTCAAGAAACAGAGACAAATACAACCATAGCACGGAGCTCACCTGGCCCGAACATGCAATCATCCACTTCAACATCACTGGATCACCCTACACCACCCCCAACCCTCCCAAAACCTCCTTCCTCTGCTGGCGCACACATGATCCAATGAACAGACACCTTCAACACCATCCAGTCAGACGCCACAACCAACCTGAACCAGGCAGTCGAGATCTTCAACATCTGGATCACCAAACCAGGCATCACCCACAGATCCACCAAACAAGCCAGCTGGTACACCACAATTCAGCATAATGAAACACAGCTGCAAACAAACGGAGAGCAGATGGCATACCAGCAGAGATGATACAGATCCAAAGCCATCCTTAAAATCAGCGCTCAACAAATACCACCAATGACTTAAAGATGCAAAAAAGGAGGCCCTTAAAGACTGCATTGAGGCTACTGCCACCCACACCAAGGAACTCTTCATCATAACCCATGAGAAGGCTCCAGACGATACAAAATTTCAGCAGCCAGACTGATCCTCAACCTGCCCAAACGGACCCACATCACCCAAGCCTTGAGGAACCTCCACTGACTCCCCGTCCATGAAACATAGTAATTCAAACTACTGATGCATGTCTACAAAGCCCGCCATGATCAAGGACAAGGATACAAGAACCACCACCTGAACTTCCACCAAACATCCTGAAATCTTGACTCTGCCTCCCTTGCCCTTGCATAGACGCTGTGCATCCACTATAGGTACAGCGGAGCCCGCTCTATCTCCCACCTCATCACTAAGACCAGGAACTCCCTCCCTCTCCCAATTCCACCTCCGAACATCTCCCTCGGTGAGGCACTTCAGGGAGAGACTCAAGACCTGGCTTTTCAACTAAGCCCAGCAACCCAGTGCTTAGATACCCTCACGGGTGATATGCCATGCTCTACAAGTACTAATTGATTGAATGATTGATCTTGATAGACCCTTTGAATTACAGAGTGGGCTCCACTTGAAATAAGATGGATAGGTGGGCAGGATCAATCTATCAGATGTGATGGATTGTCACCCTGGGAAAATGTTTGATCCTGTCTCCCACTGGGTTTCGAGGCTGATGCTGCAGAGGGGTGGGACAGCCCAAAGAATGTGCTAACGCTCTATTTTCTTTAAATCACTCCTGCATAGAATTAGCCTTTTCACCAAAATGGAGGGTCCATTAAAAGGCATATATATAAGACATGCATGCACATCTCCTGAAAATCTTTTAGATCGTACTCAGTCATGGGGACAGAGCAACACATTGGTGCCAACCTCTTGCTCCAAGCAATCAAGATCATATAGGTCTGCTCAATTGACATTCTGGCCTACTTGAATGTTTGAGTGTTGGAGGCCTTCAATTCCTATGGTACAGCTGGCAAGATCTCACAGGCCATTTCCTAGTATGGAGACTGCATTTCCCAAATTCAAAGCTAGGCTGGCGGTAGAGAACATATGTTTCCCTAATACCTCAATATTTTTTGATTCCCTGTCTGGAGAGTTTGTGCAAATGCATTAAGATTCACCTTGCTGGTAGAAGTCTTGCCCACCAAACTCTCAGGGGAAGAAAGTTGTGTAAGAAAATCTGGATTTGTGGAGCACCACTCTGTGGCATCTAACTATTTACTGGTGGGCAAGAGCAAGACTTAACCCATGCACCCATAAGTGTGTCAGTTATGGCTTCATTGAACAGATGTAAGGGCTCAGATGAGACTGGCACAGGTTGATAAACCTCAGTAAGAACATTTATCTTAATTTCAACAGAGGCAGTTGTATTTCTAGGACCTCAGTCGCCAGTCTTTTTATAAAAGAAAAAGAAGTGCTCTCTTCCATTGGGGGTCCAAAGGGTGAAATCAGCCCTGTATTAGGTAAAATACCTCCTGTAAATCTATCTACAAACTATCACTATCATCATATATGGGTAAATCACTCCCATCATCTACAGGTAGTCTGAAACAGAAAAAAAGATAATGGAGCCTCTGAGTATTGCTGTGCATTGGATGGAGTATATGATCTGAACCAGAATGTATGAGGACTGGGTCACTGGAGTGAAGTCAGAGTGCAATCTCAATCAGGGTCGAGACAGATTCAGCTCAGGGTCAGCTAGTGAAGTCAGAACCAAATGCTTCTCCAGTGCCATCCAAAACAGACACTGTTCAAGCAAAAAAGGCTTGGGTCCTTATGCTACTTGGACTGGACCACTATAGTAATATATAACATGCAAGATGTCCAGATAGAACATTCATGACACGTAAATGAGTGAACGCGACCTTAGAGTACAATTCCAAAGTCTGTGTGATTTATT
Source organism: Calotriton arnoldi (assembly GCA_963921515.1). Lineage (NCBI taxonomy): Eukaryota > Metazoa > Chordata > Amphibia > Caudata > Salamandridae > Calotriton > Calotriton arnoldi. Next base: position 280,176 of record CAWUFW010012268.1, on the reverse strand, counting down.
TCACTTTTCTTTTAACTTTTTTGAAAACAAGATTATGTACTATTTTCATGTCATATGTCGGGCAACACTTTGTTTCAATAAACATTTTCGTATAGTGTACACTTACACAGAAATCATACATAAACCAATTGTGATACAACACAGTGAAAAACAATAAGACAACATAATAAACGTGCAAAATATTCCAATTGGAATATATAAGGCAATACAAGCAACCAGTCCTTTTTTCAAATTACACTAGGTGGACAATGAAACTAGGCCTGGGCGGTGAACTCCGCTCCGCTCGCGGAGTTTGCGGAGTTTTCCGCACTCCACGTTACGCGAAGCTCGCAGAGTTCTGAAAAACTCCGCTTCGCGCAGCAGAGCAGAGGTTTTTTTCTCGCTCGCGTTCACCAACGTCAAGTTGGCGAGCGAGGAAAATCAACCTCCCAGCGAGATTTTCCCGTTCGCGATCGTCAACATCAAGTTGGCGAGCGCGAGCGTGGAAAACCAACCTCCCGGCGAGCTTTCTTAACTTGGGGGGTCAGGTTTCTCATTGCGAGTAGTCGCGTATGCTCACGACCGCTCGCATTGAGAAAATACCCGTTCGCTTTGAGAAAGCTGCCGCTCGAGTAAAAATCTACTTGAGCGGCAAAAAAGGAAAGCCTGCGCTGTGCATGGTGCCATTCGCAATGATTGCACAGTGCGGACAAGCATCCGGCACTGTGCAATCACCGCGAACAGCATTTTTCTATTGAACTCCGCCGCTCGGGGATCTCCATGTAGTGCGGCAGAGTTTTTTTACCACTTTGCTGAGTTTCGCATAGCGCAACTCCGCGAACTCCGCCCAGGGTTAAATGAAACGTTCATTAACAAAGTCTTCTGCCTGCTGTCCTGCCTGTGTCAAAAGCTATGGGATTACACATTTTGAAGGGTGTTGTCTGTGCAGGGAAAGAAAAAATGTATTGTATTCCCTTGTGGCACACCCTGTGTATCTTAACCCATTAGCTGGAGTCAACGCGTTTTAGAACCCCATCTTGCTGGGGGTTCTCCTCAGGACTAGGACTTGGTCTTGAAAACTAAAAAATAATAATAATAAATATGTGTTTTAATTACAGAGACCCTGTTCTGCAACTTCAGTTCTCTCAAATGTTAATTTCAGTAATTTAGGTACCTGCTACTTTGCCGAAGTATCAGAAATTCTTTAATTCAAGGGCGAATGCTTCTTTTTGGCGATGTAGCTGCGAGTGGTAACAAAATATATATGTATTTTAGTACTTGCAGGACACCCTGCTACAAAATGGTCAAGAGGTGAGGAAAAAAACGTATCTTAATTCAAAGAGAGGTACCGACATCGTATTTGAGAGAGCAAGTCTCTGTGCTTTATTCACTTCTTTTTTCTTGTTTCTTCTTTAATCTGAGAGGAAAGACAGATGGCTTTTAGTTGCAACACTGTGAGTTTAAAAGCTGGCTGTATATAAGGGGCACGCGCTATTTTGTTTAAGCCTTAGTTGTTTTAGCAATCCCCCCTGTCTGTTTCTGAAGTGCTTTCCGCTTTGTTAAACAAACGGAACGTTTTATTTATCTTTTAAAAACACTTGCCTTCTGCTGGAAGAAATCAAACACATCGGAGTTCACGGGTGTCTGTTCAGATTCATCTGTTACTTCCTGCTTTGATTGCAGAGTTCAAAAGGGCCTGATTGCAAGACCCGGAGTGGATTTTCGGATTGTGAAACCTGTTGCATTCTGGTAGCCGTAGTGGAGACGGGTGTCCATTTCATTTTCCAGGGGTGACTTACAGTTTGGCGATTTCAGACATCTCATTAAGTCCCCCGCAGTGTAACATCTAAAATAACATTGAAAAATCAATAGATTTTTTTTATAGCTGCCTGATTCCTTGCTACCTCGATTCCTGAAGGTGTGCCGATAGGATTTATATTTTTGGGCTCTATTGCAATTTGCGAAATTGAAGGCTTTTTATTGTTGAGTGGATGGGAAGCATCTTCATAGTTGTGGATTGATGTGTTTATCCTTTAATGTTTACAACTTATGCTGCATAATTTCAAAATGGGATAGACTGACAGCCCATTCAAAACGTCTGTGATCATATTTTCCTTGCATAGTTATTTTCACTTTTCTTAGTCTTTTAATTTATTTTTATAGTTAAAATGTTAATTGCTCATATTTTGTTGGTGAATTCTCCTAGACAGCAGAATGCTGCTTCATCTCACTATCATACTCTGTTATGGTGATATATTTCTTAAGGTCCCTGATGACTGCTGCAGGGGAATTATTTAGGAATATAGACATTGATGATGCAAAATGATAGATTTCTATGCTCACTAGAATGTTTTTAGGATCATTAAGAGGAAAGTTTGATTCTCCTGATTAATTCTGAGAGGAGGCTCTATGTTGCTGAGATGAGCTCATCCTTTTTGGGAATATTCTGAAGCAGAAGTGAAGTTTGGGTTGGGCTTAACTCAGTTCGATAGCCTTATGGCTGGTCTCCTCATCCTTTTCTCTTACTTCTGTAGATATTTTCATTGTCTCTTTTCCAATGATTACTATATTTTTGGTGTTTTCAATTAGGTACCTGATAGAACCATGATCCCCAAGGGATCGCATAATGATTGCATTGTCTCTTGAAACCTTTTTTAGTTTGTGCAAAGCTGGATTTGATACTTCTGGTACTTGTTTTTTTGTGCCTGTGGTTACTAATTGGTATAGGCAGTGGTTGCTTATTTTTGCCTTATTCTCCTCCAACAGTCTACATGATTCCAAAATCTGTAGGACAGCCAGAAGGACTGCTTGGAATATTTATTATTAATGTTGCACCAATTGTGCCAGTGGGACTCGTGTGTGCACCCAAATGTCTCTGAGTCCTTTAAAGTAGGAGGTTGTATCTAGATAAATCTCCTTACTATAAAAATACAAGGTCCTTCTTTTTGGTGCAGTTTAAGGCCAAGATTACTTGCTAAGTTTTAGGTCAAAATTGTAGGTCAGAGTATGTCCGTACATCTAGCCCAAAATCCTTTAAAAGACTGCACAAAGCTTTAAGCCATGTTGTGTGACTTTGCACCATTGAAAATCTTGTTAAATGTGTGCCTGAAAGAGGAGGTCTGAGGACAGTTTATGGTGCAGGTGGAGTGCATATGTGAATGAAGATAAACTGCATGGTTAGTGAGTGAAGAAGGCAAGAATGTGGCAAGAGACTTGTCTTGCATTACCACCCCTTGCTGTGTTTGGATGACAAACTGCTGAGTGTTTCATCTTTGCCTTGACTCAATGCTGCATATTTTTCTTGTTTACCTGTGTGTTTGCATCTCCCCCATGTCCTTGTTGATTTATTCCTCGAGCTTAAGCGTTCATTTGGCGTTGCAGGGGAGTGGTCATTGTGCAGTAGTACATCCCACCTTCTGCCTCCTTCTTTGGTTGCATTCCAGGCTCTTTAAAATAAGAGTGTCTGCACTTTGGAGGCATATATTGTGCAGAGGGATCCTTTGAGCACAGACTGAAGCACCTGGACCTGCAGTGACCTCTTCAGACACCAGGTAAGGGACAAGAAATGTGATTTAATCCAAACCAGCACCCCTGTTGCAGGGACTAACCAAGGCCAGTACCTGAGGCAATGGACTGGTCCTGACTGAGTTAACAAAGCAAACTGGGGTCGGACTTAACTCTCATCTTGTGAGTTATTTACTGGCACTTCTGATTGTTCATGATAAACATTTTATTTAAAAACAGAGAAAGCGTTTTTAGCTGTGCTGTTCTTAGGAGAGCCAGGTAGCAAATCTAGAACAAAAAAGGACTTTGATCATTTGCAGGCCTAAGCTCACCGTGGATTTACTCTAACTCAAAATATTTAGATATGGCAATGAAAATAATTAATTTCCACCTTTGCTCTTTTCTCCCATATTCAGGGATTTAGAGATCTAGAAATGTGCACATTAATTATTTTTTTTTCTAGTTTTTCTCTGCACCAAGAACAATATTTTTCCATGTAGAGATAACTCTATGAAACAGGAAGATTTTGTCTACTTCAGCTGTTCTGGGGATATTGCAAAAAAGGACAATTGATGGTCAGAAAAAGTAAAAAAAGTAAATCCGTATTTGTAAAGCGCGAACTACTTACCCTTACGGGTCTCAAGGCGCTGGGGGCCGTCGTGGAAATTAAGTGAGCTATTGCCCAGAGTCACATGGTGCTGAGCTGCCGGAGCTGGGGATCGAACCGTGAGCCCTGTGCTCCGAAGTCAGCTGCCCTGGCCGCTGCACCACACCTCTCCACTGTCAGAATCATGATCAATGTCAAACATTCAACCCAGTACAGAGATCTGAGTCTAAATCCATTTTTTTTGCTCCCCATGCCATTCCAATTTAGACCCAGCCATATGCAAGTCAGTCTTGACCCCGTTCCCTATGGGAACAGTCCAGGCCAGGTCCTCCCTGGACCAGAAACAATCATCCTGGGACTGGTTTCGGGGCATCACCCCTCCTCAGCCAGGCTAGCTTGACTCCAGTGGCATGGAGAGTACGGGACCCATGTCTGGGCATACCCGTCCCACTCGGGGTAACAAATGCAAAAAGAACACTTGATAGACAGAATGCTGATCAATGTCAAACATTCACCCTAGTATAGAGATCAGGGCCTAAATCCATAATTGTTTTGCTCCCCATGCCATTCCAGTTTAGACCCAGCCATATGCAAATCAGTCTTGACCCTGTTCCCCATGAAAACAGTCCAGCCCGAACTGCCAGGCCGGGTCGTACCTGGACTGGAAACAACCATCCTGGGGCTGATTTCAGGGCATCACCCCTCATCAGGCAGCCCCAGAATGCTTGTTTCCGGTCCAGGGAGGACTTGGCTTGTCAGTTCAGTCTGGACTGTTCCCATGAGGCACAGGGTCAAGCCTAATTTGCATATGGCTGGGTCTAAACTGAGGTGGCATGGTGAGCAAAAGAACAATGGATTTAACCCAGATCTATTGACTAGGGTAGAATGTTTGATTTTCTCTGCATTCCGTACATCATCTGTGTGTCTTTTGCTTTCTCACCCTAAGTGCACCGGGTATGCCCAGACATGGGTCCTGGGCTCACTGTGCCACTGGATTCAAGCTAGCCTAGCTGATGAGGGGTAATGTCCCGAAACCGGTCCCAGGATGCTTGTTTCCAGTCCAGGGAGGACCTGGCTTGGCAGCTTGGTCTGGATTGTTCCCATGAGGAACAGGGTCAAGCCTGATTTGCATATGGTTGGGTCTAAACTGGGGTGGCATGGTGAGCAAAATAACAATGGATTTAACCCAAATCTATTGACTAGGGACAATAGCTGCTTTGCTCTGCATTCCGTCCATCATCTGTGTGTCTCTTGCTTTCTCAAACTAAGTGCGCCGGGTATGCCCAGACGTGGGTCCCGGGCTCACTGTGCCATTGGATTCAAGCTAGTCTGGCTGAAGAGGTTTGATACCCCGAAACCAGTCCCAGGACACTTGTTTCCAGGCCAGGGAGGACCTGGCTTGGCAGTTCGGTCTGGGCTGTTCCCTTGGCTGGGTCTAAACTGGGGTTGCGTGGTGAGCAAAAGAACAATGGATGTGACCCAGATCTATTGACTGGAAGAATTTTTGATTTGCTCTGCATTCCATCCATCATCTGTGTGTCTTTTGTGTTCTGGGGGTATTGTCACATGTGCATTTGTGTTACTAAATTGCAGTTGGATTAATTATGGATTGTGAGTGAGTAAATGTTAGAGTCGGTGACTGAACATGTAAATATCTGGGCATGTATGTGGAATTTGTACAGCAGGGACCTAGCCAGACAGCAAAAGAAAGAGTTTCATTGTGAAATGCAAAGATGCAAATAGTGATTCATAGAGTGTTCAGTCCTCTGTTGTGCGTACTGCCGTTGCTGTTGCCGTTGCTGACATGCCTTGCACGCCTTGCTCACACCCAGACGCCAGAGAGGGAGCTGACAAGACGCAGTGCGGGCTCATAGGAACCGAGCTGAAGAGTTTGGAAACAGGGACGCTGTAGACATCGAGAGATGGAGAAACGGAGAAACAAACGGCAAAGGAACGCCGAGGGCAGCTCTTGAGCGGCTGGGAACGGAGAACAGCAGTACCCGAGAGTGCAGTAACCGAAGCCCCCGGTTCCCAGCTAGAGAAAAAAGGAGCTGGTACTCAAAGGGAGTTAACAAGAACCAGGTGGCTTATTGTCCTGTCCCCGGTCCTCGGAGCTCCAGATCCTGGCATTGCTGCGCAGTAGCAGTACATGACCATTTACCTGAGCCACAGGTCTCCTGACTTGGACAAGAATAAGAACTCCAGTAACTGTAGAGCACAGTGACTCATTTTCAAAAAGGACTTGCGGCAGAATTGGTCAGCACGGCAAAAGGCATGGTCAATTGACCCGAGCACAACAGAGGTAAGTGTGTGCATGTTTTATTGTTCTTATCGTTTATTGTTCACCGTCCCCAACAACGGCCAATTAAACAGGATGGCACAAGGGGCTTAAGAAGGTGGTGAAACAGCTGGAAGGACTTCAGCGAAATAATAATAAGTGGGACCCTAGGGGGGGACTAGGCTGGTCCCCACTGGTTCGAATTTATACTCGACTAGTCTTGTTAAAAAAAAAAAAAACGAACTAAAAAAATCTACCATAAGTACGTGTGCTTGCTATGGCACCTAGAAAGAATAAAACCCGCATGGGGCAAAACCTTACGTCTAGAGAGCTCTCCATGGAACAGAGGGCTTCTGGAGAGAGTGCTGGGAGCCCCAGAGAAAGGGCGAAAAGAGCACCTAAGAAAAGAGCAAACAAGGAAGCCATGCAGGGGAAAAAAGGGGACGTGCAAGCCTCAAAGTCAATAAAGGACTTTGTGGGAAAACATTTTAAAACGGTGTCTTCACCAGCGAAGTCCCAGGATGTAGAGGCTGAACAGCTGAATGCGAATGACTCAGTAGATCTATGTGAGCAAATAACGGAGTCATCGTTTCTGGAGAATCAATCACCCCTAAGCCATAACAACTTAATAATGGCACCACGGCTGTCCTCATCCCCGCGTGTCTTCTCTCTGCAGGATCAGGAATCGATGGTTCTAGACCCATTGGAGATTAACAGCGAGGGTTCAAGTATTGACTGGGGGGATGCTTTGGACACAGCAACCAGGCCAAAACTAAATGTGAGCCGAGAGCAACCTGGTACCCAGAGAACTGAACCAAAAGAAGATGCGGGCGAGATTTTACACTAGATCTAGACATTTCAGCAACCCCTTCCTCTTCAATGTTGGACATAATGTTGATGCTGCAAAGAACCATATAAGGGTTATTGGAAGTCACAATGCTAAATAATGACATTCTAAAAACACAAAAAGGCATCTACATAAGATTGAGGGGGAGCTGCAAGGAATCAGGGGCCAAATGCCAACTATGATAAGATCAGTCCCAGACCCGCAGCCCCCAGCCTCTGTTGAGGTCTTAGATCTACCAAAAGACCCACACAATGTTTACATTTCAAGATGCCCGATGTTAATAAAAAGAAGGGGCGAATACTCTAGATATAGGCCTTCAAATTTTAGGAGCCTAATAGGAAGGAAGGGACCAAAAAAAGAAATGAAGAAGGGGATTGGAGAGGGATTCAAAAAGGCGCAATTAAAACCATCCCTGCATTTGAATAGAGCAAGCCATATAGCACTTACTCCGAAAAAAAACCTTGATAAAGATTCCCCACAAAGGGATAGAATAGAAGCCAGTAGTAAATTCATGGCAGCAACTAGGAAGAACAACTGGCAGCTACATATGACAACTCCTAAGTTGGAAAAAGAGGCAGTTGGGAATAAGTGGTTATATTTTGAACCTGTACAAGCAGAGAAGGGGGGAAAAAAACAAGGAAGATCTTACCCCTAAACAGGTTTCAACTCTTACACTCATTCTCAAAATGCCCGAGTTTGATAGGAATTGGATCCAAAGACCTGCAGCAGGTGGGTTTCAAAGCTAACTATAAAGGGAAGGAAATTACCAGGGTGTTAGTTTACTCAGACCTGGTAAAGATGGCAATTGGGAAGGCGGAGAGAGAGGTATTTAAGGAAGGAATACGGATAATCCCAGAGGGAGAAGTAGAGGGGAATGGCCAACTAGGCAGAGGCTTCTTAAAGTGCCATGCAGGACTAGGGAAGAGACAGGTGAGGTTATTGGAGGAAGATAGAGAAGGTGCTGGAAACCTCAATATAATAGCGAACAACTCTGATATTGGTAAATTTTGGGGGAACTGGAGCCAAAGAAACAGCCTCGCAGGTCCCTCCCAGTGGTGTAATGAGGAGTTTGGGGAAGAAGGATATTTAGATGATGTTGAATAGGATAATGGGGTGTTGCATAGTCTTAAGTTTATATCTTGGAATATAAATGGTCTTGGAGAATTGATAAAACAAGAAAACTTAAAAGAGCTAGCCAAAAGTACAGAGATCATATGCTTACAGGAAACTTGGCTATGCGACAAAACCCCAATAATTGATGGCTTTCTCCAACTCCATCGCCCAGCAAAGCAAAAAGGTTTGGGACCTGGCAGGTGGGATTATGACCCTTTTGTCTACAAAAGTAGTGAAGAATGTGACATCACTTTCCGTAAAATGTAAATGGCTGCTTGTATGCAGGTTATCTCTGTTGGTTACAGACAAAAAGCATGAAAACGTAATCCTCATAAATGTGTATATGCAATGGGGGTGTCCCGAGGAATATGGTGCTGAGTTGGGATATTTTAAAGATGATATAGACACCTTGGGGCTGATTCCGATTCGGGCAGGAAATCTCGCCGACCGAGCCGGACCCGGAGAGAATTCCGACCGAATCGGACTCTAGCAGCCCGACCGAACGAGTACGATGCGTACGTATGCTATCGGACTCGATTCGGTCGGACTCCCATTGAAGTCAATGGGAGCCGGTCGTACAGCGCGTACACGGGCTCCCATTGACTCAATGGGCACGACGCGAACAAGGGTGCCCCCTACAGCGGGTTCGCGTCGATGCGGGTCGCGCCGTACATGCACGTGTAGGGGGGACCCTTGGGTCCCCCCTGTGTGCGACTCGCGCGGCTACGCGTGCAGGGGGGTCCGACACGGACCCCCCAAGTCCGGCTCCGACAGCTCTTCTGAGCCGGACGCTACGAGTCGGTCGGGCTGTTCGAGGCGCGCATCGTACTGGCTCGGTCGGGCGACGTCTCCATTGCGTAGTGCGAGCCGTGTCCGTACGAGTCGGTCAGAGCGGTTCGGACCCGGGAACGAGTCGGTCAGCGATTTCACGTGCGCTCGCATCGTACTTGCTCGCGCGGATGCCCGTACGAATCGGTCGGGAACTAGGCCTCCGAATCGGATCCGGTAAAGCCGAATCCGATTCGGTGTCCTACCGACCGAGATCGGAATCGGCCCCCTTATGTGAAAAATACGGCACAGATATAATTTTAATGATGGGTGATATCAATCATAAATTAAACCCAAAGAAGGTAGATCGTTGGTATAGGGAAATTCTGGAGGCTTATGACATAAGGTTAGCGTCCTTCCCAGATTGTGTTTCCTCAAACCAAGATATAAACATGGAAAACTATTTGGGGACAAAGAGCCTATTTTGCCTGAATGGTAGGTCAGAATCAGACTGTCCAGCTAAGAAAACATTTAAAATAGGCACACAAAATGTCCCAATAGACTATGTGTTTACGTTGGCCTGGAACTTTGCCTTAATTAAGGGGTTTCGGGTTTGTCACAGGGAAGGTAGTGATCACAACCCCCTGCAGTTTGAGATTTCAGATGTGAACCCGAGCCCTCGAGATAAAGTCATTTTACAACAAGAGGAGTATCCCAGGCGAGTGACAACCAGGCTAACAGATGAATATATAGCAAAGTTGGCAACACTACAATAGAAGCTAGATTTGGGAATTGACAGAGGGCAGAACCTGGAATGGTATGAGGGAAAAATAGAACAGGTTGTGCAATGCTTTCGTGTTGAACTAAAAAATGAGAAAATACATGCAACAAAACAACATAAAATCCCAGTAAGGCAAGTAAAATGGTTCTCTGCGGACTGCTTAAAGATGAAGAGGGAGATAAGGAGAGAAGCATGTAGGCTTAGAGTTAAATATGATTTGAACAGAGTTATATACCTTAAAAAATTGAGAAGAGAATACAAAATGCTAATTAGTAGCTCGAAAAGAGTCTATAAAGAAAAATGCTGGGGAAAACTGCTAGAAACTATTGAAACAAAGAATATACGCCAGTTTTGGAAGCTGATACAGGCAGCTGCAGAACACCCTGCGGGAGCTATGAATTGTGTGGTAGAAGAGGCCGCATGGGAAGAATACTTGCAGGAATTGTATGGCTCTCGCAGGGCATCAGAAGAAGGAGTGAGCCAAAACTGAAGTGGGTTAGTAGAAGATCTAAAACCAGATTTCTCAGTATTGAATGCGAAAAATATGATAACCAAATTAAAGCTAACTAGGGCAACAGGACCTCATAATCTCCCAGCCTCCATAATAAAGTTCCAGCTGAACTGGTGGGCAGAATTTTTGTCCCACATGTTTTCAGTCATCTAGGAAACAGGAAAAATCCCTAAATATTGGAAGGGAGCAGTAATTAGGCCGGTGCACAAGAAGGGTGACATGAAATCTCCGAAAAATTATAGATTAATTAATTTGTTGGACATTGTGGAAAAAACTTCGCAAAAATAATATTGAGTAGACTTAAGGATTGGGTGGAGGAATATTCTATTGTGCCGGTAGAACAGGGGGGCTTCAAGGAAGGTCATTCCACTGTCGACCACTGCTTCGCCCTATGGGCAGTGGCGCGAAAGTCAATAGAGCAAAAAGGGAGGTTATACTGTTGCTTCGTTGACTTTCGGGCCGCGTTTGATTCGGTGGTCCGTAAATGCCTTTGGAAGTCCTTGGAAAATTATAATATACCGGAAGGCTTACTGGCAATAGTAAAAGAGCTACATAGAGGAAACTTGGCACAGGTTATTAAGACTAAGGGGGGGTCCTTGACGCCAAAAATAGCAATTGAGAACGGCCTAAGACAGGGCTGCCTCTTGGCCCCCTTGCTTTTCGCCATATTCCTAGCAGACTTACCTGCATCCCTAGAGGTTGACAGAAGCACCAGTCCCAGAATGGATGGTAACAAAGTGTCATGCTTATTGTACGCAGACGATTTGGTAATTCTTGACCAGACCGAGTTAGGCCTCCAAAGAAAACTAAATGCTTTTAGAGAGTATTGTGAGGCAAAGTTTTTAGTTGTAAATATGGAAAAAAACAAACATTTTATGTTTTGGGAAAAGAGATACGAGATTCTGTTGGTTTTTAGGCCCCATGAAATTGGAGATTGTGAATGATTATAGATATCTTGGGGTCTGGTTCGATAGTGCATTAAAGTGGCATACGCACTTAGAAGCTCAGAAAGCAAAAGCCTTTACATCGATTTGTGGGCTGAAAAAATTCAATCGAGAATACGGAGATATGTCCCACAGACCGTTATTAAAGGCATATAGTGCAATGATACCCCTGCAAGTACTGTATGGAGCTGAAGTCCTCTACCTAAGTGGTAAAAGTGGTTGGGACTTAGAAGAAGGGAAGTGTTTAAAAACCTTATTGTCACTACCGAGCTCAGCAATGATCCAGGCCATTAGAATTGAGCTAGGCACAATGGCATGGAGCATATAGACTCAAGTGTCTTTAGTAAGGTTCTGGAAACGCCAGGACCCTGGAGCAGTGCAGAAGGTCTCACAATGGTGCGGAAAGGAGACTCAGTCTAGTAGCCTAAAATGGGCTAAGGAAAATAGAAAGAAACTGCTTACTGTAGGTGAGAACCTAAAAGTGAGAATCTGTCAACAAACACTGCATGCAGAGTTCACTAAGAGCGCACTCAGATCCCAAGGGCAGGAATGGTCCAGAAATGTAGATATGGAGTATCTGAGTATGAAAAAATCAGTGCAATGTATGAGAACTCCATGGTTAAATGAAGCCTGGTATCCTAACCTGGACACATTACCCAACTATTGGCTTAGATGTGGAACTTTAAGATTAAGAATAGGCATAAACCCTTGGCTGACAAATGAGAAAATAAAAGCAGAAATGATGCAGCCGGATGGAAATTACAAATGTATGTTGGGTAACCCTGGGCATAATACTTCGCTACGCTCACGGAGCATGCAAAGTTTGTGCTACTGCGCACTATGCAAATTGCACGTAGAAGAGTGAAAAACTGTGCTAATTGACGTAGCATAGCAGCAGTATAATAAACACCAACAAATGCTTTGATAAAGCAATTTTCTATGCTAAAAAGCATATAACCAATTTACAAAAATGAACTTTGACAATAAAATATCAAGCAATGAGAGAGGTGAGGATTTTGGGGTCCCCCCCTAACCTAGGGGGAGGACCAAGCAGATGCCTTGAACACAAAAAGCATATCATGTGAACGATTCAGTGGTGGTCCCTTCCTCCTAGGACCACCCCAAGCACAGTTATGGGCAAAAATACAATCCCAACCAAAGGCCCTGCAAAGCATTATGGGACGAGATTAGCAGTGGGCAGTGAATATTATAGTGTTCAATATCAAAATAATTCTACAAAGAGCTGCAGTTCAACTAGTCGTTACTAGATGTCCCTCACGAGTCAAATGCAAAAGCATTGAAACCCTTTCATGAAGCTTTTGCATTTGACTCGTGAGGGACATCTAGTAACGACTAGTGGAACTGCAGCTCTTTGTAGAATTATTTTGATATTGGATACTATAATATTCACTGCCCACTGCTAATCTCATCCCATAATGCTTTGCAGGGCCTTTGGTTGGGATTGTATTTTTGCCAATAACTGTGCTTGGGGTGGTCCTAAGAGGATGGGACCACCACTGAATCGTTCAAAAGATGTGCTTTTTGTTTTCAAGGCATCTGCTTGGTTCTCTCCCTAGGTTAGGGAGGATCCCAAAATCATCACCTCTCTCACTGCTTGTTAATTTATCATTTTCACTTTTGTGAAATGACTATATGCATTTTTAGCATATAAAGACAGAGATATTTATTATATCTTAACTTGCACTGTGCCAGATGCCTTTCGCAATTATTGTACAGTGCAGTCAAGCAGACAGCTACGCAATTTGCATAGCTACTACGTGTAGTGCTACTACGCAAACTACGCCCAGGGTTAATGTTGGGAAGAAAAAGCGATATTATGGACATTTTAGTAGATTGTGTATTAGTTTTAGCTCAGCGGAAATTAATTCTACGTCCAATCTTTTTAAAATATGAAAGAAGTCACGTGAACAGGCAGTAGACCTACTTACAGAGATGCCTAATCTTGAGATTGCTATTGCAATCGGAAACTACATGAAAGCCATAAAAGTCTCTTTAGGGAGAAACTGAAGATGTTTTAACGATTTTAATGATTTTAAGGTTGAGTTTTATTAAAATGCACTTTGTCCTGTTTTAATTAATATAAAATTGAATTACATTTTATTAATTTTCAGGAGATTGAATTGAACTGGATATACTAATTAATTATGTTATTGTGCCATATTGTGTGGGATTTCCGTGCCGTTACCATTTTGCTTATAGGCTATTAACTTTAACGGAATTGGTGAAGAATATGTATTGTTTTAATATTCACAATTGGGTTTTATTGTTGTTTAAAGACTATGGTCTAAATAAACATTACTTTTTGACTTGAGACTTGAAACTTGATTCATAGAGTGTAATGTTACTGCATCATGATGTAGTGATCTTGGATGGAATTGGCTGCCCGTGGGGGTTGGGCGCAGGGCCTGGCCGCACCCTCATCATGCATTGCTTATAGTCTTACATACTACATCACACAAAGCATGTTCTAAGACATCATTGATACCATCACTGATTACCCCACAATGCACAATTATCATCTGACAAAAAGGTGCCAGGAGAGAGTGCAGTCTTTTCCCACACCCTCCTGTGCACAACCATCATCCAAGAGAGAGGTGTAAGTGGAGAAAATAGTCTCTTTCCACCCACTACTATGCATACTCATGACAAAGTGGAAGGGGGTTAGTGGAGAGGTTAATTCCTCCCTATACCCTACTACATACATCTGTCATTCTAAGTAAAGCTGTCAGCAAAGAAGCCAGATTAACTTACACTCTACTTTGTAAAACTGTTATCCAAGACAGAGGTATCAGCAGAGAGGCCAGTCCCTCAACTGCCTTGCTAGGCACACCTCTTATCTGAGAGAGAGGTCTGAAAGGAGAGGCAAGCCCCTTTCCCACATACTGCTATGCACACCAGTCATATGAGGGAGAGGTCTGAATGGAGAGGCCCGTCCTTCTCCACTCACTACCATGCACAAATATCATTTGAGTAATAAGTCTCAAAGAAGAGGCCACTCCATTGCCACACCCTACCATGCACAGTTGTCATCTGAGAGAGAGGACTCAAGGAGAAGCCAGTTCTTCTCCATGCACTACTATGCACACCTTCATCTGAGAGATATTTCTCAATGGAGAGGCTAGTTCATCTCCACACCCTACTAACAATATTAATCATCTGGGGGAGGGCCTGTCCTTCCCTACACTCTACTATGCATACCCGTCATCTGAGAGAGATATCTGAAAGGAGGGGCCTGTTATGTTTCATATAGATGCCCTAATATAGGCAGGGTTCGAGATGCCCTAATATAGGCATAATCTTTCACCTACATTAGTTCCCTATTCTCCACAATAATGGGCGCTGAGGCCTGAACCTTATCTAGACTGTGGTTTGGGTACAGAAGGAGGGTTTCTTCCCAAACAATGGCCTTCTACAGCATCTTCAATGTGCTCATCCAGTATGATTAAATATTCATCAGAGTGCTAGGAAACAAGGCAGGGGCTAGAATCCACCTGCATAAACATCTACGTAAACGGTTCATCCCATTCGTCATCTTCATACACAACAATGGCCAACACAAGACATAAGGGACAAAGGGACTCTGTACTTTTCTGTATAAATACAGCACCTCTTGCTATCAGTAGTTAGAGGGAGCCAAGACTTCCAGGCCGACACACTGACCAGAGACGCTGAGGCTCCTGTATGCAGTCGCTCCAGCTGACAGTGGTCTAATCATCCCTTGCGGGGTATCCAACTCGAGACCAGGATGAGGTCCCACACTCTCATTATTCAGGTAATGGGGTTTGACTAAATCCTTGCGGGATTCTTGGCTTCTTTCGCCCCTACTCACATGCTAGGTACACTTAGGTACATCTAGACAGGCATCGTAGGAGTATGCGCTTTATTTTATAAATGCACTTTATATTCATGTATATGTTCATGACTATTGCAAATGGTAGAACTGTACTATCCCTTTTTATTCACTGTACTGCTGATCATATATCTCTGCTACTGTTTAACAGTTGTCGCAGCACATATATTTTATACTAGTAGAAAACTGTGCAATAAATTCTTATTCTAAACACGCTCGACTGTTTCTTCTGTGTAACTCTCTGAGACCAAATGAGCAAGCACGAGTGACTGAGCGAAAAGTAGTACATTGTTTCCACGAGTCTGAGGAATCAGGGTTGTCATGTTCTGAGGTTGCCAAAAACTAATCTCTCTGATAAAAAGGAGATTCTAGTGGCACTGTGAGCTAGCTAATGCAAAACAGACTAACATACACAGTGGGGGTGCTCAGAATCAGTCTGCCACCAGGCCCACAGTGTATGTTATCCAAAAGCGCAGGTTCTGCAGGGGTGCTATAGGAATTACACTACAGGCCAGTCCATTGCCACACCCTACTGCATACTTCTGTCATTCAGAGGCAGGTCTCAGTGTAGGGGTCAGTCCCTGCACACGCCCTCTATGCACTCCTGTCATCCAAGAGAGAGGTCTCACCATGTGGAGGGTTGGCTGCAGGCCCTTTGGCTGTGCATGGCAGGGGGTTTTATTTAATTAATAATTAAATATCACTTTATTTTAAAACAATTTTTGAAGTTCACTGAAAAAAACAAAGGTTAAATTAATGTTATAGTTAGGTAAATATATGAGTGACAACATTAATGCTGTGAACTAAAAAATACAGAAATTCAACAGTAATAGTTAGCAGCACTAGCTATGACTTGTGTCCCTGCCATGCACTGCTTATGGCTTCAAATATTACATCACTCATGACATGTTCTATGACACCATTTATGACATCCCTGATGTCAACTCAAATGACATCATTGGTGACATCACTGATGCCATCACCCAATGATTATGTTAGTTTGTTTATAGTTTTTATAGTGACAAGTAATTACCATATTACTTTTCTACCTATTTTGTAGAGTCTAGGTCGGGCTATTCAGTGTAAGAGTTTACAAAACACATGTGCTCCTAATTCCCCATAGGTGGTAGAGGTATTGACCATGTTATAAATCTTTGTAATCAAGAGTAACTTTGTGTGCAGGTGATAGTTGACTTGTGTTCATTATGTTTCACACAAGTTTTTTGGTTCAGCAGAAGAGGTTTGCAATAATAATAATAATAATAATAATTGGTAAGCTTGTAAAGCGCATGGTTATAATCACTAGTGTGTCCCCGCGCTGCAGCCGATCGCCCTGTCTATAGCAGTAACTCTAAGAAGGCTAAGTGGAAAACCTATATGTGGAAGAGCCAAGTCTTTAGTTTTTTCCAGAAGAGCCTTTCTGATGGTTCCATCCGGAGAGCGAGAGGGAGGGCATTTCAGTGTTTAGAGGCTAGGTAGTGGAAGGATCGGCCACCCATTCTCACTCTTTTGATTACTGGAACCTTAACCTGTCCCGTCCCTCGGGACCGCAGGGCCCGGGTCGGAGTATAGGGGGACATTAGACTATGTAGATAGTTAGGTCCGTTTCCCTGCAGGATGCGTTGGCTGACACATAGGGCTTTAAAAAGGATTCTCTCCCTCACCGGGAGCCAGTGAAGAGCAGCGAGGGCATTCTTGGAGGAAGCTCTCCTGGGGAGCATCAGTACAAGGTGGGATGCTGCGTTCTGAATGCATTGTAGTCTTTGTACACACTTACCACTGGCTCCTAGATATAGAGCGTTCCCATAGTCCAGGCGGGAGGTCACCAACGCATGGACTAGAGTCTTCCTGGCGGTTACGGGGAGCACATCTAGGATCTTCCGAAGGCCTTTCATTATTCCGAAGCACTTCCCGGCCACCATCCTGGTGTGGTGATCAAAAGAGAGCTTAGAATCCAGCCACATCCCCAAGTTCTTAAGCTGGTTACTGGGGGTGGGAGTGGGGCCCAGGGTTTGCGGCCACCACCTCGACGACCATATCGGGGGAGCCTTACCCACGATTAGGACCTCCGTCTTACTGCCATTTAACTTTAAACAATTATTTGACATCCAGACTGCCAGCTCCTGTAAAGAGGTGGAGAAGTTAGTGGCTGCCTCTTCGTGGGATTGAGTTAGTGACACCACTAGTTGCGTGTAATCCACATATGACACGACACTAATGCTGTATTTCACAATAATGTCTGCCAGAGGGGCCATATAAAGATTAAAAAGAGTAGGGCTAAGTATAGAGCTCTGGGGGACCCCTTGAGCCAGCACAATGCTTTTAGAATAATACGGTCTTTGGGACACTTGGAAGCTTCTGTCCTGTAGAAAGGATCTCAGCCACTCCAAGGCCAGATTATCCAGCCCTCCTTTCTTGAGGCGCTGTAGGAGTAATGGGTGGGTGACGATGTCGAAAGCGGCGCTTAGGTCCAGTAGGACCAACGCCACCATCTGCCCTTCGTCTACGTGCCTGCGAATGGTCTCTGTAGACAGAAGCAGTGCTGACTCCGTGGAGTATGTAGCCCGGAAACCCGATTGTGTAGGGTGCAGTAGGCTATGCTGGTTAATGTGCGTTATCAGTTGAGTGTTGACCACTTTTTCTGCTATTTTAGCAAAATATGGCAAGAGCGAGACCAGTCGTAAGTTATCCAGCTGACTTGCACTCCCACCCGGCCTTTTTTTAATGGGGATAACCACCGCTTCTTTCCACCTATGTGGGACCACCCCTGAATCAAAGGAGAGTTTAGGGAGGTGTCTAATATAATAGGAGAACGATTCTACATAGTGGATGCTAACTTTTTTCAGCAGCCTTAAGTTATTGGAGATAATTGTGTCAATGGAGATTTTTAATAGCATG
The DNA here is from genome assembly GCA_963921515.1 of Calotriton arnoldi. Taxonomy (NCBI): domain Eukaryota; kingdom Metazoa; phylum Chordata; class Amphibia; order Caudata; family Salamandridae; genus Calotriton; species Calotriton arnoldi. The sequence continues at coordinate 262,075 of CAWUFW010012268.1, read as the reverse complement.
AACCGCTGACTGGAATTACACCAAATTTGGCAAAAAGCTGGATGTTGGTCGAGAAAGTGTGTTTTTTGTGATTTGATGTAAATCCATTTAGCAGTTTCAAAGATATTTAAGATAAAAAATATAGATATCTGGGGACACAAGTGCTTCCAGTGGACTCGCAGATCTTACTAAAAATTTGATTAACTGCCAACACTTCAACCAGGAAGTGTTGGCAGCCATTTTGAGACTTGGCTTAAAGCCGAGTCCCACAAAAAAAGTTGAAAAAAGAAAAGGGGGCAGGGTAGGAATACCCTGACCCCCCAGAACTAATGGAGGGGGTCCCACATGTCTTTTGAAAGAAGCCCCCAGGTGGGCCAAATCCCAGGGGCATGTTTCTAAATATATGCAGGAGGTGCTCATGTGGCACCCCCATGCCCCAGGCCCGACACCTCCCTGCGGCTTTATGCATTATTGAAAGGGGGGCAACATGGCAACATAGACCCCCCCAGCAGCTCTGAGGACCCCCACCTCCCCAGGACATTCATTACAATATATGCGCTGGGTTGCCCTGGGCAACCTTCACTACCCCAGAAACCAGCTACTCTGCGGAGGTAAATAAGAAATTAATGTGGGGTGCACCCGCCCCTCGGGGACTGCCACCTCCAGCCACCCTTGGCCTGCAGGTTGGAGATGAAGCATCGAGCAGGGGAGTCCAGGTAATGGAGTTTCAAGCATGAGCAGACTGGCTTCCACAAAACCCAGCATGGAATGGGAATGAATGGCAATTTCCAAATAGAGTACAAATGGGTGGAAGCTAGTATATGCATTCAGGGGAGGGTCCAGAAGCTTATTAAAATACTTGCAAGTCCCACAATTCAGCCCGCTGGTGGTGGACACAAGAGTGCAGGAGCAAACCGTCACACCATGTCATGAGTGATGTAAAATGTGATGTCATAAGCAGTGCACGGCAGGGGTGCAAAATATAGTTAGCTCAGGTAACTATAACTGCTGAATTTCTATGGTTTGTATGAGTGAAATCTGAGTATGGCTATAATGTCTCTTTAACCATGTGTATAGCTAAGGTTTTTTTATTTCCATTTCATAACTGTAATGTACCTGTAATCTTTGGTTCTTTCACTGAATATGTAAGGTTTTTAAAAATATATATTATTTCCTAACTGTGACCAGTAATCTTTGACACTGAGTGTGTGAGTGAGTGCATGAGTGTCTCAGTGGGTGTATGAGTGTCTGAGTAGGTTTGTAAGTGGGTATGAGAGAGTATGAGTAGGGCTCTAAGTAGGTAAATGAGTGTCTGAGTTGGTCTATAGTGGGTGTGTGAGTCTCTGATAGGGGTGGGTGGTAAAGTTTGCTCCGCCAGTGGAGTTTGTGGAGTTTTGCCACTTTGCTTGGAATGCGGAGCACAGCAGACCGCTGGTGAAATGGAGTTTACCAGTACGCTCACCCCTAGGCTTCATCTCCAACAATAGTGTGCCAAGTGGCGTGTTTGTAGAGTGGTTGAGAAAGGGGGCAGGGCCTCCAATGAAGTATGAACAATCTGGCTGTGTGGGACTTAATTGTTGCAATAATAGGGGTTCTTGGTCTTCACCAACCCCCAGCAGCCAAGAGAACATAATTCCCTATCCAGTAGTGCACCAGGCGGCCCCTTTGTAGCATGGTTGAGTAAGGTGGTGGGACCTCCAATGATGTCTCAACAATACGACTGTGGGGGACTTACTTGTGGCAAAAATAGGGGTTATTGGCCCCCATGACACTCAGCAGTCAAGGGCACTTCAACCCCAATCCAGTGGTGCACCAGAAGTCCCCTTTGCAGAGTGCTTGAGAAAGGGGGCAGGGCCTCCCACACCATCTGAGCAATCCAGCTTTGGGGGACTTATCTGTTTCAAAAATAGTTTTTTTTCCTCCAACAACCCTCAGCAGTGAAGAGGATTTCATCCCCCAAGCAGTAGTGCACAATGAGGTGCATACGCAGAAAGGTTTAGAAAGGGGGCAGAGCCTGCGTCAAGGTCTTAGTAATCTCACCCTGCATTATACTATGTGGAGGGGGGCAGCAGGGACCCCATCTCCCGGGGCCCAGGCTTTTTAAAAATCAATTGGCCTCCTCTGCCTGATTTCAGCCCCAGGGACCCCATCCCCCTTGGCCTACCCTTTTAAATAATTAATTTTAAAAAGGGGAGGGGGCACATACCTTAGTATATATGTTTAACACTCAGTAACTTTTAGAAAACACACGCAATCACTGAATGATGTCATCAGTGATGTAATTTGAGATGTCATCAGTGATGTCATCAGTGATGTCACTGACCATGTCATGAGTAATGAAATATGTGAGGTCATAAGCAGTGCATTGCGGGGGCATATGTTACAGTTAATTCAGCTAACTAAAACTGCTTAATTTCTCTGGTTTTGTAATAGTGAAATGTGAGCCTAACTATAATGTCCCTGTCACCACTTTTTTTCTCAGTGAATTTCTAAAGTTTTTAAAATTCTATTTCCTAACTATAACATCCCTATAACCTCTGGTTTTTTTCAGTGAATTGCTAAGGTTTTTTAGGTTTTTTAAATTCTATTTCTTACCAATAAGTTCCCTTTAAACTTTAGTTTTTCAGTGAAGTTCAACATTTTTTAAAATTGTATTTCCTAACTGTAACCTGTTAAGGTTTCATTTCTCTGAAAGGAGCATCATGCCAGAATGATTCCTGCGTATTGATCCAAGAAAAAAGTCACTGTTTTGTACAACACCTATTCCCAACTGGAATACTTTCTACTGTATAGTTAGTAATTGCTAACTCATTGTTTTGTACTTTACAGAAGTAAGTGCTTGTTTGTTTGGTATGGATGCAATCATATTCCTAGGCATCAGAACCAATCTCTAAAATCGTCAGGAAATGTGCTGGGCCATCCTTTTAGTTGGCTGTCCATCATCCTGGGAAAAAAGTGGGAAGATGCTGCATACCGCTAATGTATATGGGGTGGGGACAAACCGGTGGGATTTCTAGGCAAGTTTACATTCTATAGTTTTTAAAAGTTTAGAGACATGATCTCTGGTCTCAGCAGCAGATAACAAGAATAAACCCATTCATCACAGACACTACATGAGATATTAAGCTCGAGAAATGCAAGGATGCAAACACCTCCATCACGGATTACATATAACTGTCCACAATGGAAATTATTTTATTTTTAATATGGGAGGGGGGCTGTGCGGTCCCCCACCCCGGCCAAAGTCAGCCCCAGGGACACCATCCCCCAGGATCCTTACTCCATTGTGGGTGCTCTAGTCCTACCCAGGGTACTCAGTGATGTCCGTTGCGGAACCGCAGATGGAACCTAAAGGCCTCCCAATTCTTTCCTTAGTTTCCCCGCTCACTTGACAGCTGGCAGGGAAACAAACAAAAGCTTTGCCTCCAGCAAGTGATAGCATTTCTTCTCTCTCACTTGCTGGAAGCGGAGTGTTTGCCGTGACTTGACAGGAGCTGTCAAAGCTCCCACCAAGCCACAGTAAATAACTATGTCTCAGGGGTAGGCTCCCCAAGACATAACAGGAGCTGGCCTTGGGGGTGATAGTCACAAAGGCCATCTATGACTCCAGGACAGGGCCACATGGCCCCCTTCTTTCTTCTGAACAGGCCTCCCAAGGGAGGTGGTGTCCCTCAGGGCTGAGAACTGACTGGGAGGGGGGCCGCATGGCCACCCTCCTTTTTAAAATATAGAAAGCCCCGGGGAGGTAGTTGTTACTGGGTTGTTTGCATGACCCCCTCCAATTTGCCCCGGGGAGGTTGTAGTACCTGGGGCTGTGGGGGCTGCATGGGCCACTGCATTATTTTGATGCATTTAACCCTGGGGAGGTGGTGGTACCTGGGGTGTTAGCAGGTCCAGCATGCCCGCCCGCATACATATCTTTAAATGCCCCAGGGAGATGGTAGTCCCCAGGGCTGCAGGGTGCTGTGCAGGCCCCCCATATTTATTTGACATTTGCCCTGGGGAGGTGGTGGTCCCCAGGGTGCAGGGGTTGCCACACAGGCACCCTCTGCATAAATTAAATCACTGCTTTGGGGAGGTGGTGGTTCTTGGGGCTTTATAAACCTGAGATGGGGGCCTCATGTGCCCCATCCTATTTTTATGTTATGTCCCCAAGACCTGACCTACCCGGTGGTCATTTAAAAGCAAATGCAGGAGCCAATGCTTTTTCAAAAAAAGAATTCCTGTGACTGATTCTGTGGATGATATCATCAGCGATGTCATCAGTGCATTATACTATGCGGAGGGGGCCAGCAGGGACCCCATCTCCCAGGGCCCAGGCTTTTTAAAAAATCAATTGGCCTCCTCTGCCTGATTTCAGCCCCAGGGACCCCATCCCCCTTGGCCTACCCTTTTAAATAATTAATTTTAAAAAGGGGAGGGGGCACATACCTTAGTATATATGTGTAACACTCAGTAACTTTTAGAAAACACACACAATCACTTAATGATGTCATCAGTGATGTCATTTGAGATGTCATCAGTGATGTCATCAGTGATGTCACTGACCATGTCATGAGTAATGAAATATGTGAGGTCATAAGCAGTGCATTGAGGGGGCATATGTTACAGTTAATTCAGCTAACTAAAACTGCTGAATTTCTCTGGTTTTGTACTAGTGAAATGTGAGCCTAACTATAATGTCCCTGTAACCATTTTTTTTTCTCAGTGAATTTCTAAAGTTTTTAACATTTTATTTCCTAAATATAACATCCCTGTAACCTCTGTTTTTTTCAGTGAATTGCTAAGGTTTTTTAAATTCTATTTCTTACCAATAAGGTCCCTTTAAACTTTAGTTTTTGCAGTGAAATTCAACTTATTTTTAAATTGTATTTCCTAACTGTAACCTGTTAAGGTTTCATTTCTCTGAAAGGAGCCTCATGCCAGAATGATTCCTGCATATTTATCCAAGAAAAAAGTTACTGTTTTGTACAACACCTATTCCCAATTGGAATACTTTCTACTGTATAGTTAGTAATTGCTAACTCATTGTTTTGTACTTTACAGTAGTAAGTGTTTGTTTGTTTGGTATGGATGCAATCATATTCCTAGGCATCAGAACCAATCTCTAAAATCGTCAGGAAATGTGCTGGGCCATCCTTTTAGTAGGCTGTCCATCATCCTGGGAAAAGGGTGGGAAGATGCTGCATACCACTAATGTATATGGGGTGGGGACAAACAGGTGGGGTTTCTAGGCAAGTTTACATTTTATAGTTTTAAAAAGTTTAGAGACATGATCTTTGGTCTCAGCAGCAGATAACAAGAATGAACCCATTCATCACAGACACTACATGAGATATTAAGCTCGAGAAATGCAAGGATGCAAACACCTCCATCACGGATTACAGATAACTGTTCACAATGGAAATTATTTTATTTTTAATATGGGAGGGAGGATGTGCGGTCCCCTACCCCGGCCAAAATCAGCAACAGGGACACCATCCCCCAGGATCCTTACTCCATTGTGGGTGCTCTAGTCCCACCCAGGGTACCCAGTGATGTCCGTTGCGGACCCGCAGAGGGAACCTAAAGGCCTCGCAATTCTTTCCTCAGTTTCCCCGCTCACTTGACAGCTGGCAGGGAAACAAACAAAAGCTTTGCCTCCAGCAAGTGAGAGCATTTCTTCTCTCTCACTTGCTGGAAGCAGAGTGTTTGCCGTGACTTGGCAGGAGCTGTCAAAGCTCCCACCAAGCCACAGTAAATAACTATGTCTCGGGGGTAGGCTCCCCAAGACATAGCAGGAGCTGGCCCTGGGGGTGATAGTCACAAAGGCCATTTATGACTCCAGGACAGGGCCACATGACCCCCTTCTTTCTTCTGAACAGGCCTCCCTAGGGAGGTGGTGTTCCTCAGGGCTGAGAACTGACTGGGAGGGGGGCCGCATGGCCACCCTCCTTTTTAAAATATAGAAAGCCCCGGGGAGGTGGTTGTTCCTGGGTTGTTTGCATGACCCCCTCCAATTTGCCTCGGGGAGGTGGTAGTCCCTGGGGCTGTGGGGGCCGCATGGGCCACTGCATTAATTTGATGCATTTAACCCTGGGGAGGTGGTGGTACCTGGGGTGTTAGCAGGTCCAGCAAGCCGGCCCACGTACATATCTTTAAATGCCCCAGGGAGATGGTAGTCCCCAGGGCTGCAGGGTGCTGTGCAGGCCCCCCATATTTATTTGACATTTGCCCTGGGGAGGCGGTTGTCCCCAGGGTGCAGGGGTTGCCACACAGGCACCATCTGCATAAATTAAATCACTGCTTTGAGGAGGTGGTGGTTCTTGGGGCTTTTATAAACCTGAGATGGGGGCCTCATGTGCCCCATCCTATTTTTATGTTACGTCCCCAAGACCTGACCTACCCGGTGGTCATTTAAAAGCAAGTGCAGGAGCCAATGCTTTTTGAAAAAAAGAATTCCTGTGAGTGATTCTGTGGATGATATCATCAGCGATGTCATCAGTGATGCCATTTGAGATGCCATCAGTGATGTCATTGGTGATGTCACCGACTATGTCTATGACTATATCATCAGTGATGTAATATGTGAGGTCATAAGCAATGCATTGTGGGGGCATAAGTTATAGTTAGCTCAGGTAACTATAACTGCTGAATTTCTACGGTTTTGTATGAGTGAAATCTGAGCCTAACTATAACGTCCCTGTAACCTTTGGTATTTCCATTGAATATCTAAGGTTTTTTAAATTCTTTTTCCTAACAATAACGTCTCTGTAACCTTTGGGTTTTTCAGGGAAGAGTTTTTTTTATCTTGCATATCTTAAATATAATGTGTCTGTTACTTTGTTTTTTTTACTGAATTGGTATGTTGTTTAGAATTTTGTATGCAAACTAAAAGTGCTATTTAACTTTAGTTGTTAATTGTAAATCAATATACTTTTTTCTTTGATCGCTAGTTGTAAGTTGTAAGTGATGAGTGTGAGCATGTGGAAGGATTCATTTGTGTGTGAATAAGGGTCTAACTCTTTGAGAGTGCTTCAGTGTATCTCTGAATGGGATCATCGCCATTTGAATATTTGTATAATTAAATACATATGTATAAATGACTTTTTAATTGTATATTTTATTTAGTACAGAATATGTTTACAAAAATAGTTTATTCTATGCTGTGTATGGTGTAATTAATATATTTTTTTAATTAGGGGCTGCGCACCCATTGTGACCCCTCGTGTACAGTGCACAACTTCGATCTACTGTATACACTCCTACTACATATATGCATGGTGAATTGAAATATGTAAATTTTACTAACAGAATTAGTAATATACTAAACATGAACCTGTACTGAGAAGTTCAATCATGTTTATTGTGATTTCCATTGATTTGAAGACATTGCAAAGCTCCAGCACAATTTTGCGGCTTCTATTTCCAAGGTTGCCTAGGGGACGCGACTCCGACAGAGTTTTGGGTAGTAGTAATTCCTATATGGATACTTTAATGGTTTACATTTACATTAGAGGTTTAATGACATAGTTAAAAAAAAATGTGATATTAAATAAAAGCTATTTGCATGGTTGTTTGCAACACCATTGCACACCGTCACAGCACGTAATTCCGTCTTCTTGTATGGGACGTGACTCCTGTGTTTTTTAACATTAGTATAACATATATTTAAACAGGTTTTTAAAATACTTCACATAAAAAAGTATAGTTATTGTCAAAAAATATAGTATTATTTTTAAAATAATTTAGTAGAAATAATATTTGTATGTATTTTACGGATTTGCGTATGTAGTGCGATGTAGCCACGTAGGGGTCGCACATTCTTTGTAACTCAAAAATAAAAGGATTTCATAGGTTGTACAGCAATCCATCACTGAGGAAGACAAAGTCCACCCCTTTTGTTCTTTATTTGGGTGTGGCTGTCACTGTTCTCCCTATTCCTAAGAGCTTCCATTTTGAAGTCTATCTGGTGTTTTTCTCTGCTTTTTCTTATTGATAATAGCAGCTGCATCAGAGATAGAACAGCATGAGGTAGAGAATCTGGAGGAGGAAATTGAATATCTTGTGAAGAAGAAGAAGGAAAGTATTGTATGGGAATTTTTTAGAATTCCAGAAGGTGAAAAAAAGGTGAGCTCTAGGAAAGTTACATGCATAATATGCGATAAAGTGCTGTCCCAGGGGTCAGAACACAAGTATTCATGCAGAACATCATCGATGTATAAACATCTCTGCACAATACACATCACTTGGCTTGCTAGGGCTGAGTTACAAATAATGAGAGAGCAGGAAGGAGGACAAGCTGAACCATCTCCAGCACCAGGGGAAGTTCTCAACATGGCTCAAATTATTACTGAGTTTGCAAAGGCCGGCATGTTCTGCCCCAAATGCAAGACTGTACTGAGAGTTGGAGAACACATGCTTTCCAAGATGTTGGATACCACTAACAATCACCATTGTTACTATTTTTTCATTTACAGCACAGCATTTGTTCTGTGCCTGATGTTGTTTGAAGAAAAAGTAAAAAAAAAAAAACTTTAAAATGTTTTTAAAAAATCTAATTGGATAAAGAAAGAAAAACTATGGGGCCGATTCCGATTCGTGTCGGTAATTTCTCCGACCGAGCCGGCCTCGGAGAGATTTCCGACCGAATCGGACCCGTGCAGTCCGACCGAACGAGTCCGATGCATTCGTATGCCACCGGACACGAGTCGGTCGGACTCCCATTGAACTCAATGGGAGCCGGTCGTACAACGCGTACGCGGGCTCCCATTGCCTCAATGGGTGCGAGGCAGACAAGGGCGCCCCCTACAGCGAGTACGCTGCGAAGCGCTTCGCGGCGTACACGCACAGGTAGGGGGACCCATGGGTCCCCCTGTGTGCGCCTCGCACGGGTACGCGTACAGGGGGTCCGACACGGACCCCCAAAGTACGGCTCTGACAGCGAGTTCGAGTCGGACGGCGCGAGTCGGTCGGAGCGGTCGAGGTGCGCATCGTACTTACCCGGCCGGAAAACGTCTCCATTGCGCGGTGCGAATCGGGTCCGAGCGAGTCGGTCGGAGCGGTACGATCCGGGAACCAGTCGGTCGGAGCGGTCGGGTCGCCCGGACGAGTCGGTTGGCGAATACGCATCGTACTCGCTCGCCCGGACGCGCGTACGACTCGGTCGGAAAATAGGGCTCCGGATCGGATCCGGTAAAACCGAATCCGATTCGGAGCACTACCGGCCGAGATCGGAATCGGCCCCTATATGTTATATATGTTTGTAACAGTGTGAATATGTTTTCTTTGTATTTTTGGGTATGTGAGTTAGTGTGTATGTAATTGACTGTGTATGTAAGTAATTATATTTGTGACTGTGCGTAAGTGGTTGTATGAATGTATGAGAGAGTGTATCAATTATTGTATAAGCAAGTGACTGACTGTGAAAGTTGAAAATATGTGTTTGACAGTGCATAAATGCCTTTCTTGAAACGTGAATGTGTATTGACTGTTTGAATAAGTGAATAAGTGCCTGTGTTAGTACTTCTGTAACTGAGTATAAGGACATAAGTAATTAGATTTATGAATAAATGGTATATTAATGGATGTATGGGTGAATATCAGGGTGTGTACATAGATGCATGAATGAGAAAGTGTATGTGAGAGCAGTTGCTCTATATATCAGTGAATGGATGTGTTATTGGTTGTATGTGTTTGACTGGGATGTGATGAAGTGCATGTGTGATTAACTGGCTATATGATTGAGAGAATGAGTGAATAAGTGGATGTATATATAACTGTATGGGTGAGTGTGTGAGTGGATCTTAGTGGCTGTAGAATGAGTGGGTGTATAAGTAGCTGTATGCATGAGTAAATTATTGTGTGAGTTACTGTATGGGTAAGTGAGTGGTTATGCAAATCTGTTGTATTAGTGAGACACTGAGTGTTGGATACATAAGAGTTGTATCTGTGCATGCAATTGAATGCTTTGATGCTTGTGAGACTGTCTGACGAGCTGTATTAGTGGCTCTCACATTTTGATTGTGGTTACATGAGATTTAAATCAGGGTGAAAGATTGGATGTATAACTGAGCATATGAAGTATGCATGTAGCTCGATGAATCTTCCAATTACATGTGTTAGCTTTTATGCACATGCCAGTGTACCCTATGCCCTAGCTACAGGCTACCATTGGGGTTGAGGTTTATGTGGTAGAACAGAAGGTTAAGGCTTGTCAAGGGGTTTTAAATGCCAAGTCGGCCTAGCATTATAACTGGATGCACTGCTTCAAGTGTATCAGGCCTGAGACATGTTTAAAGAACAGTTTTTCTGGATGGGTCCCTTGGTAGTGTCATGCGTTTACTAGCTATCTGAATGAGTGTCTCAGTCCATATGTGGGGGTGTGTTTCCATATGTACGTACATTTGTTGGTACATCGCTTGTTCTCTTTGTGACTGAATAATTATATAAATGTATATGGAAGGGGAGGCATGGTTTGCCTCTTGGGTGTGTTAGTTATTATTGGGTTACTTAAGTCAGTGTGTCGCTGCTTCCAATAGTGCTAGATACATAGGAGTTGTGTCTGTACATGTGAGTGAATGTTTAGATGCTTATGAGACTGTCTGAGGGAGTGTATTATTGGTTCTTCCCTTTTCTATGTGCTTACATGACATTGAAATCAGGGTGAAAGAATGGATTTATAACTTAGCATATGGGTCTGAACGTATGCATGTAGCTCACTGAAATTTTCAACTACATGAGTTAGCTTTTATGCACATAGCAGTGTACTGTATTGCCTAGCTACAGGCTACCTTAGGGGTTAGTTATATCTGATAGAACAGTAACTTATGGTTTTTAGTGTCTCAAGTGTGCCAGGCCTAACACACTTTTAAAGGGCTATTTCTCTGAATGGATGACTTGGTAGTGTCACTTCTTTATTAGATATCTGAATGAGTAATTCTGTCCCTATTTAGGGGTAAAATTCCCTGTAGATCTAACTCTATCGGTACATCACTAAATTTGATTGCAACTACATACCTCTGTAATTGTAATTGTATAAGTACCAGACAGCATGGATTGTCGCCTGGGTGTGTTACTTACTATTGGCTTGCTTAAGAAAGTTGCTTACTGCCTCCATTAGTGACAGATACATAGGAGTTCTGTCTGTGCCCGTGATAGAATATTTAAATGCTGCTAACACTGTTTCAGGGGTATATTAGTGGCTCTTCCTTTTTCTATGTCCTTATATAACATTCAAATCAGGGTTGAAGGTTCAATGTATAACTGACCATCTGGGCCTGTTAGTGTGCATGTAGCTCATCAAAACTTCTAGCTACATGTCTTAGCTTTTATAAAACAAAAACATACAAGCTATCTTAGGGGTCAGTTGTATGTCACAGAATAATAGGTTATGGTGTGTCAAGTGGTTTCGAATGCCAAGTTGCCCTAGCAGTAGAAGTAGAATATACTCTCAAGTATTCCAGGCCTCACACATGTTTAAAAGGCTATTTTGTTATCTGAGTGACACGGTAGTGTTAGTTCTTTAATATATATCTTATCAACTGTCTAAGTCTCTATGTGAGGGTGTGTTTCCATATGTAACTAAAGTTTATCGAACAAAACTTGATTTCTTTGTTACAGAAGGTTCTGTAAATTTATCAATAACAGGTGGCATGGATTCTCTTCTGGTTCTCTTCGTTACACTTAGGTTAATTAAGGTAGTGTTCAACTGCCTCGATTAGTACTACATACATAGCAGTTGGTGCTATGTGTGTGACTGAAATTTTAGATGCAACTGACACTGTCTCATGGACTGCATTAGTGGCTCTCTCCTTTTGCATCTACCTATATATATATATATATATATATATATATATATATATATATATATATATATATATATATCAGATTTCTGTATCCGCCCTCGCCGTCTCCGTTGCGATGGTCCCAACAGAGCACAAACTCCTCTTATCTTGCAAAATGATTTATTTACCCTTCCAAAGTATCATAATGCATTTCGGTCACCAAGTGACCTTGCTCACATAATGAAATGCTATACTCTACCATTATTTAAGCATACCATGTGATCTCCTCACGTGACATACAGGAGCATAGGCATAGTAAACAGACTGTTTT